>JADRCH010000077.1:5237250-5324196 GCA_019843965.1 Rhynchomys soricoides | reverse complement strand
AATAAACAATAAACAAGACGATGAAAGTGAGAAAGGAAAAAGTTTATAAGGTGCAAATTATCCACAAATATTTTCATGTAATTGCAATTAAGTCAGTTGAATATTCTTTGGATAAAATACAACACTACTTTTCTTTTTATGTGGTTTGTTATCTTACAACCACTGAAGCTCTTGAGCTGAGAACTTGGTTGATTGTAGGGCACACATTTGTCATAAACAAATCCAGTCGGCTTAAGAACTATTGGATAGTTTTTCATTGGTCTGTTGTTCTGCTTTGATTTTTGGTTGTTTGTTTGGTTGGTTGGTTTTTGTTTTCCTGCTGCAGATAATCTAGAAACTAGAGCACTTGCTCTCTACTATGAAGCTGCATTCCCACCACCTTTGATCATCTTCATATTCTATTCCTCTAAATAAAGTTAGTTAATGAGTCCACAGAAGACTAGGAAGGAATTAAACTGTGAGGATTTCATAGTAACTAAACAGTAATAATGAAATTCTGTATAGTATTTTATTCTCTCAAAAGCATTCTGCAGGGGTTGGCTTTACTTGGTCCTCATAGCAATGTGCAGATCCTGATTTCCCTAAGGAACCAGAGATGCCAAAGTTTCAGAGTTGTATGCGTCTAGACACTCTGTGCAGTGCAGACCCACACCTCAGTTACAATCTCTTTAAGATGGGTTAACAGGGTGACTGAGGCCAGTGTCTTCTTGAAACTGCTGAGAAAAACCAAATGGGGACAGGTCTTGAAGCAAAGGGTAGGCACCATCAAGCTTGGGAGGAGGAACTATGGGTGTGTTAGTTGCTTTTCTCATTCTGTGACAAAATACAGCTTAGTGGGCAAAGGTTTATTTGAACTCACTCTTTCAAGGGAATCAGTCCCCTCGGCAGGGATGGCATGGGAGCTAGAGCAGCTGAAGCCTGTGCCTATGGCAGTTTCCCATGCACCTTCTTGGCTCTCTAGGAAGTAGAGGGTTCAGAGTAGTACCAGAAGCAGGCATTGCCCCTCCAAGACTTGTTCCTAGTGCCATCCATACTTGCCCCAACCAGCCCTCACTTCTAAAAGATTCCAGATGTAACTCATCACTGCATTGTCACCTGGGGATCAAGTGTTCAAACACTGAGCCTGGTGGGGATATCTCACATTCACACTACAGCAGTGGGGAAAGCTTCCCGTGAAGCTGAAGGGACGGGAAAGTGGATGGCTGCATTGCAGATGCTGTCTGCAGGTTATACTTGGTTCCAGTAGAACTTGACTCAACGTGTGGTCCTATAACTTTTATTTTTGTCTTATAGTACTGGTATAGTACTGGTATAAGTTGAAAAACTTGAGCACACATTCTCAGTTTTTATTAATTTATAGAATGCACTCATGCAAGAATATTAACTGTTAGTTTAATTTTAATTTATTAAGCACAGACAAAATAGCTTTTGTAATTGAGAAGGTAAAAACAAAATAGAGAATTATTTTCTTCCTTTGCCTGACCTTTTCTAATATGTTATAGGACTCTGACTCATAGGTACTCTGATTGTTCTCTGTGGCTCAGGAATTCTGTAATTTGTAACTCATGTTTGAATAATAAGCTGTGGCTGAATAATTTTTTTTCCAGTGTACTACTTACCTTATTTTCTGAAATTGTATTTTTAATGTACATTCATTTGTTGACATTTTAATGAGCTCTATATAATCTTTTCTGCACAGATTTTATATTCTTTTCAGATAAATTTAGTTGCTTGTCTTTAATGTTCTCTTTGAGATGCCTGATTTAACCTTCATTTAAATAGTCTTGATCTCAGATAAATATGTCTGGATCCAGGGTCAAATGGATGTCTATCCAAAAATCTGAGGGCATATTGTGTGTCAGCTTTAGCTGTTCATTTTCTAGACTTTTATGTTTAAACAGTTAACAAATATGTCTACTTATTTTATGACCTGTACTTTTCAATAAATATTTTAATAACTCATTTACCAAAACAAATAGAGAGGTAGAAAGAATAACCTCTTCACTAGTATATTGTTATTCAAATTCTATTGAAATAACATCCTTAAATTCATTTGTGTGACACCTCTCTATGTAGTCTGTTTTTTCTTGATCCAAGGACAGAGACAGTAGACTGTCATCTCATTTTTCCTGGGACATACAATTTGAAAACACAGACGTGTTAGAAATTGTGTTTTATAAACACATGCACAGGTAATCAAGTTTTTCAATGTTTTTTTTTTGGGGGGGGTAGTTTATTTATGGTAAATTCAGAAGCATATTTTCCTAAGTATGTGGGGGAGTATGTGCTTATTAGAAAAGGCTTAGGTGTGACAACACAACCAGTTTGTGCCCACTTTCACAAGTGCCACAGTGAATTGCCATCAGCAAATGTATTAAGTACTGAATAAAGCACACGAGTTATCAAATGGGTTTCTGTGCACATTGTGCTGTGTCACTACTGATTTTTTTACGTGCTGAATTCCATTTGTAGACAACACCATAGGAAAGACCAGGCCTCACATGTTTAAGGAAATGCCCTACAGGAGATGGCTTCCCCAGCTAGCCTTTCTTGTTGATCTTGTCTCTGTGAATATAGAGGTATATTGAAGGTTGACTGAGTCCAGATCAAATATTAAAAGAAAAGTATAAGTTGATGATTCCCATAATGATTTTCACTTCTATTTTAGTTCATTCTCTGGCTCACAGAAACTCTATGAAATGACAGAGTGGCAAATCATATCTGTTAATGGTGTAGTTCATCTAAAGTCTATTGCTTCAGTCTGTCCAACTTCAGTAAATATGTCATGAGAATTTGCTAACAGTAATATGCTGCACAGATATCTGTAAAGTACTTGCCATTTGTAGGTCAAACTTTGGATGATAATTTGCCTTTTTCTTTTGCTATATTGCTAAAGAGGCTTTTTATTTGGTTGCTTTTAGTCTTAGTCTTGGCCAAGTAGTTCCTAGTTGGTGATGTATATTATAGACAAGACTCTGAGGTTAGCCATTCAAGGTCAGCTGGCCAGACCCTAGGTCATCACTAGGTGATTAGACCAATATGGCTGCCTTGCTTGCAGGATGAATATCCAGAAAGCCATTTCCCAGACCCTCCTGCAGAGAGCATATTTCTACTCTCAATGTTCAAGATCTTTTCAGCCTTATAAATCATGCTGTTCTTTCAAGCTGAACCACATGTGGCACAAGAAGAACAGAACTACTACTGTTTGAACTTATGTAAAAGAATGAACTCCAAAAACACTTTGTCCAATTTTAAGTCAGGTCCATTAATTTCATTTATACCACTGGGTTGCAAAAGTGAATATTTCATCGTGACTAGGGACTCAAAAACTTAGAGAAGAAGGAAGTATGCAGACACTACTGGATAATGGATCTTTAATTTTTAATTTTTTTGTCTATGTTTTCAGTGTGTATCTGAAATGCTTAATAGAATACTAATACTTTAATACTATACTTTAATAGTAGAAATAGTAAATGAGAAGAATTCTTTTAGTTATGTTATTTAAGTATAAGGGATACCTATGTGAAAGAATATCAATTAGAAAATAACAGGTATCATTTGATGTGGCAATGAGAATATTTATTCTGAAATTATTTATTTCTATTTAATTAAGATTCATTGTATGATGTTACTTTGGTAAATAGATAGTAAAAATTAAGTTTAAGGAGTAGAGTAAAGACATTTGTATTTAGTGACAGAATATTGCTCATTATGGGGCATATACAAAATTTATTATACATTTTTTTCCATTAGAAACTGACAGTCTAACTAGAGAAATATTCGTTGGAAATGGGGGTTTTGGAGAGTGAAACAGCAGTGATTCTGTGTAGCATTAGCATTCATTATAAGAATAAGATTGTGACCACCTTCTCTTTTGCTACTACTAACATTTTCTAGAAACATTTAATAAAATATTTTAATGATTCTACATAGTAGTTATGACATAATTATAAAAAGTACATCAAAACAGGTAAATTCCACCTAGGATCAATGGTAGTCTCCATGGGATACTGTGACCTGCAGCAGCTTGTGTCCGGGAGTCTTGGCCAGGGGCAGCCGGAGAATGAAGAAAGGTTAGACACACATACAGAAATCTGGGGTTAGGTGCAGTTTTCTCTCTTATGAGCAGTAACTACTACCACTGCAACTTGGAAATTTAGCTTGTTTACATATGGCAGAGGGGAAGGTATAGGCTAGTCTTGGTAAGAGGTCTTTGTAGGTGAGCAGGCTGAGACTGTAAATATTTGAGGGGAAAAAGCTGCAGTTGCTAGGTTTTGCATACACCGATCAACTGTCTCTAAACACTTACACTTGGCCAGAGGAAAGTTTTGCCTTTCTGTGCCTGACCCATGTGAGGAAGAGGCTTGCCAATTTCTAAGCATCAGAGCTCTTGAAGTCCTTGGCATTCCTTGCCCATGTCAATAGTACACATTAACTCAGGACTGTACTCACCCAGGGTTGCTGCTGCTTCCTATAATGGGTACTGTAAAAATAATAATCAAGAGAGAGGCCAGGGCTACAGAGAGCAACCAGGAGGTGAACATTTTTCAAGCAAATAGATGGACAGAGAAGGTACTGGCCATGGAGGCTATGAAAGAAACATCATATGGGCTCCTAAAAGTGAGATTCTTTATCTCACACCATGAAGTGACTAGACTGAAGAATGTGGAAAACATCACATCTATCCCTGAGTAGGAAAGTAAGAACCTGGAGCATAAGAATGTGGAATTGGCAATGTCTCATGGGGATGCAGGGGTTGTCAGGTAAGAACTGTGAGAAATTGACAGGAAAAAGAGCTAGAATCCAGGCAGGAAAAGAATACCTGATGTCAAAGTACACTAATCCCTCCATTTCTGAGCCTTATATAACTGAAGTCCATGTATGTCTTCATACATGGCATGTATGAAAGCTATTGCATGCTAACATCAGGAGTAGTTAAACTATTGCTTCTGTTACAGCACCTAAAGGTTTCCTTAAATGTAAAAGTGGGGAACATAAAGCCAGATGAAGAATGATCACGTGATGGCTACACAAAAAGAAAACAAGTGAAAAGAGTAGAAAAAAATAAATAAAAACTAAAGAACATGTCCACATAAACAGATGAAGAAAACATGAGAATCCCCAGCTCCTGCATGCACACAAATCAGCAATAGATATCACTGACACAGTCACAAACTGACAAAGGCTTAGTTCTGGTACCAAATGTGATGGAATGCTGGTACACTGGATGAAAGATCTCAGGCTTCTACATTTGAAAAGAACCAGTTGCCACATGAATGACTGAAACACGTACAGAAATGATGTAAAAAAAAAAAAATCAGTCCAAGACACAGATAAGAAAGTGAGCAAAGCAGAAAAAAACCTCATCAATTCGGAGGAGAAGTTTAAAAACATGGAGGAAATTCAACAAGGAAATAGAAATTGTGTAAAATTATTGAACTGAAGTGCTGGAAATGAGTCAAATGAAAACACTGGAAGAGCTAATGAAATTGCTCAGTGGGTAAAAGATATTTACTTTGTGAGCCCAATCATTTTAGTTTGTCCCCCAAATGTCCTGTATTAGCATAATACCCATTGTTAAGATAACAACATCCCATAGGCTTACCTATAGGTCAATCTGATGGAATAATTTTCTCCATTGAGGATGCTTTTTCCAAAATGACCCTAAGTTGTGTCCAGTTGCCAATATCCTAACCAGAATAAGCCCATGTGAAGGCGAAAGGAGAGGGTGGATTCCATAGGGCTGCCCTTTCCCCACCCCACTAAGAATAACTGTTTTAAAAAGAGTATTGGAAAGCATCATGAACAGACAAGACATAACAAGAAATAACATTAGGTATGCATGACACGCTAAAGGCAACAAATCATCCAGAAACATAACGAAAACAGGAAAAAGGAGCATGACAGAAAATGAGGAACACAATTTACAGAGACAGAAGAAAGATGGTCTCAATCAAGAAAACGCAGAAAAGAAGAAATTTCATGGGACAAATAAATATGCCATGGGAAATAGAAAAGAAAACAAAAAACAAAAAACTACCATGTCCAAAATAGTAAGCCAGCAAAACTTGAGGAAGAAAAGAACAACAACAAAAATACAATTTACCTGAAAAACAATAATTTATCATTTTCTTCTATAAAGCCATAAGAAGTCTATTTCTTTCAAAAATGCTAAAAAGACCAAACCTAAAAGTTCACAGTGTATAAGGTGAGAAACCAAAGTGTAGATGCTTCCATCCTTCTTAGAAGGGGGAACAGAATACTCATGGGAGAAAATACAGAGACAAAGTGTGGAGCAGAGACTGAAGGAAAGGCTGTCCAGAGACTGCTCCACCTGGGGATCCTTCTCAAATACAGACACCAAACCCAGACATTACTGCAGATGCCAAGAAATGTTTGCTGACAGGAGCCTGATTTAGCTGTCTCCTGAGAGGCTCTGCCAGAGCCTGGCAAATACAAAGGTGAATGCTCACAGCCAACCATGGGACTGAGCATGGGGTCCCCAATGGAGGAGTTAGAGAAAGGACTGAAGGAGCTAAAGGGGTTTGCAACCTTATAGGAAGAACAACAATATCAACTAACCAGAGCTCCCAGGGACTAAACCACCAACCAAAGAGTATACATGGAGGAACCCATGGCTCCAGCTGCATATATAGCAGAGGATGGCCTTGTTGGGCATCAATGGGAGGAGAGGCCCTTGGTTCTGTGAAGGCTCAATGCCCCAGTGTAGGGGAATGCCAGGGCAGAGAGGTAGGAGTGGGTGTGTGGGTGGGGGAACACCCTCATAGAAGCAGGGGGAGGAAGAATGGGATAGGGGGTTTCTGGAGGGGAAACCAGGAAAGAGGAATAACATTTGAAATGGAAATTAAAAATATCTAATAAAAAAATAAATAAATCTAAAGGCATCAAGAATATATTCAACAGCATGACAGCAGACAGTGCCCAAAATCTAGATCAAGAAATAATGAATCATTTGCAAGAATGTCTCCATGAGCTATTAGAATCAAGATGTCAAAAATACAAAGCAAAGAGACAAAGTTAAGAGCTGTGAGGGAAAATCCCAACTCACCTAAGAAAGTAATGTTTCAATAATATTGACCACTTTTCAACAACCCTAGAACACAGGCCATGGACTGATAGATTTCATGCCATGAAAGTAAATAACTGTTGATTAAGGTTGCTATATACAGAAATGCTATCTTCTGTATGCTATCTTAAAAATAAATTAAAAATAAAATTAAAGGAGGCAAATTCCAAAATAATACTTTAGCTAAGCTGCATATGGTCTGATATTTTCTAAATTTTTAGAAAATTATATAGACTTGGACTGGAGGGATGGCTCAGTGTTTAAAAGAGCCAACTGCTTGACAGGAGCTTAGCAAAATGGTCTTCTGTGAGGATCCACCCAGCAGCCAATGGAAACAGATGCAGAACCCAGAGCCAAACATTAGATGGAGCTCAGGGAGTTTTGTGGAAGAATTGAGGGAAGGATTGAGGGACCCAAGGAGGACAGGGACTCCACAGAGAGATCAACAGAGTCTGAACTATCAACCAAAGAGCAAGCATGTGCTGGACCTCCCCCCAGCCCCTGCACGTATGTAGCAGAAGTGCAGCTTGATCATCATGGGGTTCCCCCAATAATTGGAGCTGGGGCTGTCCCTCAATCTGTCTCCTGCTTGTAGATCCTGTTTTCCTAATTGGGCCCCTTTATCTAGACTCAGTGGGAAAGGATGCACCTACTCCTGCAGAGAATTCAGGGGAGTCTAGGGGAAAGGGGTGGAGATGACACCCAGGAGGAGATCCCCCTTCTCAGAGAAGGGGAGGGGACATAAGGGGAGGATCTGTGTAAGGGGGTACTGGGAGGAGTGGGGGGCTGATATTGGGATGTAAAGTGAATAAATAAACAATAAAACAAATAAGTAGAGAACGCTAACTGCTTTTTCAGAGGGCCTGAGTCTGTTTCCCAACACTCCTGCCAGGTGGCTTACCATGGGCCTGTTAACTCCAGTTTCAGGGAATTCTATGCTTCTGGCATCAGAGGGCACCTTCACTCACGTGCATATACCCCCAAATCCTGCCACATAACATAATAAAAATTAAAATCTTCCAAAAGTTTCATAGAGTGAATGATTATGATTTCATCTGTTGATCACTCCTATAGATGGATAAACATAGCAAATAAATAATTCATTAATTAACATTACTATTATTGTGATACTAGGAAGCTAGGTGACATTGACAAGATCAACAAAGTCATTTAAATTTCCTGTCTCAGGCTCTTAATATCTTGTCTAAGTGAGCTGTAGATACATATGGGTACACATGAAAAAACTGCCTCTGTGCAATGTAAAATGAATGAATAAATAATGCCATAAATACTTGTACTTTCTTACGGTGCTGGAGTCTGAACCCAGGTCTTGCATGCACCATGTCCTAGTGCACCACTGTGTCCCCAGCAATATTTTCTTTCTTTTTAACTTAAGTTTTTACCATTGTGTCTCGCTGTACTCCTGTGATTAAACATAATAATGGCTGACTACCAGAAGAGCCATATACTACCAGCAAAATGCAACTATTCATTATCGGCTCTTCTCAGACACTAGCTTTTAGTAGGAGACATAAGCCAAATTTTTTCTTCTTGTTTTTCTTAGATAGACTTATTTTTTAAAAAACACCAGACATTCTTTATCAATCTCCCTGTTAACAGGCCTATACATGATCTGGGTGATGAGTTGTGGGTTGGAATCAGTGAACTATGTTCAACTGTAGGAGCTGTTTGAACAATCTTACAGGCATCAGTAAAGAATGTCAAATATTTCTGTTTTTGAAAATATATGTGTCTTCTACACCAGACCATTGTGTTAAGTCCTTTAATATAAAAGAACACATAAATCAGCCAGAAAAATAATACCAAAACAGGCAAATGTTTTGGCAAGCAGCTCAAATCATAAAAATACAGATAGCTAATAATGTTCACATTCACACACAAAAAGATGTTCAATTTCTTCCATAATATGTATAAATAAAATTTAAATAGCAAAGTGATTGTGTCTGTGTGGGCATGTATTCCCAGTGTGTACTTGCAAGTCAGAGGACAATTAGTGGAGTCTGCCCTCCTCCCCCATGAGTCAAACCTTAGTCTTCAGGCTTGGCTGTGGGTATCTTTACCCATCTAGCCACCTCACTGGACTGTGATAGTATTTCTTAAAGCTCCAGACTGAAAAACACTTACGTCTTGGTCAGTGTAGATGGTTGGGAGATCACAGGCTAGTAGATACTCAATCGAACCACCTCATAGGAATGGGACCAATTTGGTACAGTGTCCACTAAAGTAGTAATGCCTTGACTCTTAAATTATCAGTGGCATTTCTAGAAATCACTCCTATAGATTCTTGCCAAATGTGCAAAAAATCTATAAAACATCACTACTTATGTAACAGAAATCATAAATTAATAGATTTAATCACACATTAATAGATTTCAAAAATGCTACATCCAGGAAAATGGCTACTGTTTATGCAGATATTATAAGAATAGAATAAATCTGTATGTTATAGTGTATGATAGATCATTGTTTTAAATTAAAGAAAGAAAGAAAGAGGTAGAAAAGTCCTGCATTATGACATCCTCAGTGTGACATACATGTCCTCAGAAACTTGATGTGATTAAAAAACACAGTGATTGCTTCTGGAGAAAAGTAGGACATTTGGGCTGGGAGGGAAAGGTTTACTTTCATTTTACCACGAGTTTGGAAAAATTTTTAATTGACATATTTGTTCTAAATCTACAGTAAAAAGCAAATGCACCTAAGAAATGCGAGTGTCAGAAAGGAAGAAGTAACAATGGGGGAAGCTGAATAAACAGAATCCAGGATCCTGATGGACAGGACTCATCTGCAATAGAGGTACCCAGGGTGCAAAGAACAGCCAAAGTTTGTAATGCTAAAACATCCTGATTTCTTCAATCAATTAAAAATGATGGTGTGTGTGTGTGTGTGTGTGTGTGTGTGTGTGTGAATGAGGATAACATTTTTCCAGTGTTTGTTCTTGTAGCTCTTTTGGGTCTTTTTGAGACGGTTTTTCCCTCACTTGGTACTTACCAATTGGTCTTTACTGTCTACTGACTGAGCAGCCTCAGGGACTCCACCGTCTCTAGCTCTTCTGTGGTGGAATTACAAGCATGTGTCACCATGACTTTTTCTTGTGTGGGTTCTGGTGTTCAAAGTCAGTTCTTCATGGTTGCAGGGCAGTGATGTTATCAACTGAACTATATCCCAAGCTTCTGAAAATGTTTTAAAAATAAAAACATTGAACCTGTACCTGTAACCTGTCACACCAGCTCTTGGGAATCAGAGGCAGGAAGGTCAAAATGTCGACCCAAGCCTGAGCTACATAGCAAGACTGTGTCTCAACCAAACACACCAACCACAGAGAAGAGTCATGTGATTCTTACCCTAACATTTTCTGAATACTGTGTGCTAGGAAACTCCAAAGCTAAGACATGAAGTAAATTATCCAAGATTACCACGAGGCAAACAGAAGATCAGAAATTTGGGATTCAGTCATTGACTTATATGTGAATCATTTCCAAGAAGTAAAAATGTAAACCGGAGTCCGGGAAATGGAGGTTCCTTCTCATGCACAAGATATGTGAGTATGAAAAGATTTTCATGTAATGAATATAAACAAATCAAAATTTAAGAACATAAATTAAGAAATAATGCAAAAAGTAGGCTTTGCATGCTTCTAATTTGTTTATGTACTACAGAGAAACAATAGGGTTCAGTATTATGCAAACGTGTACTTTAAATATTAGTCATCTCCACAGATAATCAACTCTTCCTTTCTTTGTGTTTCACTGACCTGCTTTTATCACACTGCCAGCAATTTAAGCCTGCCAGCAAACTTCCTCCAGTCCAAAAGCAAGACTCTGTCATGATGCCAGATCACCAGAGACTACTCCATGCAGTTAGAAAATGGGATCACGGAGAGCTGTATAATTTCGGCCAAATGTCATATGTCAGTAACAGAAAATTTGAATTTAAAGAGACTGTCGGGGACAAAAAAATCAGGAGAAATGTGTTCAAGACAAGATGGATCAGGACCATGATAAGAGGGATACAGGAAGTCAAGTCTCTGCAGAGGGGCTCCGCATTGAGTCAGAAGGTCTCTCAGTTGTAGTGGTACCTGGGAGCTCATTAGTGACAGAGCCTGGAGGGTCGAAGCTGAGAACACTAGACAGAGGCAGTGGGCATCTGCATTGAGACAGTGTTTGCAGAACATGGCTGAACCATTGCACATGCGAGCTCACAACAGCTATGACTAATGTGTACCTTTCCCCACTTCAAGGAGACACACCTTTGTGTGCATGCATGTGTGCATGTGTGAGTAAGTGCATGTTCACAGGTGCTGGCAGAGGAATGAATAGAATCCTCTGTAGTGGGAATTTCGGTGCTAAGAGCCACCTAATGTGGATACTGAGATCTGAGTTCCAGTCTTCATAACTGAACAGCACTCTTAACTGCTGCGCCATCTCTCCATCCCTAAATTTGTTTTTAATTAAAAGAGTTTGGCAGTTCTCTTCAGTTCTCAACCGGTGGGTTCCTACCCAATGGGGGTGTATGTGTCTCGTATCAAATATTCCTGCATATCAGATATGTATATTATAATTCATAATATTAGCAAAACTACAGTTATTAAGTAGCAATGAAATAATGTTTTTCCTTGGAGGTCACCAATAACGTGAGGAACTATACTAAATGGTTGCAGCATTAGGAAAATTCAGAGCCCCAACAGTTCTAACTAACAGTTAATTAGACACACCTCTCAGCTTTGCCAGGAACCCTGAACAGTATAGCTCACGTTGGAATTTTGACACCACTCTGCCATCTTCTGGTGATATTGCAGATTGCAAATCAATTTCTCAACACTGGATATCTTTATGTAAATAGGTGTGCAGAGTTAGTGAAAACAACACACAGCTAATAAGCACATTAAACATCATATTCACTTAATGAGTTTCTTTTATTAATACTTTTATGAAATAATTCCTGTTTATTTCTAATAGAGAAAAGAAAGGATTCTCCTGGATGATAATACCAACTTACAGTTCAACACTAAAGTCGTTTACATTTTTTCACATTTGATTATATCATTTATCATGCTTCCATGCTTTCCGAGTGCATATGGAGACTTCTTATTAGTAGTAGTACCGTTTGTCTGGAAGGAAAACTGTTCGTGAAACTGCCCTAAGGAAACAAAAAACTAGTGATTTCAAAGCAGAATGAAATAGAAGGGCACCTGAGGAGCACGTGAAGAGAGAGCATTACCCTCTCAGCTTTTGGATACTTTGTGTCAGGCACCGCTTTACTTGTTTGAATGAATTGCTGGAAATCTGAGAGTAGAATACGAACTTTATCCTTAGTTACTATAAACAATTTTGTTTTTAAATAATATGATTCTTACTTTGAATATTAATAAAATAACCAGATCTTAGGCTCCTTCTTAGACCTTCTCTTTCCATTTTTTCCTCTGGTATCCCTAGTCCACTGAATTCAGATGGGCTTTACTTTACTTTTATTTATACTTATATAAGATGCTTAAAAACCTTTATAACAGGACCCATGGTGCTGGCCACAAATGCGGCAGAGGAGGGTCTTGTTAGCCATCAGTGGGAGGAGAGGCCCTTGGGCCTGAGAGTGTTAGATCTCCCAGTACAAGGGAATGCCAAGGAGGGAAGACGAGCGTGGGTGGGTGGGTGGGTGGGAGAGTACCCTCATAGTGGCAGGGGGAGGGAGGAGGAAATAGGGAGGTTCCAAAGGAGAGATCTGGAAAGGGGGAAACATTTGAAATGTAAATAAAGTATGAAAAGGAAAAAAACCCTTTATCATAAGAGAGGAAGGAAAAGGAAGGAAGGAGGCAAATTAAGTTCTTTTACTGAATTGGTGTAAGAACTAGAATATGTTCGGGAAGGCTTAGGACAGGTGTTGCTAGGGGTGGGCTTTGAGGTTTCAAAAGCCTACACCATCACACCCACTTAATTTTTGCTGCCCCCTGCTTGTGGATCAGATGCACACCCTCAGCTGATGCTCCAGAGCCATGCTTATCTGTCTGTTGCCTACCATGCTACCAACCATGATGGTCATGGACTAACTCTCTGAAACTGTAACCACGAAATAAACTTTCTTCTGTAAGTGGCTAGGTCCATGGCATCTTATCACAGCAATAGAAAAGTAACTAAGCCAAGGAATGACTATAGAATTAGAATTGTTTTGTTCAATAATCTTCTAAAGAAATCCACTCGGTAATAAAATTATGTCACAAAATATTGAAATGGGGTTCCTAAAGCTAATACCAAAGACAAAAAGACAAGAAAGACAGCAATTTGAGAAGCCAGTTCTAAGACAAGGCATCAGGTATTTTCTCCAGATCTAAAAACATAGGTCACAATTTCCATCAGTAATAAGTTGCTGTTATGGTTTAAGTACAGAGTTCCCAGTTGGCTCATAGAGTGAATGTTTTTTCTCAGCTGACATCTTGGAAGACTGTGGTATCATCAGTAGATGGGTCTAGCTGGAAGAAGTAGATAGCTAAAGCTTAGCTTCTAACCTTACAGTGGGGCCCCAGAATCCAGCATGGCTCTCTGCTTTACTATTTACAATGATGTGAACGTTCTTTGTCATATGCCTGTGCTGCCATGAACTAAGCTGCTCAACCACATCCTTCCTGCCAAGGTGGACCGTGACACTCAGCCCTTCCTGCCTTCAGCTGTTCCTGTCTGTTCTGTAGTCACAGAAAAACACTTGTATTATGATCCCTGAAAGGTAAGTCCCAACAGCAGTAAGGGGTTCCCTTTCACTTCCAGATGTGGTAAAGGTAAAGATGTAGATAAGATTATTTTGAATTAGGATCATCTTTAAGTTCAATGGCAGAATTCTTATAAAAGGTAGGGAAAAAAATCTGGGTATGTAGTCAGAGGTAGAGCAATTGCCTAAGTACGCACAGGGACCTGGGTTTGATCTGAAATTCTGGGATGAAATGGGAAGAGGGCACAAGAGCACACAGAAAGGCAGGTAAACTGTAGGCTGAGGCAGAAATCTGAGGCCATAACCCAAAGATGCCAGCTTGTCACCAAGAGCTGGAAGCAAGGATTGAGGTTTGGAGCAGGTAGACTCTTGCTCAGAACCTCCCAAACAGATGACGCTCAGTACCAGCTGAACTGGAGTGATCGATTCAGATTCTGCTGTACTTTGTCACCAGTTTGTGGTAATTTCTTACAGCACAAGTTCTGAATGGATGTGCTCTCTAGATCTCAGAAAACTCTATCTGAATTCACATTTTAGGTTTTAGAACCTTTGCCAGTGAATTTAACGTTGTCAAGCCTGACTACCTGTAACCTACATGCTTGAGGGAACTGGCTGCTCTGTGCACATGTGCCTTGTCATGAGCCTGCACACACACAAATAAATTCAAAATTTTTATTTAAACAATATAATTTATAATATAATACATTTACTAACATTAGGCCAGACTTGGAGTATTAACTGAAATCATATTTGACAAGCCATGTAACTGATGATTCTACTGCCGTGCCACTCTTATACCTGACATGTTCAGTGAGAGAATTGTCACTTGTGCGTGTGTGTATTGGCCTAGATTTCAAATGTTAAGCAATAACCTGAATTAAAACAACCAAAGATTGATATTTCAACCCCAGATTATTATGTCAGTCAATGGAAATTATTGCTTTTAAGGACATATAGGTGGCAAGTTGTAACAAATTAGAAGACATGGGGAGGTATGAACGCACAGCCCATTAGTTGCATGATTATCAACAGCTTAAGAGATTTCTGAAATAGAAGGGGAAGCTGCTTTAACAAGACAACCGGGTATTGTTTGAGAATTCATACATGCATATAATAAGTTCTGATCAAATCCATCCCTTTTAAATACCCTTTAAGTCACCTCTTTTTTACCAAACATCCTCCCTCCCAATTTCATGTGTTCTGTTGCTCAAAGCACCGACTCCACCTTGTGCTATGTGTGTGTACATGCATCTAGGACTATTTACTGGAATATGTGTTGGAAACATGCCTGGCGCTGTGGACCGAAGACCCATGTGTCTATTCCGGGGTGCTGCGGCTCTGGGTGGGACAGCAGACACACGGGAAGTGACCGCGCATCTTCCCACACCGGGGAAGGTTGGGGGGCTGTGGGAAGCCTCTGTGGGCCCTGCCCATGGATGGGGAAGGGGGCCATTTCCAGGGATCGGCTCCATGGGTTCTCTAGCCCAGGGCACCGCAGTCGCTGCAGGGTGCCGCAGACGGGTTTGCTGGAGCACAGCTGGGATTCCCGCCTGGATGGGTCTCTTTGGTGCTGGGCTAGCTGCTTAGGCTAGGGTGAACGGGTATCTCTAGGAGCGCTGGGATTCCCACGATGAGAGATTAGCTGCGGCTCATTAATCAAGCTTCCCATGGCAGGTCCAGATGAAGAGACAGACCATAATTCTATGATGTTTATTGTCATCATGTGGAAAGTGGTATGGATGGAATTGTACCTCCTGCCTCTCCCAGAGTGGCGGGGCAGATATAGTAACCGGGAAGGGGTGTGGCTAAGCCTCTAAGTGTCTCACTAACATGAGGACGGCTTGGGACTGTGTGGCCACGCCTCTACCGGGGTGTGATATGTGACTGTGGCTGGAGCCAAAAAGCCTCCCGGGAGCTTTGGCATACCATTTCCAGTCCCTTGGGAATTACTTCGCGGGGTCTCCCAGAGTTTGCCTGTGCTCAACCGGTGTGCCAGACTGCCTGCCAGATCACTGCCCCACACATATGTGTGGTGATTCTCTTTCCTCCTCAGCAATCAACTGTAAGACTTCATGGGACCCCTCACCCATCCATGCTGCAATTTTGGATGTTGTGATCTTGTGGAGGTCGTATTCATGCTGCCATAGCTGCAATGAGCTGCTGTGTGTAACGGGTCAGCCCTGACTTGCAAGTGTAGGTGATTCTAGCTCTTAATATTTCTACCTCCACATGTTCCACGGTGGTCTCCTGAGCCTTTTGGGAAGAGAGTTTGGAACAGAAGTGCCATTTAGAGCTGAAGACTCCACAGTTTCATGATCTCTGAATGTTGATCTGTTGTGTTCATTGTTATCTACCATAAAAAGAGACTTCGCCGAGGATGGTTGAGAGATTAGAAACATAAATTTAAAAAGAATATCTGGCATTGTTGATAAGTATCAATAAGGAAAAATATAAATGAATATGTGCAAATTGAAATGCAAATGATCTGAGAACAATAAAAAGACAAAACCTAAGATCGAAGAAATAGAAAGAGCTTAGATAAACATGAGTAATAGAAATTCTATTCTACAAAATTCTAGAAGAAAAAAACTTAAAGCTAGAGAAAGCAAAGAAATCCAAACACAAAAGGTATTTGGAATCACAAATAGATGTGATTAGGGAAGAATCTCTTCACATATTTTAGCCAAGTTGCCAAAAATTCAAAACAAAGGCACAGTATTAAAAGCTGTAATGTCAGACTCTCAACTTCCATAAAAAGGCTAAAACATCAGCACAATATCAGGCCTCTCATCCGAAACCTAAAATCAAGGAAAGCATGGAATGATGTGTTTCAATCCCTAAATTTATATACCTACCAATTAAAAATGCAATATCCAGAAAACCCATATTTAAAATTTAGCAAGAAAATAAGAACCTTTCGAGATAAGTACAGTCAAAGACAGCTCATGGCCAAAGAGCCAGAGCTGCAGAAGATATGCAAAGGAATATTATTCATAGAGAAAGTCTCAATTATATAAGCAGAGGAAAAGAAGAAAAGTCATGAGAAATATATGTATATATACATATATACAGGTATGTGTGTGTGTGTGTGTGTGTGTGTGCACGTGCACGTATGTGTGCTAGGTGGGAATCCATCCTATGCAACACACTAAACCAACAAACCACAATACTGAAAACGTGTAAAGTCAATAGTAGCTCAATAGATCAGAAAACAACCAACAAAATTACAGGAATCAGTAAACATCTCTCAATAATAACCTCACATGAAAATTACCTCAACTTACCAATAAAGGTATGTGGAGTAGTTCAAGGTGTTAAAACCCAGGTCTAGCCATTTCTTGTTCTCAAAAAAGTGCACCTTGCTGGTAAAGATAGTCACGGGCAGATGGTCAAAGTCAGAAAACAGTCTCTTCACCTGGGGTGTGGTGAGAGTTTGCCTGCTGCCTTGGGTGAAAAGACGTTGGGGATAGCTGGTGATTTAAGTCCTAGATCATTGTTCCAAACATGGGCATAAAGTGGTTAAATGTCACAATGTGTAAAATATGTCACAGTTTTCTTCTTAATGCAAATATGCACTGCAAGGACATATTTTTAAATTTACACCAACTTCATGGATTCTTTCTTTCCCCTCCTCTTCCCCCTTTCCTCCCTTCTTGTCTTCCTTGTTCTTCTCTTTGTCCTCCTCTTCTTCCATTTTACTTTTGGGCTGCTTTCAATAGCTTCTACCTCGGCTCCCTTGACTGTTACCACATATATTTTCGGCTCAGTCTCAGGTCACATTTGTTTAATGACCTCTCTTTTTTACTCAAAACCATTATCTCTGCATTATAATCTTCACCATTTTGTTCTCTATGGGATCTTCTCCTTCAGTTTGTATATGTGCATGTGAGTGCACACATGTGTGCATGTCTGTGTTTCCATGGCTGCTGTAAAAAAGTTTGTCAAACTTGGAGGCTTGGAACTGAAATGTACTGTTCACAGGTCTGGAATCTAGAAGTGTAAAATCAAGGTGCCAGTAAGAATGGTTTCTTTGGAGGCTCCTAGGCAGATTATACACTTCTAGCTTCAGGGTATAGCTGACAACCTCTGGTGTCTTTCAGCTTGCAAGCTCATCATTATAATACCTGACTATCTTCACATAACATTCCCTTCTGTGCATATCTGTGTATATGAAAGTCGCTGGATTAGGGCCTTTATTATTTGAAATATTATGGTATGAGTCTGAAATGTCCTTCAGTAACTCATGTTTTAAACACTTAGTCCCCAGCTGGTGGTAATATTTTAGAAGGTTCTAGAGACTTTGGGATGTAGGGCTTGGATGAAATAGGTAGGTCACTGGAAGTAAACCCTTATGTCTTACTCAATAGTATCTGGGTCATTTTTGTGACATTGCTTTCTGTGAAGTTAATAGCTGTCCTGAGGCACATGCTATGGATTGCCTGATATTCTGCTCAAGCATACAAGGCCAAGCATTATGTGACTATCCCTCTGAAACTGGGAGCCAAATAATTAATTCTTCTCTTAACTTGTTTTCATTTTGGGTACAGCTATTTAAAAATAACTAATATAGCCCTAATTCCCAGCAAGATCACAGTCTCAATTGCTTGAGTTAAGACCTGAACAGATTTTCAGAAGGACACAACAGCACACAATCTTGGATTTTTTGCCATCAGAAATTCATTCTCCTTGGTCATATTTCTTTCCTCTAATTTTATCACCTACTTACTTCTGTTTGCGACGAAACCTTTCCAGGGTTCCTATACTCACATCAGCTTCTTACACTTCATCTCTGACAGTTCTCCTTGGCATTCGCTAGGCAGGTGTTCACCTCTAGTATTCAGCACAGTTCACCATTCCATCCTCTGCTAGGCTCTTCTCACTGCCGTCATTGTGCATCAACTTGCAATAATCTTCCAGCTCATCAGCTTCCCCTCTGACCTCCTTGCTCACGCTCCTATCTCTGGTATGACACTTTCAGTGCAACCTCTTTGTCCATACCACATTCCATTGTTGATTTTTCATATAATTTTAAGTTATGGTTTGTTACAGTCTTCTTATAAGACTTATGCTATGATTGAACTCAGAATACTCCTGACTCAACCTCCTAAGTTCTAGGATTGAGGGAATGAGACATTGTGTCTGACTTTAATTATATATAATTATATAATTATATATATATATATCAACTTTTTGTTGCATTTTTATGAACTTCACATCATGCACCCCAATCTCATTCATCTCCCCATCTGCCCTCTGCTCTGGCAACCTCCCCCAAAATGAAAATAAAATATAAAAATAAAACAACACAAACAAACAACAACAACAGCAAAGCTGTAGTGTGTCACACAACCCTTTTGTTCATACATCTTTACTTGGAAATGTTTGTTGCGATGAGTCGTTGGTCTGGTCCAAGACCCCTGGCTTCTGCTATATTACTAATACTGGATCCTCACTAATACTCCTCTTGGATATCCTGTTGTTGCCCTGTGTCATGGAGATATTTCAGCTTTGGATTTGCAGGACCAAGCCCATTCACACACTGCAGAAGTTTACAGATGGGGTAGATGTTGAGGAGGTCCAACTCAAAGCCTTGGATCAGGGCATGTGTGATTGAAGAGTTGCTCAGCCATACTGACACCACCAAGACCAGCTCTCCAGCACTGCCCTGGCTAGCTTATCCAATGCTGAAACACGAAAGAGGCAGAGGCAGATCTTCCACTCTCATGTCTTGAGGGGCTGCCACCAGGACCAGGTCTACTATGCTGCCTAGTCAAGGTGCAGGGCCCACTCTCCTGAGTGTTGCAGCTAGGCAGGGGCTGGGCCAGCTGTTCTGCTCTCAAGACATCAGGGCCAGCTCTTCAGTCATAGGTGGTGTGGGGTGAGGAGGGAGAGGGCATATCCCATTTGTCCATTCCAAGGCAGACAGGCAAGAGGCAGGGCCAATTCTCCCTCTCTCACCATCTTTGGGTCTGGCTCATCTGGGCCCCTGAAACTAGGGCCAGCTCCACTGTGACACCCTTGCAAGGTGTGGACCTGCTCTCCTGAGATCTGCAGTCAGTGAGGAGTGGGGCCATCTCTCCACAGTTCTTGGTACCAGGTAGCAGCCCAGACCAGGGAAGTCTGCATGGCCTTTGGTGCTAATATGAGTCACCGGCATTGACACAGACCCATGCTGCTGCATGGCCACAAACCCACACATGGCCCTCAGTGGCAGCAGGGGCTGGGACTTCACCATGGCTTCAGGAATGGTACTCACATCAGGTTGTTCCTATCCACCCTCTGCTCTCTAGTTTTACCTCTCTTCATAGTGATCAAGACATTCTCTCCTATCTCTCTATCACATATTTGCACATCATAGCTTCTCTTGATGCAGGCAGGCCATAGGTGGGCAGACCTCTGGGAATCTTCTGCCTGCTCATGCTGTGTGGAAGCAGGTGGTCATAATAATCTATTTCTGCTGAGCATTATTCACTAAAATAAATTTTAGCTATGTTAGTATCAAATTGTCTTTTGTGATTCATTGGATTAAGACTTCTGTTTTCCAACTAGCTATAGTGTTTCATTGAAACAATAAAGCACTTACATAGTTTTGTGGTGAAGTAATATTTTTGTGATTGTCAAAAGGTATTTTTGCTCTATTTCTCACAGTAAATTTGTGTCTAAAATAACTTAGAAATAATTAGATTGTAAAATTGTTATTATTAAATTGATACCATTAATATTTCCATTACTTGCTTTTGGATTTATTTTAAAGGAATATTCTATGTAACTTGAAGTTGCTAGTTACATGTGTTCTTAGCTGGCCCCAGACACTGTGTTATGTAGAGACAGTCAGTGCTCTTTCTCCTGTGATGTGAGAGAAAGTGACTTGCTGGAATGATACAGCTGTTGTCCTTGCTTCTAGACTGAAGCAGTAATTAAACATGTGCTTAGATGTTACTAACATAAGGGGGATCAAGGAACTTGCAGAAGCCCTGGAAGACTGTCTTAGTGTCTAAGCTCCTCCCTCTTACCAGCTCCATGCCAAGGATATCAGGAGCCATTCTTCATTCAGGAATCTGGAAATAGGGTCTATCACAGTATATTCTTAGTAGTCCTGTTTGACAGCTGGGCTCAAGAGACCTGCAAAGGTGGAATAAGTATTGAGAACTCAGGGTCTAGGGCTCTTTAAGTCCCTTTCCAGAGTCATTGGTGGTATAAGGAGTCTGCTGCCAGCTCTGAAGAGGCCTCCTGGTTTTGGCAAATAGTCTTAGAGAAAACATTGTTTTGGGTGAATGGGAAGCCAAGCTTTAGGAAAGAGAGAATGTTTTAAGTTCTAGGAGATGCAAGAAGCCTGGTAGGGGGTGTCCTTAGCTTACTCATTCTGCATCCAAAAGTGGTTGCATAAAGAAGAGATGCTTTTTCTGACTGGGACCAATTTGGGGATGGGGAGTGGAGGAACAGAAAAACCAGCCTCACCAATGATGCATTTCCTTTCTTGTGTGTAGAAATACTAGCACATATGCCTGTGTCTAGAGCCTGTCAACCTCAAACTCTTCACTTCTGGACCCAGAGACTCCTAGTTCTCTTATTGTTCTCAACTCCTAAGGGGTGTCAGGTGGGGTCAGAGATAAGACCTTGTCGGTCTGAACAAAGCACTGGTGTCTGAATGATAGTGGGTAGTTCATCAACTTCTACTTAACAACTGCAGCCCACTTGCCACTTGCCTCTTTATCTTACTCCCCTTCCTATACCCCCACCTGCCTGTGACAACTTCATCTACCCATTAGTTTAGTTGGAGATCCCAGGGTCAGTTTTGACAACTCCTCTCATACCTTCCTATCCTAAATATTTCTTGTCTTAAAACTTTTAGGGGGATGATACAACAAAATATAGACCATATATCTTATAAATAATAAAAATGTGTGTTATAGTTTCAGAAGCTGGGATGTCCAAGACCAAAGGATCAGCACGTTTAGGGTCTGGGCAGAGCAGGTTTCCTAGCTCACATACAGTGTCTTCTCATAGTGTGCTCACAGAGCAGAACAGCCAGGCAGCTCTCCTGGACCTCATTTGTAAGGTCATCTCCAATGCTATTCATGAGGGCTCTGCTCTAACCATCCCTCCTATGTCCATTAGACATTAGGATTTAACAGAGAACTGGAGGATCACAAGCATTGATTCCCCAGAAACCTTCAATGTTCTTGCATCTTTATTTTCATTTCATCTCCTGTTTGGACAGACTTTCAGTTTGCTTCACTCATTGACTTTTCCTTGCACTGTTTATGGAGGTGTGTCGAGAGAGAAGCCTGATGAATTACCTTCCTTGGTGGCATCACATACACTGTGACAGTAAAATTCAATACTCTCCTGCTTTGGGGGATTTGCTTCCAAATGCTTTGTCAGCTTGTTTCAACACCTAACTCATTACTCAGAACTATGAAAATCTCTCTCTCTCTTTTTTAAAATTTAAATTATTTTATTTATTTACTTTCCAGCCATTGCCCCTCTCAGTGACCCCTCATCCCATTCCTCCTCTCCTTTGCCTTCAAGAGGGTGCTCTCTCCCCCACCATCCTTCCTCCCCCTTCCCTGGGGCCTCAAAGCTCTAGAGGATTAAAAGAATTTTCTCCCACTGAAGTCAGACTAGGTAGCCCTCTTTTGGTAGATGTGCCAGAAGCCTTAGACCAGACCGTGTATGCTCCTGGTTGGTGGCTACATGGGGTCTGGGTTAGTTGAGACAGAGTGACTTTCCTATGGGGTTGCTCTCCCTTTCAGCTTCTTCAATCCTTCCCCTAATTCAACCGTAGGGATCCTCAACTTCAGTCCAATGGTTGTGTGTAAGTATCTGCTTTTGTCTCAGTCAGATGCTGGCAGGGCCTCTCAGATGACAGCCATGATAATCATCTGTAAGCACATCATAGCATCAGTAATAGTGTCAGGTCTTGGTGCCCCCCCCTCCCCCCATCAGATGGATCCCAAGTTGGGTCAGTCATTGGACCTCCTTTCTTTTAGTCTGTCCTCCAGTTTTGTCCCTGTTCATCCTACTCTCTCCTTGTTTGTGAGGTTTCCACTTGGAAATCTGTTGTGAGGAAGGGGAGCACTCTTATATATTTTACTTTATCTTGTAGCTTGAGAATCCACCCTAGTATTTAGTCTTGAGAGCTTGGGCATGTCTTGAGAGAGATTTGGTGAGTTGAAGCTACTTCTACCTGGACATTTGTAATTTTCTCTAGATTTAAGAAATGTTCTATTCTTATCTCTTTGAATAATCTTTGTATCTCTAGCATTTCAGGTTCCTTTTTAATCCCAACAAACCAGATCTGTGATCTTTGAAAGCTGGCCAAAGCTTGTATAAACATTCTTCACTGCTTTTCAATGTCATTTTCTTCTTGATCTATTTTGTGGTAATCTGCCTTTGAACTATTTAATTCTTCTGTTTGATCTGTTACTGATGTCTTCTATCACATTTCATAAAGTTTCACTTAATGTATTTATAAGAGTTTAACTTTTTGAAACTTCTTTTATCTCTGTCCTAAATATATCTTATAAAATACTGATTATTTATTCATGTCTTCTTGTTGATCATTAAATTTTATAACAGCTATTTTAAAATTATTTTTTCTGATGCTATCCAATTGACTTCTCACAAAGAAAAACTTAGTTTTCTTCAATGGAATCTCACTAGATATACGAACCATACTAATGAAAGGCCTCATGCCCTGCAGTAGAAGGGCAACACAAAGAAAACTTACTAGTAGCTTTGGAAATATTTTGTTTTATAATGCTTTGTTTGAGCTTTTTTTCTTTTACTTGTTTTTTGATTGTCTATTATGATTTTTTATGGGTTTTGTGTCCTTGGGTGTAGATGTTTTTTCTTTCTATTTTCCCTTTCTATTTGTCTGATTGTTTTGTTCTGCTTTGTAAAATTGATGTGTTTGTCTTTTAAAAAGAGAGAGAGAGAGAGAATGAGACACACATACACACAAACACATACACACACATAAACACTCGCACAGAGGGAGAGAGAGAGAGAGAGAGAGAGAGAGAGAGAGAGTAAAAACAGTCTAGACACATGATTCGTCACATTCAAGACCATCCCAAAATTAGATGGTTGGAATGGTGGGGAAGAGGGGAAGGTCTGGGAGGAGATGAGGGAGTAGAAGTCATATTCAGAATATATTGTATGAAAAAATATTTTTAATAAAAATAAGATGAAATCTTTCTCTGAGAGCTTACTTAATCATATTTATTACAATATGGTCAGCTTCTGACACTTATTTGTTCAATTGATACGATCAAGGTTTCCTAACTTTCTTGAATCTTGTTGGTTTGCAACACTGTACATTGCATGTCAAGATATGTATGTATTCATATTATGCTTTTTCTTAAGATGTTGACGATGTCCACCTTACCAGAAATGGCTGCTTGTTTCTCATCTTGTATTTGTTCATGTCTCTAATTGCATCTTGAAATAGCATTTCTAGGTTGTCTGAAGTTCATTGTTAATGTTACTTGAACACTAGAGGACACTCTAAGCCCAGGTTTGTCTCTATTCCAACATTTACATATTCACTTTTCCATCATGAGCTAGAGAAATACATAAACACCACCAGGAACAGCATGAAACAAAACATCTCTCCAAGCCTCTCCCACTTAGGGATGAGAGATGGAACAGACACCATAGCCAATAATTGGCTGGTGATCAGTCACCACTGACTGATTCTACCTAACTGACACACCAGAAATAGTGTTATTAGCATTATCTCCTTGGCACCTGCTATATATCCTTCTAACATGATTAAATCAGATAAACTAGCATGGATCACATCGCTGAGATGAGTGACAACTGAACTCCAACAATGGAATGGGTGCTTAGTCATATGATCAGAAAATCTTGTCCAGAGATAAGCAAGATATTGTCAAAAGTAAAATGAAGTCCCATTGAGCATGGTGGCCTCCAGATATATATTATATATGAATATAACCCCAGCACTTGGGAGACTGAAACAGAAGGACAATTAGTTTAAGGGTCACAGATTAGTAAGATCTATTGTTGTCCTTTGGGATCATCTATAAGATTGGATCCGTTAGAAATATTCTGCCTCTCAATGCATAATGGAACAGTTGTGACTATGACATGCCCATGAGTCAGGACGATTAATGGAAAGAAAGATGCAGGATACCCTGCTGGGATAAAACATCTTAGAAAGACCCAAATTTTCAGGAACTGGGAAAATTTTGTGGTTGGTGGATGGCTTGGTACAACTTCTTGCTATAAATCTCCAGGTGAATCAAGAGATAGGTGCTGTGATTTAGAAAGCCTCAGATACCCTCTTGCCTACCTCTTCTCCAGTGTAGATGCCATAAGAAATCTTTGGTTGCTAACAGCCATATTTTGGAAATGGGTATTTGGCCACTGTAGTTTTATAAAAAGCTATTAATATCTGTTTAAATTAAAGAAAGATTAATTTTGTCTTTAAGAATATAAACATGAGCTACTGCTGGGGACAGCATACAATGACAAGGACTGTCTGCAGTAGGCCTGGATGGAGCCATCTCAGAAGCGGGTGTCAGCTCCTTGTAAAAAAGGATGGCATCTGGGACCCTGAGAAGCAGGACACACATTCCTCCAGGGTGTCCGCCTTCTGAAATAAGGGACTGCTTGCAGTAGGACAGGATGGAGCCATCTCAGTAGCCTGTGACAGCTCTTTGTAAACAACAGTTGTTCCTCTCTTAACCTTAGCCCTGTACAACAGCTGTATAGATTTCATTTGTGTGTGAATAGTTTTCAGCTGGCCTTGGTGTGCATAATTATTGTATTATATCTGACTTTTCTACTTTTTTCTCCTTCAGCTCTGGTAAATTCTGTGAAGCTAGATGTTCCTTGATGTAATGATTTTTAAACAATTAAAAATTGAGGCATAGGCACAGCACAGCACAGCCCTAATGGCCCAGATCCATGCTGTATGTTCTCATCTTGGAAACAACTCAATAACTGCACAATGGCAGTTCCAGATTAATGCTTGACTTGCAAAGAAAGCTTGAATAAATTATTAGAAAATAAATTAGAGCCAACATTGGAACCCCAAGAAAGGAAAAAAAAAACTATTGAAGTTATGAAATAAGATTTGCACAACTTTGGAGAGTGGTTCCTGGATAAGAAAGTACAGAATACATAAAATTATCTACTAGTAAAACTAAGTCAAAACACTGGGACTCTTAGGAGAGTCTTTGTGTGCAATGTACAGAAGCAGAAAGCTAGCAAAACTACTGAATTAAGGGTTAACTTGATTCTTTCTGACCACTGCCTGGCAGCTTTCCCATGTCATTTATCATTAGAGCTTCACAAGAAAATGCAAGTAGCTGACCTCTGAGTTCTGAAGTATAATAAGTTAAAGTTTAAATAATGATAAGTTTGCAATTATTATTATTTTGGCCAAAAATAGGAAAGCTTGAAGCTTTGGGGAGCAACTGTAATTTTTGATTCTTTGTGGGACATGCTTAGTCTTTTGAATTTGATTTGGCAATGATTATATAATGTCTTTTTGTCTACCTGCTTTTGGAATATCAATAAAAGACTGGGGCAAGAAAAAGGTGTGAGAGCATGTAGAGAGCGAATGAAGAGTATGTGAGGTGAATGTGGAGAGTGAAAAGAGAGAGAGAGAGAGAGAGCACGAGAAGAGCATGTGAAGAGTGAGTGAGGAGAGAATGGGAGGTGTGCATGGAGAGTGTGTGTGTGAGTGAAAATGCATGTGGGGTGTGTGAGATGTGGTGAAGAGTGGGTGTGAGACTGAAAGGGGAACTCCAGAGGTGTGTAGGAGTCCGAGAGTTCGAGAAAAGGAAAGCGCACAGGAGAAAAGCAGAGTGTGTACGGCCTCAAGTTGGGAGCGAACAAGCGAGAGAAAGAGCAGAGAGTGAGAGAGAAGAGAGAGAAACTTTAAGCCCTGAAAAATTGCCTGTCAGCTTGTACCCAAAAAAGTAGTCTGTTTCTATTTATTATGCACCTTCCGGATATCCCTGCTTCCAGGTAAGAACTCTGATCCTGTGTCGAGGCTGGACCCTGGCAAGCTACAAATGTAACGCATTTAGTGGAGTGTTTGCCTAGCACACAGGAGGCCCTGGGTTTCAGTTCTAGAACCATATAAAGCAGATTTTGTAGTCCATGAAGGTAATCGTAATACTTAGAGGCTAGAAGAAGAGGATCAGATGTTCAAGGTCATCTTTAGTGTAGCTTTTGCCCACTACTTCCATGTAGTAGTGAGTTCAAGACCAACCAGGGCTTAATGAAATACTGTCTCAAAAACTAACCAAGCAAACCATCAGAAACAGAAGAATGTTGATGGATCTTTAGGAATAAATGAAAACCTGTGTTTGTGGCTGAGTTAGGAGTACAGATTCTATTTTTTCCCCACACCACCTACCCCCTGCTCCTCAGCTTGAATGGTTATTCCATGTTTCACCTGTTTGAACAGGTACTGTGCCTTTTGCTGTCCCTAACTGTGGTCACGGCTCTCTCTTGCAGGCTTGCTGCTCTGCTGTTGTAGCAGCCTTACAGAAAGACCCTGTAATCTATACCCTCTAGTGTGCTTCCTGGATAGACTGGCCTGAAGTAGTAGTCCTGTGAACAGAATCTAAAATGAGAATTTGAAACCTGATTTTAGCTAAGCTGTCTGACAATTAAGGCCTTGGAACTTATGGTCACTGGTCTCAAGACAGGATCTGGTTTTTAATAGGGTGTGATTATTTAAGTGAAACTGGTAGCAAGTTGCCTATTGCAAGGTAACTTGTTAGCATCACACATTGAAATGAGTTTCCTACTACAGCAGGAAAATAAGCAAAACCAAAATAAACCGAAAGCAATAGAATGAATGAAATATTTTCAAAGAGAAAACAGTAGAGAATAAAGAAACAGAAAACAAGACAGTATAGATAAGGTAAAGGAGACAAGCTATCTTTGGAAAATATCAGAAATCCATGGGAAAGAATTATGGAGTAAAAGAGAAACTGCACACATTCCATGTCTACATTGAGACAGGAGAATCACCATAAACACTAGACAGAAAAGGGACAATAAATGATATTCTGAGCACCTCCACAGTAGACATTTTAAAAGTCAGATAAAATGGCCAAAGTTTCTTTACAAGTACCGTCTAAAATAGACTCAGCATGAAGTGGGTAGCATGACACTGCTTGACCTTGGAGGAGATTGTCTCATTATTTAAACATTAGAGTAGATTTCTTGAGGCACAGAGACATTCAGAAAATCTGATAAGTATTTAAGGATGAATTAAATGTAATTTTAGTGCACTCAAAAAGCCTATAAAATGATTTTGAAAAGATTTTTTAAATATATAGTTCCATTTAACGTCATTTGGGGGATGACTAATTTCACTGAGTGTGATGATGGTGTTGGTTTTGAATATAAATGTACTCAGTCATCTGAGCATCCACTGTCAACTTCCCTTGCACTGGAGGAACACACATGCCAGAGCTCTCAGTGGATATAATTATGCAGCATCCACATAGCTATTACTCCAAGGGAAACTGTGCTTCCTAATTTTTAGTCTTTTAAATGATGTACACAGAGATAAATCGGTGACCCAGTGTTCATCAACAGATGAAGTCCACAGTATAGGCTGTGCTTCAAGAAATCTGTAATTTTAAAAGTCATTCTAAGTTGAGAACTATCCCTGATGTTCCACAAGAGGAAGATTTAAAACATATTTGCTCATTTAAAGGGATCTCTACCTTACTCTTGGTCATAGAGAAACAACCAGTAGGGAAAACTTTTATTTCATTAGCCAAAGTTTTCCTTATGAACTGGAGACAGCCTTCTTCTCAGGGGAATTTGATTTTCCTTCATTACATTACCAGACTCCATGGCTTCAGGGCAAGAACTCAACATATCTATTTCTTCCCAACTCCTGGTTTCCCTATCTATAAAATTGCTCACTGACAAAGTGGTTCATGAAGAGCAAGAGACCACAGCAAACTAAAATTTCTATGTAGTAAAGGTACAGTGAGATTCTATGTGTATGTGTATTTTTGTTTTTTAAAGTCTATTTTAACAATGTGTGATTCAAGGTAGTTCTTGTTATGACCATTCACTGTCAGCTAATCTGCAGCAAAACTCCAGATTCTCTGAAGCTGTTTGTAATCATGCCCAGCAGGTGTCAGAAGATGCTGAGAACAGAGGTCATGGAAAAGTCTGAGATAGAATGCAGATAGTAAAACAAACAAACAAACAAAACCATTAAGAAGGAAGATAAACACAAAGGAGGAGAATTAACAACTTATAGGTAGAGAAGGTAAGAGACATGAGAAACTTCTAATTGTTCCAAGCTGCTTTTTCCCCCCCCAAGGCTACATTAAGATTTCTAGTTAACTGTGAATACATCATTTATGGGCAACAAAAATGAATATGTATAGCCCAGAAAGTCCTTGTGTTACACGTGCAAGTGGTCTTTATTTGTGTGGAGCTAGAACCCAGCCTCTTGCTCTGGAAAGTCCTAATATAGGCTTCCTTACTATCTGTGAATCATGAGCAGTGACTTGGTAAAGGAACAGTATTTGTCACACAGAGATTATTTGGGCTAGATGTGACAGACACAATGATCATACTCCTCTCTAGGAGGAAAAGAAGGAAGAATGCTCACGGCTTTCAGTACTGCTTGGTTTCAATATTGCTTGGTTTTCTCAAAGGCTTTAATAGGCTTCTTTTCTCATTGTGTAAACAGTATTCACAGGCAACAAAAGTGAATGCTTATAAATCAAAAAAGTTCGAAGTACCCAAGAGTCACTTCACAGCAACAGTAGCGTGGAGTGTGAGGTCCTAGCTCCCTCTGATGGCTAACAAGACCCTCCTCTGCCACATATGTGGCCAGCACCATGGGTCACTCCATGCGTATTCTTTGGTTGGTGATCCAGTCTCCGGGAGCATCGAGGGGTCAGGCCAGTTGCCATTGTTGCTCCCTCCGTGGGCTGCAAGCTCCCTCAGCTCCTTCAGTCCTTTCTCAAACTCCTCCCTGTGGGACCTCACAGTCAGCACTAATGTTGCTGCAAACTGACTCTTGGGTATTTCGAACTTTTGGGCTAATAACCACTTATCAGTGAGTACATATCATGTTCATTCTTTTGTGACTGAGTTACCTCGCTCAGGATGATATTTTCAAGGTCCGTCCATTTGCCTGCGAATTTCATGAAGTCATTGTTTTTAATAGCTGAGTAGTATTCCATTGTGTAAATGTACCACATTTTCGGTGTTGAGGGACACCTGGGTTGTTTCCAGTTTCTGGCTATTATAAATATGGCTGTTATGAACATAGTGGCAAATTTGTCTTTATTACATGTTGGAGCATCTTCTGGGTATATGCCCAGGAGTGGAATAGCTGGGTCCTCAGGTAGTATTATGTTTATTTTTCTGAGGGTCCACCAAACTGATTTCCAGAGAGGTTGTATCAACTTGCATTCCCACCAGCAATGGAGGAGTGTTCCTCTTTCTCCACATCCTCACCAACATCTGCTGTCACCTGAGGCTTTGATCTTAGCCATTCTGACTGGTGTGAGGTGGAATCTCAGGGTTGTTTTGATTTGCATTTCCCTGATGAGTAAGGATGTTGAACATTTCTTTAGGTGCTTCTCGGCCATTCGAGTTTTCCCAGTTGAGAATTCTCTGTTTAGCTCTGTTCACCATTTTTTGATAGGGTTATTTGGATCTCTGGAGTTTAGCTTCTTGAGTTCTTTGTATACCTTGGATATTAGCCTTCTATCGGACATAAGATTGGTAAAGATCTTTTCCCAATCTGGAGGTTGCCGTTTTGTCCTATTTACAGTGTCTGTTGCCTTACAGAAACTTTATAATTTTATGAGGTCTCATATGTCGATTCTTGATCTTAGAGTACAAGCCATTGGTGTTCTGTTCAGGAACTTTTCCCCTGTGCCCATGTGTTTGAGACTTTTCCCCACTTTCTCTTCTATTAGATTCATTGTATCTGGTTTTATGTGGAGGTTCTTGATTCACTTGGACTTGAGCTTTGGACAGGGAGATAGGAATGGATCAATTAGCATTCTCCTACTGAACCAGCACTATTTGCTGAAAATGCTTTTTTTTTCCCCACTGTATGGTTTTAGCTCCTTTGTGAAAGATCAAGTGACCATAAGTGTATGGGTTCATTTCTGAGTCTTCAATTCTATTTCACTGATCTACCTGCCTGTCACTCTACCAATACCATGCAGTTTTTATCACTACTGCTCTGTAGTACAGCTTGAGGTCAGGGAGGCTGATTCCCCCAGAAGTCCTTTTATTGCTGAGAATAGTTTATGCTATCCTGGGTTTTTTGTTATTCCATATGAATTTGAGAATTGCTCTTTCTAAGTCTATGAAGAATTGAGTTGGAATTTTGATGGGGATTGCATTGAACCTGTAGATTGCTTTCAGCAGGATGACCATTTTACCTATATTAATCCTGCCAATCCATGAGCATGGGAGATCTTTCCATCTTCTGAGGTCTTCTTCAATTTCTTTCTTCAGAGACTTGAAGTTCTTGTCCTACAGATCTTTCACTTGTTTGGTTAGAGTCACACCAAGATATTTTATATTGTTTGTGACAATTGTGAAGGGTGTTATTTCCCTAATTTCTTTCTCAGCCTGTTTATCCTTCAAGTATAAGAAGGCTACTAATTTGCTTGAGTTAATTATGTATCCGGCCACTTTGCTGAAGTTGTTTATCAGCTGTAGCAGATCTCTGGTGGAGTTTTTCAGGTCGCTTAAGTATACCATCATATCATCTGCTAATAGTGATACTTTGATTTCTTCCTTTCCAATTTGTATCTATTTGACCTCCTTTTGTTGTCTAATTGCTCTAGCTAGTATGTCAAAGAACTTCAAGTACTGTATTGAATAGATAGAGAGAGAGAGGCCAGCCTTGCCTAGTCCCTGATTTTAGTGGGATTGCTTCGAGTTTCTCTCCATTTAGTTTGATGTTGGCCACTGTATATTGCTTTTACTATGTTTAGGTATGCTTCTTGAATTCCTGATCATTCCACGACTTTTATCATGAAGGGATGGTGAATTTTGTCAAATGCTTTTTCAGCATCTAACGAAATGACCATGTGGTTTTTTTCTTTGAGTTTGTTTATGTAGTGGATTACATTGTGGATTACATTGATGGAATTCTAGATATTAAACCATCCCTGTATCCCTGGGATGAAGCCTACTTGATCAAGGTGAATGATTGTTTTGATGTGTTCTTGGATTCGGTTTGCAAGAATTTTATTGAGTATTTTTGCATCGATATTCATAAGGGAAATTGGTTTGAAGTTTTCTTTTATTGTTGGGTCTTTGTGAAGTTTTGGTATCAGTGTAACTGGGGCCTCATAGAATGAATTGGGTAGTGTTCCTTCTGTTTCTGTTTTGTGGAATAGATTGAAGAGTAGTGGTATTTGGTCTTCTTTGAAGGTCTGATAGAATTCTTTACTGAACCCATCTGGTCTTGGGCTTTTTTGGTTGGGAGACTTTTAATGACTGCTTCTATTTTTTTAGAGGTTATGGGACTGTTTAGATGGTTTATCTGATTCTGACTTAACTTTGATATTTGGTATCTGTCTAGAAACTTGTCCATTTCCTCCAGATTTTCCAATTTTGTTGAGTATAGTTTTTGTAGTACAATCTGATGATTTTTTGAATTTCCTCAGAATCTGTTGTTATATCTCCCTTTTCATTTCTATATTTGTTAATTTGGATACTGTCTCTGTGCCCTCTGGTTAGTCTGGCTATGAGTTTATCTATCTTGTTGATTTTGTCAAAGAACTAGCTTCTGGTTTTGTTGATTTTTTGCACTTTGTTCTTTTAGTTTCCACTTGGTTGATTTCAGCCCTTAATTTGATTATTTCCTGCCTTGTCCTCCTCTTGGGTGTATTAGCTTCTTTTTGTTCTAGAGTTTTCAGGTGTGCTGTTAAGCTGCTAGTAAATGCTCTCTCGAATTTCTTTTTTGAGGCATTCATAGCTTTGAATTTTCCTTGTAACACTGCTTTCATTGTTTCCCATAGGTTTGGCTATGTTGTACTTGCATTTTCATTAAATTCTAGGAAGTCTTTAATTTCTTCCTTGACCACTTTATCATTGAGTAGAGCATTGTTCAGCTTCTATGCATATGTGGGCTTTCTGTTGTTGTTGTTTCCATTGAAGACCAGCCTTATTCTTGCCTGCCATGTTATTAAGAAAAGATCCATTTTACTACTTCTGCTCTCTCTGCAACTTCAGTTTTTCCTCTTTCCCTCTGCATTCTGGATATTGCTTTCTTAGTTTTTAATGTTACTTTATAGTTTCTAAATTATTCCAATCTGTATTCTCTTTCCAATCTTGCTGTTTCTTTTTATTCTGATGTCACAATAATGCTATTACTCTCAATGTCCTTTCTCCCAGTGATACAGCTTTACTTCTTGAGTTCAGTTCTGTCTAAAAAGTTCTCTTGTGTCTTAACTAAAATATTATCCATAGTTCTGTTCTAAAAATTTCTGTTCAGTTCTGTCTAAAAAGTGTTCTGTCTAAAAAGTTCTCCTTACCTCAGTCCTGTCTCTTTTCTTTGTCCTCAGCACTTATACATCTTTCAGAATACATGATTACATGATAAAAAGTTCATCACAAGTTTACACCTAAGTGCAAATCATAAATAGAAGTCACAGCTCCACAGGTTCATGGAGAGTTAAAAAACAACTAAATTATTAGTGAAGTTTTGTATAAATAAACCCATGTCAATGTTTTATTTTCTGACCTAGCACCTATAATAAATTGATAGTTTCCTTTTTATGGTCTTTGGTTAATGGCTTTACAACATCTTGGAATGTGCTCTGAGTGGAAGAATGACTGCTTCCTATTTAGAAGCAATTGACTAGTAACACTAAGACTGGGAGAGTTCTCATTGCAGTTTTGACTATCAGAAAGTACTTAATAGCAGTCCCACTATAAAAGAGCTTAATAAATACTGATATAATTTTAGAAATTATTATAGGATTATCATTAAGAATTAAGAAGTCATCTATTTGTTTATATAGCCTCACTATAAGACAGTACATCTTTGCAGTTCTGCAGAAATCTGCTCAAAAGTGTGGACTAATACCTAGTGATTGTTATGTATTTAATAATGACAGGAAAAACATATTAATAGCAGGAATCTTTTTAAAAATGATTTTCTCTTGGACCTTGCCTATTAGAGAAAATCTGTTGTGGATTATTAGTCCAAGGCAAACAATCTCAGGAAGATCACTTTCTAGTTATTAACTTGTCCTATGATGGCTACTGACATTTATTTTAATCTATATTCTTCCACATGGCTTGTTATATGTGCTTAAGTACCATGTATCCATTTCTTCATTTCTTCCTGGGCAAATCTTCTGTCTGGATCTATCCTAGAATTCTTTCTGTCTTATTCTATCTTTTTCTATAGGCTATATCTTAAGATATAGAAATCTCAGTTCCTCCAATACAATCTCTGTCTACAAGCCACTATGCTGCTGACTGTGAAAATAACAGACTAAACCTATAAACTTTAAGCCAACCTTAATTAAATATTGTACTTTATAAGAGTTGCAGTGGACATGGTGTCTCTTTACAGCAATAGAAACCATAAGAAAGACAGCATACAACACTGCATAAAGACATTCTAAGACACATCTTTAGGAGAAAGACATTTAATATTAAGTCCCATATACTAATTTGAAAGAGAGAACTGATAGATCAGATGTACAAATGTCACCACAGGAACACAGAAACCATGAATCAATAAAACAGCATGCTTCCTCCTGAAGAACAAAATAGTTCTCTAGCAAGAGACTCTGAATAACATCATACTGATGGCATCATGATAAAGGATATTAGAAAAATATGAGCTCAACAATGTTTAAGAGTATATTATTTTAAGTGCATGAGAATCTTATATCACCCAAGTATAAGAAATAAGCAGTATTGAGTCTGAAGAATGGTAGAGTAAGACACAGTAACTGTTGGAGAATTTACTAATTATATTCCCATTGTTATGGCAAAATACCTGATGAAACTAGTTAAGGAACAAAGGATTTCTTATGGATCAGGATTCAAGGGGCCATCACATGGCAGGACATCATGTGATGAGAATTTGAGGCAGTTGGTCACACTGAATATGCAATCTGGAACCAGAGGCAGATCAATGCTGATGCTCAGCTTGCTTTCACAATCCATTAATGATGCCATCCATTCCTCTTTCTTTTCTCTTCAGAAAAGGGCAGGCCTACCATGGGCATAAACAAAACATGGCATATCAAGTAGCAGTAAGAGTAGGTACCTCCACTCATATTAAGGTTGGATAAGGCAACCCAGTATGAAGAAAAGGGTCCTCAAAGCAGGAAAGAGTCAGAGGCATCCCTGGCTCCCTCTGTTAGGGATCCTACAAGAAGATGAAGCTACACAACTGAAACACATATGCAGAAGGCATAGGTCTGACCTATGCTAGCACCCTGGTTGTTTGTTTAGTCTCTGTGAGCCCCTATGAGCCCATCTGAGTTGATTCTGTTGGCTTTATTTATTTATTTTTTACTTGTTCACTTTACATCCCACTCACTGCCCCCTCTGATCCACCCCTCTCACAATCCTCCCATCTCCCCTCCCCTTCTCCTCTGAGTAGATGGGGGTTCCCTTGGGTATCCCCTCACCCTGACACTTCAAGTCTCTATGAGGCTAGGCATTTACTCTCCTACTGAGTCCAGACAAGGCAGCCCAGAGAGAACATATCCCACAGACATGAAACAACTTTTGGAATAGCCCCTATTCCAGTTGTTGAGTACCCACATGAAGATCAAGCTGCATATCTGCTATATAGATAGGACGAGGCCTAGGTCCAGCCCATATATGTTCTGTGGCTGGTGGTTCAGACTCTGAGAGCCCCAAGGGTCCAGGTTAGTTGACTCTGTTGGTCTTCCTGTGGAATTCCTATCCCCTTAGAGGCTGCAATCCTTCCTCTTATTCTTCCATAAGAGTCCCTAAGTTCTATCCACTGTTTGACTGTGGGTATCTGTATATCTAAGTCAGTTGGTCAGCCTCTCAGAGAATAGCCAAGCTAGACTCCAGTCTGCAAGCATAACAAAGTATCATTAATAGTATCATGGATTGCTTCTTGATCATGAGATGGGTCTCAAGTTAGGTCAGTTATTGGTTGGCCATTCCCTCACTCTCTGCTCCATCCCTAATCCCTGCATTTCTTGTAGACAGGGTAAGTTTTGGGTTAAAATTTTTGTAGATGGGTTGGTGTCCCTATTTCTCCACCAGAGTTACTGCCTGGCCACAGGAGGCAGCCTTTCCAAGCTCCATATCCCCAATGCACTGAGTCACAGCTAAGGACAGCCCCACTGATTGATGGGTGACTCCTCTGTCCCAGGTCTCTGTCTTTTCCTGGAGATTCACCCTACCTGCACCCCAATCAGTAGCCAATTTCTATTCATTCTCATGGACTTCTGGCCATACCCTGCTTCTCCCAACACCTGACCCTGAAACATGCCCCCCACTTCCCTCCAATCCTTTCTCACACCCAGTTCTTTCTCCATCTGCCTTCTATAATCATTCCATTCCGCTTTCCAAATGAGACTCAAGCATTCTTACTTGTTCCCAACTTCCCATCCAGCCTCCTTGGGTCTGTGGAGTATAATATGGGCATCCTGTATTATATAGCTAATATCCACATAGTGGTGAATACATAGTGTTCATGTCCCTTTGGGACTGGGTTACCTCACTCAGGATAGAAATAAAGATAGTTGTCTTTCTTTGTTGAGTATATTGTGGTTTAGGTATCAGGGTAACTCATATAGACTAATGCATCAAACTCATAGAATGAGTTTGACGATGTTCCTTTTAATTTCTATTTTGTAGAATAGTTTGAGAAGAATTAGCTTTTCTTTGAAAATCTGGTAGAATTCTGCATTAAAACCATCTGGCCTTGGGCTTTTTCTTTTTGTGTGTGGGCTTTTAATGACTGCTTATATTTCTTTAAGGGTTATGGTGCTGTTTAAATAGTTTACCTGATCTTGAGTTAAGTTGGTAAGTGGCATCTTTCTTGAAAATCCTCCACTTCATTAAGGCTTTCCATTGTTTTTTGTAGTAAGACTTAATGATTCTTTGAATTTCCTTAGTGTCAGTTGTTATGTCTTCCTTTTCATTACTGATTTTGTTAATTTGGATATTGTCTTTCTGACTCTTGGTTAGTTTGGCTAAGGGTTTGTCTATTTTGTTCATTTTCTCAAAGAACCAGCTCTTGGTTTTGTTGATTCTTTGTATTGTTTTTTTTTGTTTCTAACTGATTGGTTTAAGCCCTGATTTTGATTATTTCTTGCCTTCTACTCCTCTTTAGTATGCTTGCTTCTTTTTTCCCTAGAGATTTCAGGTGTACTTTTAAATTGCAGATATGAGAACTTTCTAATTTCTTTATGGTGGTCATTAATGCTAGTAAGTTTCCTCTTAGCACTGCTTTCATTTGTCCCATAAATTTCATTTTCATTGAATTCTAGAAAGCTTCTAATTTTTCTTTATTTCTTCTCTGTCCCCAAGATCATTGAGTAGAGAGTTGTTCAATTTCCATGAGTGTATAAGCTGTTTCTGTTGTTGTTGAAGTCAAGCTTTAATCTATGGTGGTCTGATAAGATACAAGGCATTATTTCAATTTTCATGTATCTGTTGAGGCTTGCTTTGTGACTGACTATATGGTTAATTTTGGGGAAGAATCCATGAGCTGTGGAGTAAAAGATATATTCTTTTGTGTTTGGGTGAAATATTCTATAGATGTCTTTTAGGACCATTTGATTCATAATGTCTGTTAGTTTCACTCTTTCTCTATTTAGTTTTTGTTTAGATGTCCTGTCAGTTGTCGAGAGTGGGACGTTTACATTTCCCACTTTTAATGAGTGGGGTTCAATGTGTAATTTAAGTTTTACCAATGTTGGTGCACTTATGTTTGGGGCATAGATGTTCAGAATTGATATTTCATCTTGGTAGATTTTTTCCTTTGATGACTATGAAGTGTTCTTCCCTGTCTCTTTTGATTACTTTTGGTTGAAAGTCTATTTTATTAAATATGGGAATGGGTACTCCAGCTTGCTTCTTGGATCCATTTGCTTGAAAAACTTTTTTCCAGCCCTTTACTTCGAGGTAATGTCTATCTTCATGATTGAGGTATGGTTTTTGTATGCAGCAGAATGATGGACCCTGTTTTTAAATCCATTCCCTTAGCCCGTGTCTTTTCATTGGTGAATTAATCCATTGATATTGAGAGATAATAATGACCAATGATTGTAATTTCCTGTTATGCTGATGTTTGTGGTGTGTGTGTGTGTATGTGTGTGTGTGTGTGTGTATTCTTTCCTTGTTTCTTCCTGGTATGGAATTACTTATTTTTTGTGTTTTCTTGGATGTAGTGATCTTTTTTGGGTTGGAGTTTTCCTTTTAGTATTTTCTAGAGGGCTGGATTTGTTGAAAGATTTTTTTTTAATTTAGATTTGTCGTGAAATATCTTGTATTCTCCATCTATGATGATTAAGAATTTTGCAGGATATAGTAATCTAGGTTGGCACCTGTAATTTTTTTAGAGGTTTCAGGATATCTGTCCAGGTCCTTCTATGTTTTAGAGACTGTTGAGAAGTAGAGTGTAATACTGATAGATCACCCTTTGTATATTATATGGCTTTTTTTTTTGATGCTTTTAATATTTCTATAGATTTGTTCTGTAGATTTTGTGTTTTGATTATTAAGTGCTGGGAAGATTTTCTTTTCTGGTCCATTCTAATTGGATGCTATATTCTGTAAGCTTATTGTGTGTTTAGGGCTATCTCTTTAGGTTAGGAAAGTTTTCTTCTATGATTTAATTGAGAATATTTTTTAAACCTTGGAGATGGGACTCTTCACCTTCTTCTATTCCTATTATTCTTAGGTTAGGTCTTTCTATGGTATCTCAGATGGTACCATCCTAGCTGTTTTGTGTCAGGAATTTTGTAGATTTTTCTTTGACTGATGTATTAATTTCTTCTGTTGTATATTCTTTGTCTGAGATTCTTTTTCGTCTCCTGTATTCTGCTGGTGCTGCTTGCATCTGGTTTTCCTGTTTTCTTCCCTAGGTTTTCCATCTCTAGGATAGGATTCTTTAGTTTGTGGTTTTTTTTTTTAAATTGCTTCTATTTCCATTTCCCTGTCTTGTACAGTTTTATTTAATTCCTTCACCTGTTTTATTATATTTTCCTGTATGCCTTTAAGGGACTTTTTTTTGTTTTGTCTTTAAAGATCTCTATCTATTTGATAGTATTTTCTTGTATTTCCTTAAGGGATTTATTCCTTTCCTCTTTAAAGGCCCTTATCATCTTTATAAGATTAGATGTATGGTCATTTTCTTGTGTTTCAGTTGTGTTACAATATCCAGGACTTGCTGTAGTGGGGTAGCTGTGCTTTAGAAGTGTCAATATTGATCTGGCTCTTGTTAATTGTGTTTTTTCAAGGGCTTTTAGCCATCTTGACAGATTTTGTCCCTGGATGTTCTTGTTGTAGTAGGTCCTGGGGGGAGGGTAACCCTCAAAGACCCTGGTGTGGCAGGTCTCTGATGAGGACCCTTGCACTGTGTGCTTCCAGACCCACAGTTCTGAATGGTTCAGGAGCCTCAGGTCAGATGAAGGTCGGCAAAGAGGCAGCAGTAGAATGGATGTCCTCCTGGGATGGTAGGATGCTCAGGGCAGTTTGGCTTGGCCCAAAGGGCTCAGAGAACAGGGAAGATGGGTGAGAGAAGAGAAGCTTGCCTGTATCGTTCAGGAGCCTCAAAGAAGTGGAGAAGAGGCGGCAGGAAAGTGGAGGTCCCTCTGGGATAGCAGGCTGCTCAGAGCAACTTGGCTAGTAAAGAGGGATTTTCAAGAACAGAGTGAAACTAAGAACTTTTATAACTGCAAAATTTTGCTAAAGAAATGTACCACAGTGAAAAATACAGCAAGCAAAATGGTGGTTTGATATGAGAAAGCAGGGCAAATGAGTTTATTATTGTAGCACTGTACAAGGATACTGTAAGACAAAAAAGGAAGAGGATGGAAAGTATGAGTATCCGTAAGATTACTGGTCAGTCCCACCTTCGGAAAACAAAGGCACAGGTGACCAAAACATTGCACAGTGGTGAGTTTATTTCTATGTATTTGTAGTAGAGTAAAAACTGACTCCCATTTACAACAGTTTGTCAAGGTGTTCTTGTCCATCTCTGATCTTGCTTGTATCAGAGAAGCAGATGATACATTTCTTTTTAAGGTGGGTTTTTTTTTTTTAAATTGAGTAAAAACAGTAAGTACTTTTACACTTGCAAAACATTGCTAAAGCATACAGGACATGAAAAATTACAGCAAGTAAATTGGTCATTTAGTATGAGAAAGCAGGGCACCTGAGTTTATAATTGTAGCGTTGCACAAGAACACTTGAGATTATAGCAAGATGGAATGGGGAATCAGCAAACACAGGCTTAAAGCATTGCACAGTGGTGTATTAGCAAAAACCAATACACTTATATTATAGAGAAAACTAAATCCTACTTACATCAGTTTGATAAGCTTTTCCCACACATCTCTGAAGTTGCTTGCATCACAACAGATGCAAGAGCAGATCTCAAATTTCTAAATAATGAGAGCTTTTAAAAAACAGGCTGAAAATGGTCGTAGTTTTAGAACAGCAAGAACTCTGTTACAACAACTCATTTTACAGAAAAGCACTTTAAGGGAAGTGGTAAATATTTACAACAAAGAGCACATAAGGATGCTATTCTTGCATTGCATAAGGATATAGATTGAGGGGTAATGTTAAGATTGTGTTAGGACAAGAAAGAAATATGGTAGAATCATATCTGAGTCATCTTTAGAAACACACTTACAAGTGACTAAAAGATTGTAAAGTTCAGTATTGTAACAATATTGTCCTTTCTCTGTTGCAAAAACTAAATTCCATTTACAACAGTTTATTGTCATACATTTCTGAAGTTGTGTTTATCAGAAGCGTAGAACATCTGTTGCTAAGTAAAGAGAGTTTTTTTTAAAAAAACAGATTGGAAATGGCAGTACTTTTACAACATAAAGAACTCTGTTGTAACAACACACCTGAGCTGGGCCGTGGTGACGCACGCCTTTAATCCCAGCACTTGGGAGGCAGAGGCAGGCGGATTTCTAAGTTCGAGGCCAGCCTGGGCTACAGAGTAAGTTCCAGGACAGCCAGGGCTACACAGAGAAACCCTGTCTCGAAAAACCAAAAAAAAAAAAAAAACCCACACACCTTACAGAGAAGTACTATAAAGGTAGTGGTGATTGTTTACAAGAAAGCACAGCAAAGGAAAGAAGTAGAATTTCTGGTTTCTTTGGAAACGTAGTTGTGTCACGTGATGTTTTTCCAGAAGCTGGCTTGTGAGAGGGTGTTTTGCTGAAGCCAATACCTGAGCGTGCATGCGATGTTTTGCTGAGAGTATAAATGGAACCCTATAGGCAGTAAGAGGACACTCTTGTGTTCTACACCTTGCAATGCTTTTCTGGTCTTCACTGATCTTTGCTTGTTGTGACTTAGTAGAGAAACTGTACCTAGGACCTTCTCCTGGTATACCAGCTGCTTCTTATTACTTCTTCCCACTCATATTGATTTGGTGACAATGGAGCCCCACAGTTTCTGCTGGATTGAGCCACTTCTACTGATTTATGCTTGGTGTTTGTAATTGGACTAGACTGATGGTATCCTGACAACAAGTATTAGAATCCCCCCCCCCACACACACACAAAGAACTACTTCTAAACAGGTCCACAACCCCTTTGTCCAATTAACCATCTCTCCAGCCTACCTTTGGTCAATGGACTATGAGGGAGGTTAAAGCATTCAAGAACCCCAAATAGAGTAGACTTTGAAAAGTCTAAGCCTATACAGGAGTAATCCAATAGTATTATTGTTGCACTACATAATGAAATTGGGGTTAGAGTGAGCATTATGGTTATGGTTAGAAGTAGAAAGGCATCTGAGGGAAGAGTATAAGTATATGTAACTTTAGCAAAACAGCAATATCTATAAAAACTACAGTCAAACTGGCTAAAACATTACAAGGTGGTGCATTTGCATAAAACCAATGTACCACTGAGGCAAAAACTCAATCCCCTTTCTACAAGGTGTTGGATATTACTCTTAAAACTCAGAAGTTGCTTGAATCAGAAGAGCAGAGTGTACATTCCTAAGTAATGCAGGTTTGTTAAGAATACAGTAGTACTGAGTGTGAGGTCCCAGATGGAGGGCTTGGAGAAAGGACTGAAGGAGCTGAGGGAGTGTGCATCCCCAGCGAGGTAGCAACAGTGGCAACTGGCCTGACCCCCTAATACTTCTAGAGACTGATCCACCAACTAAAGAATACATATGGAGGGACCCATGGTGCTGGCCACAAATGCGGCAGAGGAGGGTCTTTTTATCCGTCAGGGGGAGGAGAGGCCCTTGGGCCTGAGGGTGTTAGATCCCCCAGTATAGGAGAATGACAAGGAGGGAAGAGGAGAGTGGGTGGGTGGGTGGGGGAATACCCCCATAGAGATAGGGGAGAGGGGAGGGAATAGGGAGGTTCCAAAGGGAAGATCTGAAAAGGGGGAAACATTTGAAATGTAAATAAAATATGAAAAAAAAAAAAGAATAGAGGGCAAACTGTAGGACTGTTACAAGAGCAAAAACTTTGTTAAACTCATGAACCTTATGGTGAAAAACACTGTAAGGGAAGTGGTGCTTTAGAGTAAGAGAGCAGGGCACATGAATTTATTATTGTAGCACCTCACAAGGACATCTGAGTTAGAGTTATGATTAACAATACAAGGAAGGAATGGGAGAGCAGGGTCTGAGTGTCTGTAATGTTGACAGTACAGAGTATCATCCCTAGAAAACATGCCCAAGTGAGCAAAACATCACACAATGGAATATTTGCAAAACCCCATGTTCTGTGACTGTAGTAAAACCTAAATCCTGATTAGAACAACATGGTCAGTCTTGCTCTAACATCTCTGAAGTTGTGTCAGAAGAGCAGTGTGCACATTCCTCAGTAAAATGGGTTGCCTAAGAACTCATAGAAGAATGTGCTACTATTACAACAGCAAGTTCTTTGCTAAACCAGTTCACTGAACTAAAATTACTTAAGAGAATTTGTGACCGATTACAAAAAAGCAGGGAAAGGAAATTTTTTTTTTTTTTTTGTAGCACTGACTGCACAAGGACATAAGGTTAGATTTTAGCTTTGCACATGAATAAAATGCAAGAGTCCTTTAATATGATCAGCACACAGTTGATCTTTAGAACACACACACTTACACACATGCACACACACACACACACAGGCACACACACACTTGACTGAAACATCACGAGGTGGCAGAGCTTCAAAATGTACTTCTGCAATGAAACTCAATCCATATTACAATAACGTGGTTGATTTTACTCCTAAACATCTGAAGTTGCTTGCCTCAGAAAAGAAATATGTACATTCCTTACTTGAGTGCATAGACTTTACAAAGTTGATTTATTAAAACTAGAGGGCAAACTATAATACTTTCAGAAGAGTATGAACTTTGCTAAACTGATGAACCAGTTTGAAAAATACAGTAAGGTAATTGCTGCTTTAGATTGTTTTTAGGGCTTCTACATGAGATGCAACCCATGCCTAACATTGTCAAAGGGGCTAAGAATCTGTGTATTGATAGGTTCTAGGCCCCCAAAGAACAGATGTTCTTCTATAGAACCAACAGAGTGATGAAATGATGTCTAATGACTTTTGTTATATACATAAGTCAGTGTATCACTCAGACTCCATCAGAGAAGCTTCTTCTTACAGTTGTTGGCAATTAACACAGAAAGGCAGCTGTCAATGTAAAAAGAATAAGAGACTTCAGAGTGCTCATCCCTAAAGAGAATGTCTATACTATACTTCTCCTCTCAAAGCTTAGGGTTCTATGCAGAAGAAGTGGTGGAAATATTATAATAGCCAGAGATGCTCGATGACTCCAAGGAAACAGTGTTATGCAGACACAGCAGGGCAGATGTACATATGAACTCACTGTCATTGTGACAATATGCACAACGACTGCACACAATCAAGCCAAACAAAATCTTAGCACGTAAGAAAGGAGGGAGGCACCATGTCCCACCCAGGCTGAGGAATTATTGATACTTTATTGTTGCTGGGAGGGAGAAAAGTCACTTTTCTTTAATGGTGTGACACTTGGCATATTGACCACATTCCAGAGCAGGTTTCATGCCCCGGGAATAGTTGGCCAACATGAACTGGGCTCACGGGAGTGAGGGAAAGTGGAAAACATGAAATTGGATAGGTAGGAAGGCATGGAAACATGTATGAGGATTTAGAGGAGGACAAATATGATCAAAATACATTGTACGGAATTCTCAGAGAATTAATAAAAACATCATCTAAATAGACGAGGTTACATGAAATCTCCCTTACACTTCCAGTGAGAATATACAATGTTCCTCCACTTTGGGAAAAGCCTGAACATTCTTCAAAATGTTAGACATGAGTTACAAAATAAATAGAGATTACTTCAATTTCAGTTAACTAAGCACCTTCTCCCTCCTCTATTTTCAGTTCTATCAGAAATACTCTTTGAATTAATAATTAGTTTTTCATCAGGATGAACACAGGAATCAAATGGCTGGATTTATGTCACATCATTAGCTTTGTGATTTTTTTTTTATTTATTCAATCTATTTATTCACTTTATAACCCAATATCAATCAACCTTCCCTCATCTCCCAGTACTCCCTCGTGCAATCCTCCCTGAATTCCCTTTAGGAGAAGTCCCCCTCTGTGTATCAATCCCCCCTCACCCCCCCCCTGCCCCAACATCAAGTTGCTTCAGAACTAGGCACACCCTCTCCCACTGAGGCCAGAAAAGGCTGTCCATTTAGGAGCTTAGGGTCCACAGGCAGGCAGAGAGGCAACAGGCTCAGGGACAGTCCTTGTTCCAGTTGTTTGGGGGGACTGCATAACGACCATGCTGTTCATCTGCTGTACATGTGTAGGGGGCCTAGGTCCAGCCAGTGCTCAGTTATTCAGTCTCTGTGAGCACCCAAAAGTCTAGGTTAGTTAACTCTGTACAGTTCCTGTCCTCTTCAGGTCCCCCAGTCCTTCTCCCAACTTTTCTGTAAGAGTCCCTAAGCTCCATCTAATATTTGGATGTGAGTTTTCGCATCTCTTTCCATTGCCGGCTGGGCGGAGCCTCTCAGAGGACAGTTATACTAAGTTCCTATCTGCAAGCATAATGGAGTATCATTAATAGTATCAGGGATTGGTTCTTGTCCATGGAATGGGTCTCAATTTGGGGTAGTTGTTGGTTGACTATTCATTCCCTCAGTCTCTATCTATGTCCCTGTACATCTTGTAGTCAAGACATATTTCAGGTTGAAGGCTTTGTGGGTGGGTTGCTGTCCTTATCCTTCCACTGGTAGTTCTACCTGGCTACAGGAAGTGGCTGCTCTGGGATCCATATCCCCCACTGCTAGAAATCTCAGCTAGAGTAACCCTCTTAGATCCTCTGGAGCCTCTTCTCTTCCCAGGTCTTTGGCATGACTGAGAGATTTTCCCTCCACCCCCAACCCCAGATGATCTTCCTTCTCTCTTCCCTGCTGTTCCTACATATGAACCCCAGACTCCACTCCCCTCCCCATTCCCGATTCCATCTAGTTCCCTCCCTCCATCAACCTCCAACATCTATTTTGTTTCCCCTTCTGAGAAAGATTCAATCATCCTCTCTTGTGCCCTTCATGTTATTTGACTTTGTTGGGTCTATTGATTATAGATAGCATGGTTATCCTGTACTTTAGGGCTAATATCCACTTATAAGTGAGTACACACCATGCAAGTCCTTTTGGGTCTGGGTTATCTCAGTCAGGATGATATTTTCTAGTTCCATCTATTTGCCTGTGAAATTCATAATGTTCTTATTTTTAATGGCTGAGTGGTATATTCATTGTGTAGATATACCAAATTTTCTGTATGTATTTTTTTTCAGTTAAGAACTTCTAGGTTATTTCTAGTTTCTGGCTAAAGGTGCTATGAACAGAGTTGAACAGGTGTCCTTGTGGGTTGATAGAGCATTTGTGGGTATATGCCCAGGAATGGTATAGTTGGGTCTTGGGGTAGAACTTTTCTCTATCTTGTGAGAAACCACCAAATTGATTTCCAGAGTGGTTGTACAAATTTGCACTCCCACCAGCAGTGGAGGAATGTTCCCCTTGCAAATTCAATGCAATCCTCATCAAAATTCCAACACAATTCTTCATAGATCTTGAAAAAATAATTCTCAATCTCATATGGAAAAACAACAAACAAACAAACAAACAAAAGCAACCCAGGATAGCTAAAATGATTGTGAACAATAAAAGAACTTCTGGAGGTATCACTATCCCTGACTTCAAGATGTACTACACAGCAACAGTGATCAAAACTGCATGGTATTGGTATAAAAGCAGACAGGTGGCTCAATGGAATCTAATTGAAGGCCGAGAAACAAACCCACAAATGCACAGACACTTGATTTTTACAAAGAAGCCAAAACCATATGAAAGAAAAAAGAAAGAAAGCATCTTCAACAAATGATGCATGTCTAACTAGATGTCTGCATGTGGAAGAATGCAAATAGATTCATATTTATCACCCTGCAGAAAATCAAGTCCAAATGAATCGAAGACCTCAATATAAAACCAGACACATTTAATCTAATAGAACAGAAAACAGAGAGTAGCCTTGAACTTGTCAGTCCACGAGACAACTTTCTGAACAGAATTCCAATGGTTCAGGCACAAAAGTCAAAAATTAATAAATGGGACCTCAAGAAAATGAGAAGTTTTATAAATCAAAGGACACTGCCATCAGGACAAAATGACAGCCTACAGATTGGGAAAAGATCTTCACAGATCCTACATCTGACAGAAGAGTAATATCCAAAACTTATAAAGAACACAAGAAGTTAGACACCAACAATCCAAATATCACAATTTAAAAGTGAGGCACAGGAGACTTTTCAGTTGGACTAATGGGACTGACCAGCTTACCTCTCTCTCCATAATTCACTCCTGGTCCTGTCATTAAGTCTTTTTAAATGCATCCAGATTTTCAGCTCAATGGTATCCTATTTCCTGGACCCTTCCTGAGATACATATTTTCTTTTCCTCTCTTAAACTCCTATCCATGAAACCTGCCCATGAATAAACTCTCTGAAACCGACTCTTGGTGGCCCATACATTTTATTATGCAGATTTATGAGACAATAACCTATCATGGTCATCTCTTTTTATGTTTAACAATTGTTTTCATGTCTTCAATGTATTGTGATAGTACTCACGCTCTACCCCTTCTCCTATCCCTCTCTCTGCTGATCCCATCTGTGTTCTTCCCAGATCCCCTCTCTTCTATGTTCATGTCATTTTTCTATGTATTCAGGGCTTGTGTGGGTGGCCAAAGTTTCTTTGTGTTCATGATTGCAAAAGTTATGTCATATCCAGAAGACCATATTTCACAGCACTCCTCCCTATCCATCACATTGTGACTCTTGCGTGCTTTCAGTCCCCTTGGACTTGGACAAGGTGATATAAATAGCCATTTTAGGGTGCAGCACACAACAGTTTCTTATGATGAGGTTGACGAGGAGAGGGATAAGAGAGGGTAGTGAAGTGTGAATAGCATCACAAGACATTGAGTACATGGATACAAGTGTTAAAAGTAAAAAGAGGTGATGGTGGAGGAGGGCTGAAACTATAAGCTTACTGCCTTTGTTGCAGGTAATTACTGAGAATGTCAGCAGGGAGTCAAAGGAAAATTTAAATCAAATTTGTAATTTTGATTATTAAAAAACACTGCATATTATATTCTGAGTTAATGCAGTTAGTAACACTAAATAACAATGGAAACTGTATGAAAGGGACATGGAAAGCCATTTCTATTTTTTATTTTAATTAATTGATTTACTTTATGTCCTGACTATAAGTTCCCTTTCCTCCTCTCCTCCCAGTCCTCTCCCACACCTCCCTTGAACCTCTGGCTCCTATCCTTCTTCCATATCTTCCACAGGAAGTCTCTAAGCTCTGCCAGTGTTTTGGTTGTGGATCTCTGCATCTGTTTCCATCAGTTGCTGGATGATGCCTTTCTGATGACAATTATGCTAGGTTCCTGTCTGCAAGTATAGCAGACTATCATTAATTGTGACAAGGGTGGGCTCCCGCTCAAGGTATGGGTTTCAAGCTAGACTAGCCATTCCCTTAGTTTCTGCTTCATCTTTATTCTTGCACATTTTATAGGCAGAGAATTTTATGGATCCAAGGTTTTGTGGTTGAGTTGATGTTCCAATCTCTCCATTGGACATCTTGCCTGGTTACAAGATATGGCCTTTTTAGGCTCTATATCCCCCACTGCTAGGAGGCACCCTCATAGATTCTTGGAAATTTCATTTGCCCTGAGTTTCTAAAATTTTCTTCTAGATGCTTCTCCTCACACAAATTCCAGTTCCCTCTCCTTGTATCTTCCCCACATTTGATCCCTCCTGTTTACCTGTCCCTCTTCCACCCAGTTCCCTTCCTCTGTCCATCCCTGATGTATATTTTATTTGCCCTTCTCAGTGAGACTCAAGCATACTCCTTTGGGACCTCTTGGATATTTAGCTTCTTTAGGTTTGTGAATATTAGCATGGTTATCCTGTACTTTATGGCTAATACCCATTTATAAGTGAGTACATATCATGTTTGTCTTTCTGAATCTGGTTTACCTCACTCAAGATAATCTTTTCTAGTTCCATTGATTTGTCTGCAAAACGCATGTCATTGTTTCTAATAGCTGAGTAATATTCCATTGTGTAAATGTACCACATTTCTTTATTCATTCTAAAGTTGAGGGACACCTAGGCTGTTTCCAGCTTCTGGCTATTATGAGTAAAGTTTCTATGAATATAGTTGAGTGCCATACCTTGTGTATGGAGGACGTTCTTTTGGATATATGGCCAGAAATGGTAAATCTGGGTCATGAGGTAGACTATTCCCAATTTTCTGAGAAACTTCCGAATTGATTTCCAAAGTGGTTATACAAGTTTGCAATCCCACTAGAAATGGAGGAGTGTTCCCCTTGCTCCATAATCTTGCCTCAGGAGCTGATGCTTGAGATTTTTTTATCTTAGCCATTCTGACTGATGTGAGGTAGAATCTCAGGGTTGTTTTGATTTGCATTTCCCTGATGACTAAGGACATTGAGCATTTCTTTATGTGCTTAACAGCCATTTGAGAGTCCTCTGTTGAGAATTATCTGTTTAGTTCTGTACCACATGCTTAATTGTTTTTTTTTTTAGTTTGATGTCTACTTTCTTACATTCTCTAGTATTTTTAGATATCAGCCCTCTGTTCGATATAGGGTTGGTGAAGATCTTTTCCCATTCTACAGGCTGCCGTTTTGTCCTACTGGTGGTGTCCTTTGTCTTACAGAAACTTATGTAAAGTACTTATGATGGACAGGTTGAAGTGCTAGACGGACATAAAATTAAGTTTGATTCTGATTTATTAACTTCTAAGTCCTTCTTATAGAATGTGTAAGCTACATATATGAAATTAATATGATAAATTTCTTGCTATATATTGCAATGTTTTAGAGAAGCCTTATTGAGGCATAATTCACATATATTCTAATCCCCATTTACATTGCACAGTTATGTAGATTTAGTATTTCTATGTTCTTGCTCAGCTATACCACCATCCTAGTCTATTTTCTGGCTGATTTAATAATGATTCATTCCCTATTTCTTCATGATGTGGATCCTTGTTTCTTAATCATCTTTTTTGGAATTTCTGGACAAGTGGTAATTTTTTGGTGTTCTTTCACTGGAGGATGTTTGGCTCATACTTTGCCTTATGATACCAGCAGCACTGATCAATGAATGAAAACAAAGAGCATCAGAACATGTACCTAAATGCCTTCAGAAGTGTGAAATCATTACAGGTGGGGAAACCACAGAGAAGAATTAATTTCCAACTCTACCTCTACTCCTTCCATTCTTGTTTTCTATCTGTGGTGTGTATTAGACTCCACTCAACACATAACATAGTTGAAAATTAGACTCTGTTTAGCATGTAACATGGCCAGCTTCTTTGGAACTTGGGTTCTCCTTGAATCTGTCTTGGATAGATTTAACCATCCCAGAAGGCAGGCTGGCTCTTTGCCTTTCAAGGTGTAAGGACAACAAGTTCTGGCAGCTGGCTTCTGCTTCTACTGCATCTATGAGTAGGGCAGTGTACTGCTGTTTTCCAACCAGAAATTAGTCTGCTAGATCTCCTTTATGATAGGAGAAACACATACGTTCTTTACTGACTCCATCATTGGCCAACAAAAGAAGCTCTTACTGAGTTCCTCTGAGACTCAGTTTGAATCTCTTCAAAGGCCTCTTTGCGTAGCCTTCCCTTCATCTCAACTTTTGGTCTTCTATACTGTGAATGAAATTTTATGAAAGGAAGCTGTTTTTGCAAAGACGGATTGGCTTGCAGTGAGGCAACCCAGTCACAAAAGAACACATATGGTATGTACTCACTGAAAAGTGAATATTAGGAAAAAATCTCGGAATATCCACAATACAACAGACCATATGAAGTTCAAGAAGAAGGAAGACCAATGGGTGGATGCTTTAGTCCTACTTAGAAGAGGAAACAAAATAATCATGGGAGGAAGAGAGAAGGGAGAGGGAGAGGGGGGCAGGATCAGGTGTGGGAGGAGACAGGAGAGAAGTACAGAGAGTTAGGAAATTGAACTGAGGTGTGTAGCAGTGGGGGATCAGGAACTTTGAGTAGCCACTAGAAATTCAGATTCCAGGAAAGCAAGAGGCTCCCAGGACCCAACGGGGATGACATTAGCTGAAATACCCAACAAAGGGGAGAGAGAACCTGTAGAGACCATGTCCAGTGGATCGGCACAACCCCTGGTTGAGGGATGGAGCCACCCACTGATCTCAAAAATATTAACCCAGAATTGCTACTGTCTAAAGGAAATGCAGTGACAAAGAGTGGAGCAGAGACTGAAGTAAAGGCCATCCAGAGACTGCCCCACCTGGGGATTCATCCCATCTACAGACACCAAAACCAGACACTATTTCTGATGCCAAGAAGTTCTTGCTCACAGGAGCCTGGTATTGCTGTCTCCTGAGAGGCTTTGCCAGAGCCTGACCAGTATAGATGTGGATGGTTGCAGCCAACCATCCGACTGAGCATGCAGGCACCAATGGAGGATTTAGGGGAAGGACTGAAGGGGTTCTCAACCCCATAAGAAGAACAACAATATCAACCAACCAGACACCCCCCACCCCCAGAGCTCCCAGAGACTAAACCACTAACCAAAAAGTGCACAGGGAGGGACTCATGGCTCCAGCTGCTTAAGTAGCAGAGGATTGCCTGGCATCAATGGGAAGGAAGGCCCTTGGTCTTGTGGAGGCTCCATGCCCCAGTGTAGGAGAAGGGTGATGAAGTGGGAGTGGGTAGGTGGGTGGGAGAGCTCTCTCATAGAAGCAGGAGGGAGGGAGATGAGATAGGAGTTTTTTAAGAGGGACAACATTTGAAATATAAATAAAATATATATCTATATATATAGATATATCTATATATATCTGTAGAGATGTGGAAACGTTGGAACATTGCAAGGTCAGAGGTTAATTACCTTATTAACATCCTGTGACAAACACATAAAGACCTTTGAAATCTATTGATTTAGAAGACCACTAGCTTCCACCAACCCCAAAGTGAAGACTGTCTCCAGATAGCATCTGAGGTCTGTAGAAGAGGTTCCACCATCATGCGATAACCACGTCCATGATGTATTTTATATTTATGGTGTTGTTGTTGCTGTTCTATAAAACTATGAAACTACTTTTGTGTTGGAACATGGAATTTGTAGGAACCTAAATTTTTGTTCTGGGGCCATGGTTACTCGAAATGGCTCCAGAATAATCTTATATTTCTTTAACATGAGAGCTATGCTTTTTTCATTGACTATACCATAGATGAGATGATATTCAGAAATAGGCGTCAGAAAATCACTTTGATATCTCTAAGAATACTTTTCTTATAGTTCACTTTGAAAATATGATATTTAAATACCTCAGGGTGTTCTATTTTATTATCCTGTTGGTCTTGATAAAGTTAATGAATGTATCAGTGAAAACTTTTAACATAGCAGTCAGAATCCACCAGCAACGAAAATCTTTTTTTTCCCTTGCTTTTCCAAACTGTTTTATTTCATGGCCCATATAAATGCATACACCTTCCTTGGGATGAGCCAAGGATTGAATACCTTTTGCAAGAAGCAATACCCAGGAAGGGAAGCTCAATGGCTGAACACTCAGAGCCTATCTAGATACCTCACCAGCATGAAGAACTCCAGGTTTTTATACTACACGACTAATTGCCTTTGTCCTACCAGTGGGGTGTCATGGGTATGTGTTCCAGAACAGGTAGGGCTAATCAGGCAGCTGGCTCCACCCTTGCCTTTCTCTCTCTCTCTCTCTCTCTCTCTCTCTCTCTCTCTCTCTCTCTCTGATACTTTATTTATATTTCAAATGCTTCCCCCTTTCCAGATCTCCCCTTTAGAACCTCCTTATTCCCTCCCCTCTCCCCTGTCTCTATGGGGGTATTCCCCCACCCACCCACCTACTCTCACATTCCCTCCTTGGCATTCTCCGATATTGGGACATCTAACACCCTCAGGCCCAAGGGCCTCTTCTCTCCCTGATGGCTAACAAGACCCTCCTCTGCCACATATGTGGCCAGCAACATGGGTCCCTCCATGTGTGTTCTTTGGTTAGTGATCTAGTCTCTGGGAGCATTGGGAGGTCAGGCCAGTGGACACTGTTGCTTCTTCCATGGGACTGCCAACTCCCTCAGCTCCTTCAGTCTCTTCTCTAACTCCTCCATCTGGGGCTCAGCCGAATGGTAGCTGTGAAGTGACTCTTGGGCATTCTGAACCTTTGGGCTAATAACCACTTATCAGTGAGTACATACTGTGTTCATTCTTTTGTGACTGAGTTACCTCACTCAGGATGATATTTGCAAGTTCCATCCATCTGCCTAAGAATTTCATGAAGTCATTGATTTTAATAGCTGAGTAGTATTCCATTGTGTAAATGTACCACATTATCACATTTTCTTTATCCATTCCTCTGTTGAGGGACATCTGGGTGTTTCCAGTTTCTGACTATGATACATATGGCTGCTATGAACATAGTGGACCATGTGTCTTTATTACATGTTGGAGTATCTTCTAGGTATATGCCTAGGAGTGGAATAACTGGGTCCACAGGTAGTATTATGTTCCTTTTTCTGAGGGTTTGCCAAACTGATTTCCAGAGAGATTGTATCAGCTTGCATTCCCACCAGCAATGGAGGAGTGTTCCTCTTTCTCCACATCCTCCTCAACATCTGCTATCACCTGAGTTTTTGATCTTAGCCATTCTGACTGGTGTGAGGTGGAATCTTAGGGTTGTTTTGATTTGCATTTCCCTGATGACCAAGGATATTGAAAATTTCTTTAGGTGTTTCTCGTCCATTCGAGTTTCCTCAGTTGAGAATTCACTGTGTAGCTCTGTTTCTCATTTTTTGATAGGGTTATTTGAATCTCTGGAGTCTAGCTTCTTGAGTTCTTTGTATATATTGGATATTAGCCCTCTATTGGACATAAGATTGGTAAAGATCTTTTCTCAATCTGTAGGTTGCCATTTTGTCCTATTTACAGTGTCCTTTGCCTTACAGAAGCTATGTAATTTCATGAAGTCCCATTTGTTGATTCTTGATCTTAGAGCATAAGCCATTGGTGTTCTCTTCAGGAACTTTTCCCCTGTGCCCATGTGTTCAAGACTTTCCCCCACTTTCTCTTCTATTAGATTCAGTGTATCTGGTTTTATGTGGAGGTCCTTTATCCACTTGGGCTTGAGCTTTGTACAGGAAGATAGGAATGAATCAGTTCGCATTCTTCTACATGTAGACTGCCAGTTGAACCAGAACCATTTGTTGAAAATGCTGTCTTTTTTCCACTGGATGGTTTTAGCTCCTTTGTCAAAGATCAAGTGACCATAAGTGTATGGGTTCATTTCTGGATCTTCAATTCTATTCCATTGATCTACCTGTCTGTCACTGTACCAATACCATGCAGTTTTTATAGCTTGAGGTAGGGAGGCTGATTCCCCCAGAAGTCCTTTTATTGTTGAGAATAGTTTTTGCTATCCTGGGTTTTTTTGTTATTCCATATGATTTGAGAATTGCTCTTTCTAAGTCTATGAAGAATTGAGTTGGAATTTTGATGAGGCTTGCATTGAATCTGTAGATTGCTTTCTGCGGGAAGGCCATTTTAACTATATTAATCCTGCCAGTCCATGAGCATGGGAGATCTTTCCATCTTCTGAGGTCTTCTTTGGTTTCTTTCTTCAGAGACTTGAAGTTCTGGTCATACAGATCTTTCACTTGTTTGGTTAGAGTCACACCAAGATACTTTTTTTAGGGATAAGTAAAGATGCACAGAAGAAGCACACAGAAGAAGAACTTCTGCAAAGCAGAGTGGAAATTTAAGAACCTAAAAATCTAGTCTTTCCATGAGGGATGATGGTCTTCTTCCCCCAATTTAGGGTTGGAGAGTTTGAACAAGGACAGGGAGGCTGCTAGGTCCACAATTTGTGGTAAACACTTTCTGTCTGGCCTTGAACTTTTTGGGCCAGTCCACAGGCAGAAGACCCTTCTCGTGGGGAAAAAAAAACCAAAAACAAAAAATAAAAATCTCACAAGGCCATTGCTTAAAGCTGCCAGGTCTTTGTTTTAGGTCAGCAGGGTGAGGACAACCTGCTATCTGTATAGCTAGTCCTGGTCCCTCTACCTATCTGTCTATGTAGCAGGGAACTTTTCTAACTTTTAGTACTTCAGAGGGTTCAATTATTTATAGTGAACTTCATTTGATATTATGCAACCATTAAACACTAGGCTATACAGAAATGTTAGCAGAATATGCTGGTTGATGAATAGGGCATAGCATTTTCCTTGGAATTTTAATATTAAGGATATATTTATACCAGATATGTTTGTTAGACACCTTTAATCTCAAATCTTGGGTGGCAGAAACAGGTGAATCTCTGTGAACTCAAGTCCATCTTAGTCTATATGGTGAGTTCTAGCCTAGTTGGGGATAAGATCTTTCCCCCCTAAAATAAAAGTAAAATAAATAAATAAAAATAAAAAGGAAAAATTTAAAAATAGATATTTCTATTCAAAAGTCCAAAAGAAGATATATTTAGATAATATTTGTGATAATATGTCGATAGAACTTTTTCCTTTGTTTTTTTAAATATCTGTGTATGTGTGTTTACATATTCATGTGCCGGTGAACTCACAAGTAGCATGGCCTACGTATGGAGGTTAGAGTGCAACTCAGGGTGCTCATTCCTTGTTTGACATAGGTATCGTTTTGTTCGCTGATGCTGTTTATGCCAGGCTAGCTGGTCTATGAGCTTCTCTAGATTTTGGAGTATCTCCCTCCAACTCCCTGAAGGAGTTCAGTGATTACAGGCACCCACTTCTGCATCCTGCTTTGTATATGTTCTGAGGATCTGAATTAAGATAGGCTTTTTGGTTTGGTTCTGTTTTTCCACATGTGTGGTAAGCATTTTCACCCATGGAGCTATCTCTTCTGACCTAGAATTATTTTCCTTTTAATAATTTTGTGTTTTGGAGCTAGGGAAAAGGTTAATGTCCTTCCTTACTAATAAGCATGATTGCTCCTAAAACCAATCAATCAAACAAAGAAAAAAGGATTTCCTAGGTTGGTGGAATGCCTTTGCAAAGAAAACCCTGAGTCTGTTCTTGAGACCTCCCACAGTTTGAGGGCCTATGCATAAACCTGCACACACACTACATAAATGAAGGTGTAATACTTATCTTTAAAAGTATTTCCTCTAAATTATATAGCATATGTGTGAGTTGGAAATAGAGCATAAAAATGGTCATACATGAAAATAAAATGAACTGTGGTCATATTCACATGATCCTATTTTAAAACTTAAATTTTAGACTGCCTAGAGTTCTTACCTGTTTCTTCTTTAGAAGGCTTCTCTTTGTTTCATGGTTGAAGTCTAAAGCTTTCTGCAGGGTATCTCCAGCACCTATCAGGTTGCCTGCCTCTCTGCCTGCTGTCTCCATGCCCCCTCCCCCACATCCTTCTGCATTTTCCATATGCATTCCTGGAGTGGGAACCTTGTAAACTTTATTTCCCACAATTCCTTACAAGCAGATTTCAAGTCAGTGGTTAAGAAGGGAGAAAGATGAATTTAGCCTCTCTACCTGGGTCTTTCTGTTCCAGCACTAGTCAGTTATCGAAGAATGCTTCTTTTGTTTTACACCTTCAGGATCAAACCTAAGGCATTGCCTGTTAGGAAAGCACTCTGCCACTGAGCTTCATCTGCAACCTTTGGAGATTTTTGAGGCAGCTGTGTATCACTTCTCTTGGCCAATCAAGGCAGACTGTAATTATTGCTCTAGTTACTTCAGTAGAGATATCTACTGCTGGCCTCAGCTATTCTGCTTAGGAGTACCCTGAAGAGATACTCCACAGTGGGTTTTCTCTATAGTCACAGTCCTATACTACGCATGTTGACACAGCTTGGCCAGCTCTAGCAGGAAGGTACCTCTTGCCAGATTCTGTGAGAGGGATCCCACAGGGATTTCAAGCTGTATTTGACCTTTAAAGACTTAGTGAGCTGAGCAATGAGCTTCTGTGAATGCAGATTGCTCTATTGAGGTATGATCACCTCCCCTGTGTAAGCCTCTTGGATTCTGTGTAAGTACTTGGATTCACCTTACCAAACAATTTAGATTGGCTCTGTTGACTTAACTCCGTGAAAGTATTGGTTTCATAATGGTTTTGTCAGCAATTCTGCTGATATCTCTCTTTTGACCAACTGTAATTTGATGTTCTACAAATAGCATGCCATTGTATTTTTTTTTGTTATAGCTTTTGCAAGCTTCTTAAAGACAAATTAATATAAAATGGTATAGTGTCTTTTTTAAATATTTAAAAGAATCAGACCCATTTTATGTGGTATAAATGTACATAAAGGCTTTTTTGAAGGATTGTTTCAACACGGCTGAGAGAACAGAAGTTAATTTTCAAAACTTCTCTCCAGAACTAACTGAAAGGGCAAGGCTGAGTAAATACATACTGGAGTTGGTCTTTGGATATTTACAACACCAGGAAGTGTATGAAAGGGCACTGCTGAATCAACAGACTACAGCTGTCATGTTTGTCCTGAAAACTGTGCAGGACATTTTTACTATTTCTGAAATATGACAGTACATGGCTTTCATGTAAGAGAAAAGCTAGGCATTATTTTATTGTTGTTTGCTTGCTTCTCAGGTTCTGAGTATATAACCTAGCCTGTCTTCAAACTTAGAATCCTCCTTCCTTGGCATGCCGAGTGCTACTGTACCTGACAACAGTAATTTAAGTCCTGAAATAAGCTGTTTTAGTTTGATATTACAAAATAAAATTCCAGGCAGTCTTGCACAGTACCTAATACAAAGCTGATACTTTACAGATATTTATAAAATAAATTAATGATCTGTGGGAAGCCGCCCGAGTCGCACCCACATTCGCCATTACAAGATGGCGCCTACACCCGGCCGAGGACAAGTTTTAAACAGGCTAGTGTGCATGTACCTGGTAATTTTCCACCTCAGAGTCTCAGCCTCTCTCGTGGCGGCATCTGGCCTGACGTGCGGGGAGCCAATGGGGAAGCTCCAGGTCCCAGGCAAGCGCTGTGACCTATATAAGGGACGGGTGTTCTATTGTTCGGGGTCTCCACTCGTGGCAAGCTTATACTCTCCCTCTCAAGATGCATTAAAGCTTTACTGCAGAAGGATCCTATGTGTGTCGCGTTGTTCTTGCTGGCTAGACGGTAGCGGGACAATGATCACTACTGATATTTAATGTTTCATTTGTTATGTTATCATAAGTGATCACATATGTGATCAATTAAGAAGTCTGACTTCTCCTAAGTTAGACTGCCAATTTGTAACATGCATGACAGATAAAGTTCTCAGTACCATCCTTGGCATATAATAGATCTGCATGTGTACTTTGCATGTAAAACTCTGGTTCAAACTTCAGCAGACTTTGAGCTACATGACTCTCCTCTATTCTATTGTGCAGTGGTATTGAACTGTACTGAAACTGATTTCCCAAGATGTTCCATTGATTGAATGTAGGCTCTCAGGGTTAGTAACTCATAATGTGTGCTGTTTATAATGACTGAAATGTAGTAACTTAAATAATGGGCCCATGTTATGAATAAGCATTCCCAAGAAATTTTGGTATTTTCTTCAGTCTGTTGTGATTGAAAAATACTTGCTTGCTGAAATCTTCGATGAAGTTTTGGGGCTACTTGTATCTCAACAATTCCCCTAACTTCAACTATATGTATCTAACATCTTATAAAGCAGACACACGTGCCTGTGTGAACCATATTGAGGCTACTGGACAGTACATTAAGAGATATGGCCATGACAGGTTACTCTTTAATCAATTCTTTAACTTAGTAGGGAACAGTCAAAAGTCCACACTGAGCATAGGAATTTCCAGACCTCAGCTAAGTTGATTTCAGAAAACCTAATTTTAATTTTATTTTTTAGTTTTTTTCAAGACAGGATTTCTTTGTGTAACCTTAACTGACATGGAATTCACTCTGTAGACCAGGCTGGTTTCAAATTCAGAGATCATCCTGCCTCTGCCTCTTGAGTGCCAGGATTAAAGGTGTGCACCACCACTGCCCAGTCTAAAATTTATTTTTATTAAAAATAAAATATTTGGGGAAATATGCGGATAAAATATATTGTTCAAAGTGCCATAGTATAGCTTTTGCCAACAGTCATTTCTCCACAGTGTTCTAATCCTATAGGCCTGAATTTTACAGGTAAGAGAGCTCAACTAGACTGTATCCAGTTGAAAATCCTCAAATGTAGTTTATTTTAAAAATCTGGTGTAAAATAAATTCATGATCACTACAGATGTTTAGTGTTTCATTTGTTGTATAATCAATAATTGGAAAGTTTGACTTCCCCTAAATTAGACTGCCAATCTGTAACACACATTTTAAAATTCCATATATCTAGCCTTGTTCCACAGAGATCTGAATAGGGCTGAAAATCTCTATCTTTAACAAAACACCAGGTAAAATATCTTAATATTTGGTGATGATTGGGAAATAACATTAGTATTACTTTATACGTTGCAAAAAAGCTGGACAAATTCTCTTAAACTGATTAGCAAAACTTAGCTCATGCATGAAACTCAATAGCAAACTACAGAACTTCCATTGCTGCCCATCTTGACAACATTGAAAAGAAAGATGTAATTCTGGACTAGAGAGATGGCTTAGCAGTGTTTATTGCTCTTGCAAAGGGTGCAGGTATACTTCCCAGTACCCACTTGGTGGTGTACAACTATCTCTAACTTCAGTTCCACGGGACTGATGCCATCTTCTGGTCTCCAAAGGTGCTACACACAGAGATGGCACACATAATTGCTGGCAAACATTCATAAACATAAAACAAAAATAAAAAATATTTTAAAAAAAGAGTTAGTTTCATTGGTCAGAACTTGATGCTGTGACTCCTAGATAGAAGAGCAATAGGGGTACAAATAAACATGTTTAATATTATAATTTAAGAGCAGACTAAGAAATGACCTGAATCTACAGTACAGATGAAACTGGTTTCAATAAACCTAAGATATTATCCAGAGCAAACCATATAATCCTTTTATGTTCTGGAAAGAAAAAATAAAGGAAGACACAGTTCTTTCAAATGTCTTGAAAAATCTTTATTTTCATACAAAGAGTTTTTTTTCTTCATAACTTAATTATATTAGGATTTTTATCATGTACAACTCAGTAACTCTAAGAAACACTGACAAAGAAAAATGCTTTTTCAATTCTGATATGCATTTCTTTTGAATTCATATTGCTGAAAGCACAATGTTTTTTGTAGTGAACACTGCCAATGTATGATGCCATTGCTTAGTGGGCAAAGAATTTATTTTCATGACATACATACACTATTCTTACAATGTGTGGCAAGTTCGAGTGACTATTTTACTTAATGCCTTCTTAATGTCTTCATACCAAGATGCCCTTTCTTTGGGGTCACCCTTTAATTCTGTCATCCCTATGCATAATTTCCATGTAACTATTGCTCTATGGAACATCAAGATGAATCATTTGTTAAAGCAGTCCACAAAGGTATTAAGCTTCATCAATCCTAGACTCCAAGCTGTCTTTGCGACAAGTAAACTTACCTTATTTTGACATTTGGTTTGTTGATAAACTGATGGACATCATCAACTCCTATCCTTCTTCCCTGTGACATTTTGGGTTATACATTCAACTTTTTAGTTTACTTGGGTTAAATGATTGCACTGATATGAAGACTCCATGGAAGAAGAGGGTATCATCTACCCAAAAAGTTACAGAGAAGTATTAAGAACTCATAAAGTCCCCACTTAGGTAAATGACAAAATGTTAATAAAATAGGTATTTATACACCAATGCTTATAATAACGTTGTTAACATTAACATTGTAGCCAAGAGGAAGAAATGACTCAAATGTCCACAGAGAGATGAATAGATAGATAAATTATGAACTATAAAATATGGCACATACACATAAAGTAAAGCTTAGCAACTTTCTTGGTTAGTGTCTCTGTTGCAGTCACAAAACACTCCCAAAAAGAAACTGGGAGAGGAGAGGGTTTATTTTAGCCCATCATTGAGAGAAACCAAGATGAGAACTCAAGGCAGAAACCTAAAGCTGAGGAAGTATGAAGCAAGGCTGCATATTAGCTTGCTTCCTGGCTTGTGTTTAGCTATTTTTCTTATACAACTCAGACCTAGGGACAATACAGCCTAGAGTGAGCTGGGCTTTTGTGCATAGAAACCAAGAAAGTGCCCCACAAACATGCTCGTAGGCCAGTCCAATGGAAACAATTTCTCAACTGAGGCTCCCTCTTCCCAGGTATGTCAAATTGACAGCTGAAATTATAACAGCCTTATAAATAACATAATTTTGTATATGCTACATTCATAGACCTAAAAAGCTGTATCAAGGATTGTAGGTCTCACAGAGAGGGACAAATATTGTATTATTCTACTTGCATAAGATACTCAAGCAAATTCACAGAGACAGAAACTCGAATAGAAGCTACCAGGAGCTGCTTCATAGGTACAATTTTTGCAATTTGACAATTCTGGTCAAATATTTTAACATAGGTGATGGTGAGTACATTGTGGATGGACTCATTTTATTTCAATTACTTATGAGCAATTAAAGTGTTAAATATTATGTTGTTTATATTTTTCCACCAAAATGAAATGTATGAAATATTATTCAGTGACTTTATCTCTGGCTTCTATATCCCTCCCATTATTTTTCCTCCACCAAACTTCTTGTCTACTTTCCTATTTTCTTTCTTTGTTCCTTCCTTTCTCTTTTTCCTTCTTATGTTTTATGTTGTTTACAGGGTCTCCCTAAGTAGTCTTGGCAAGCCTGGAACTTACTATGTAGACCAGTTTGACCTAGAACTCTTGGAGAGCTACCTGCCTCTGCTTCTCCATGCTGGGATTAGAGATGTACACAACCATTCCTGGCTACTCTCCTTTTTTCTCACTTTTTAATGAGGCTGACCTTGAATGTCAGAGCCTGCTTTAACTTCTGCATACTGGTATTACAGGACTGTGTCATTATTTCTGGTGTTCTCATGTGCTCAAGCAGCATTTGTGATGTAGTTACTGTGGTTTGACTAGTAGTCGCATCCATTGGTGTCTGGATTGGAAAGATGTAAAATGTGAACAGTGTGTTCCTCAGAAGCAATGACGTTCAAGGACTTGGGTATTACTATAAGAAAAGACAGAAATAAAATAGATTTACCAAATGAATAATGAGCAAATTTGTATCCAGACATTCATAACAAAGCAAAAGGCAAGAATTAGAACATTTAAATTAATAGTCAAGCCATCATGAGTCACAAATTGAGTGTGAGCACTCTGGTGTGTTAAGGTAAAATATATAGTATGCATCCATCTAACAAGGAAAAGTTCTTGAACAAACAGACAGCTATAAGTCATGCAATAAATTTGGATTTGCCTTCAAATAATTCTAGATGTATTATCTCGTTTATTTGACTAAAGTATCATCACAAGAGAACAGGATGAATCCCATGCAGAGCAGAGAGCAAATCTCCACAGTACTTCATTAATCTCTCATCTATGAGAAGCTGTCACTGGCTCTGGCCCTGGTCTTTAGATTCTAAACAAAGGCCCTTTGAGCTTCACCACAAGAAAAATAGTATTGCTTGTTTTTAATGATGTATATGAGGTCATTTGAGTTTGGGTACTGTGTCAAATGAGCCAAGAATGGGTAAATGGAGGCATTCTAGGATACAATTTTGGCTCCACCATTTGATGCACAGAGGCAGTGCTCAGACCACTGAAATGTGGACATGAATCACACATGCAGATACTCAGTGCCAGGAGCCAGCTTTAACCATCCTGTGGGCATTCCAGAACTGGCCAACTCAAGATTTCTCTTTCATATGCATGTACATCTCTCCCTCCCCCTCTCTCCCTCCCTCTCCCTCTCCTCCCTCCCAGTATTTGTGTATGTGTATTTGTGTGTGTGTGTGTGTGTGTGTGTGTGTGTGTGTGTGTGTGTGTAGGGCACATGCATTTGGACACCAGAGGCTGACATCAAGGATTTTCTTCAATCACTCTTCATCATAATTTTTGAGACACAGTCTCTTACTAAGCCTGGATCTCGAGCCCCAGTAACTCTCTTCTCTCTGTCTATACAGATCTGAGACTACAGGTCTGTACTGCTGTGTCCAGTTTTAAACTCATGTCCTCACACCTGTATAGCAAACATTTTACTGAGCTATTCCTTCAGCCCTGAGACCTTGATGATAGTTTTTAAATGTCCAAACACTTTTTATACTCTTTTAATGCTTTAAATTGAGATAGAATTACATCACTTTCTCCCCTGTTCTCTCTCCAACGCCTCATGTCACACACCCAAATCTCAAGTTGATAACCTCTTCTTCTTTCACATGGTTACATAATATATATATACATACGCATGTATATGTGAGCACAAATATATAAATACAATCTGGTGAGTCCATTTTTATTGTTGGTGATTATATGATTTTGAGGCTCAACTCTCTGCATTAGACAACCAATAACAGGGCTAATCCATGGTAGAAGTGAAATTCTTCTTCTCCTAGCTGTCTATAGTTGCCTGAAGTTCATTGTTTAGGGGTGGAACCCTGTGAAAGCCCCCCTTCGATGTGAACTCATCCATTAACACTGGTGTTGTTCCAGTCTTGTTTTTTCAGTCATTTCTAGAAGAGACTGTTTTGTACAAGACTTGTGATACACTGACTTTTACGATCTTTCCAGTCTACTTTTTGCAATGTTCCATGAGCCACAGATTAAGGAATGGTGGTGTAGATATATCCACTGGGGCTTGGCTCCTCACGATCTGTTAACTTGCATTGTGTTCAGTTGTGGGTTTCTACGAAGTTTTTCATTTGCTCTTAAGCGAGGCTTCTTTGATTAGGTGTGGCAGCTACACTTAGGTGGTAAGGATAAAATATAGGATGTAGTTACTGATGAATAGTTAATGATGTATAGAATGAATTCTACTGATTTATCAAAGTGGCAATAACAAATTAGTTTTCTAAAGTCTGTGACATCACTAGCCCTAAAAAGCTGGCTACATTCCCAGTACCAGGCATGATTTTTCTCCTTTTGGGTGGGCTTTAAATCCAATTAGACTTTTTGTCACTAATTACACCTTTATACATATCTAGTCATACTGGTAATTGTCATGGTTCTTGGTGTTAGAGACGGGTATCATTTCTTCCCCCCCCTTGGAAGATTGTGACCTTGATTATCATAATAGCTCTCTATATGCTTTCGCAGGGGCTGCCTAAGACCACCGGAAAACACAGATATTTACATTATGATTCATAACAGTAGCAAAATTCCAGCTATGAAGTAGCAACCAAAATAACTTTTTGGTTGGGGGTCACCACAATGTGAGAAACTGTATTTAAGGGTCATAGTGTTAGGAAGGATGAGAACCACTGCTCTATCATATTGGAAACACAAACTGTTTTATATGAATGGAGCCTAAACTGCCAAAGTGTTTGCTCCCACTGCTTTTCTCTTCCTCCTATAATTCATAACTGAAGATCATGGTGATGCCCTTTAACTAGTTAAATGGAGGAAGGAATCGCATGGCTGAGTTTCAGAGTAGGCACATACTTCAGTGACACCAGTTGAGTATAGACAATGGTTGTGTGAGTGTCCTGCTTCAGGTTAGTCCTGACAGAGTGAAGGAAAACTTTCCACTGGGCAGGTGTTCAGGAGGAAGACCTCAGTTATTTGTTTCATGCTGGAGGACATCAGGTCTGAAAGACTTATTGCCTCAGACTTTCAGGAAAAGGCCAACGCTGTGTCAAATAAGGGACTTGGAAGTAACAGTCCTGGAGGTTTGACAGTCAGACCAATGGGTGAAAACATATGCAGCAGGAGCCCTTGAGTGGGCAGATGGAAGGCAAATGGTGTTTATATTTGCAGTGAACAGGTGAAGTTAAAAGTCCACCACTGGCCTTCACTAAGAAGATGCTGTTGTTTTCAGGAGAGTAAATCCTGGAAACGATTATTTCCTGGGCCTACTCAATGCATTCAATTACAAAGTGTGAATTAAAATAGGAAAGTATCATAACACACAGACTCACGACTCAAAACCATGGGCTTCCTATCCCAACTCTTTCTCTTGCCCAATTTGCCCTTAGTATAAACCAGCTTTCAGCGCTAATATGGCACTGTTTCCTGGAGCCACCACTGAACCTTGACCATTTGACAGCTCTGAGTAGCTTTCATGGGGGAAGATCAGTGACAGGTCCTGACAGAAACATTTTTAATATGTGTCTACTTTTCTTACTAGAGTAGCTTCAGAGAAACCACTGAGTCCGCAGATACTTTGTCCTCAGTGTTGTCTTCCATACCCATTTCCTCTGACTACAAAATTTGTCCTGTGGCATAGGAAGTATCACAATGGGTCACCCCAACAGAATCTGTCTGCAGCCCTATTTTTACCCTAACAGTCTCATGAGCTGCTGACTTAGAAACCAGGTTCAATGAGTAATATTGAGTCAGCTTGACAGGTTCTAGAATATCTGGGTCTGTCTTTGAAGGCTTATTAAATTAGGTTAGTGCCCAAGCATGCCTATGAGCAATTTTCTTAATTATATTCATTGAGATTAGAAATCCCTCTATGACTGCTGGACCAAGAAAAAAGAAGCAGGCTGTACTCCAGAGGTCTCTGCTTTTTGATAGCCACCTGAAGCTCCTACTGCATGACTTCTTCACAATGATGGACCGTACCCTTGAACTGAGAACCAAAATAAGCCTTTCCTTTTTCAAGTTTCTTTTGTTGGCTGCCAGGAGCCATCAGAGAAAAAGCTGAAAACTAGCAGATGATCTTCCTGAGGTGGTCTGCTTTGGATTAAAATATGAGATGGCTACAATAGGCAAGGCCTAGGAGAAATCTATTTTAGGAAAGATTCCTATTAATATGCGTTTTCTGCTATTATTAAATGTATAACTATCAATAGGTATTAGCCCAGTCTTTTGAGCAGATCTCTGCAGACCTACGAAGATGTACTATCTTGTAATCATGCTATGTAGACAAATAGATAATAATTCTATAGAAGTCAAGGTTTGATTCAAATAATTTTAAGAAGAAAGTTTTTAGAGATGGTCTTACTTGCTAGAAACATGTGATAAGGTTAAATCAAGGATAGAATGTGCCCACTCCTCAGAATAGTAAGTAAAGCCTGCATAATGAAAAATAAAATGAGCTTTCATAATCACACTAGATAGAGAAATTGACTTGGGACCATTTTGTGTTCAAGGAAAAATATTTAGACCCAAGAATAAAGTCACAAGTGTGCACTATGATAAGATAAGGCCATGTAAAGCCTGTCGTTTTGAACTTTTAACGAGTATATTATAATGAAACACTACTTTGAACTTAATATCAACATCCTTTTATAACTCCCATTTTATGTAACATTTTATCTCTGAAGTAATATTCTAAAGAACTTTTTTTTCTACGAAAGTATAAAAAGACTAGAAAAAAATTAAGTTGCTTGATTGTTGGTTGGATGGTCTGGCTTGGGAAGCTTTGCCCCATCCATCGGTCCATCCATCCATCCAAATGTGAATGTCTGTTTGCATATATATTTGTGTGTAGAGTGTAAGCATGCATGAATACTTGAGTTGATTTTACATATGGTCAGGCCAGGTCAGAGTGTGGGTATATGAATGATTGAATGCATATGTGTCCGTGCATATTTGCCTGTACACAGCATCTTAATTTACTTTCTTTCCCTCCTCTCTGGTTCACAAGGAGTAAACCAGATAAACCAGAGAGGCTTCTGGCTGATTCACCAGGGAACAGAGCACTAGGAATAAATCCTTTTACTTAATTCCCTGCTGCTAAACAATATGTGTTATTTGCCAGATAATAGTGCTCATTAAAGCATAAGTAACAAAGAGTTAATAAAGAGTTAACTTTTTAGCGCTTAATGTTCTTACAAAACCGTAAGAAAGAGATTAATTTTCCCTAGCACTTATTTAAGCAAAAAGAGTTAAATAAAGCACAGAGTGGTATAATGTTTAATAAATCACAGAGTTAAAGAAAAAAGAAGCCAGTGTGTAAGTTTTTAGAATCTTTTAGAAGTTATCAGCAAAGCTTTCAGTATAGTTAGAGAGCTAGAAGGCCATAGACCATCAGTCTTTAAAACTACATCCTATGTTGTGTCCCACTTAAGCCCATTCCAGGCCATGCAGGCTCCCAGCTGTTGGCTATTTTGTCACAGTGTCAAGAAAGGAACTGAGGTACTAGTAAAGACTGAGAAAGATCAACCCAAGCCTCAGATAGATGTCTACCTGAAAGAACATACTGCTGATTAGTCAGTTGTCCAAGAAAGCTAGAAATAACTTAAACATGGTCAATGCATACTGTCTCAGCACTCACCATTTACCCAGGAGGCTGCAGTGATCACATCCATCAAACTGTGACATCTATCAACCTACTAAAAAATATTTTCACATACTAAACTCAAAAGCTTTGCCTTAGAAAACTTGGAGATCTTAATTCCCCTGAGGAAAAAATTCACTAAGGAGGAGAGGGACATCGTTATTATTCCAATAGCCAGTTTAAGTTAATGAATCTACCATTAGAAGGGGGTGTGGTTGTTTGAAATTAACAAAGGAAGGACATTTTGTTACACAATAAGGACAAGAGGCTATGTTTGTGATCTAGAAAGTTCACTCAGGAGTCCTGTGATTTGACCTAGCAATCAACTGAAGCTCCACCCATGAACATCAGGACCTCCCCAGGTCTGAAGCCTGTAGAAAAAAAGAGTTTGGAGCATTTCATTAGGTAAAGAATTTTGTGCCAGTAGAAGAGAATAGATAATCGATGGGATAGATAATTGATGAAAGTGGCTATCAATATTAACTTAGATGAAATGAATCCATTACCTATTACCAACATGATGTTGCAAAACAGGCAAGTTCAATAGACTTACTGCTTGCTCAGCTAGGTTTGGCTTAATTGGCTCTGCCAATTTGGTCATGACTAAGAATCACCTGACTCTTAACTGGAATAGCATCAGGTGGGGAACTTGGCTTTGCTGCAGATATCACCCTGAAATGGGCTACATGGGCACATTCTCATAATGACTTCAGAAATGCAAGTGGGGAGTGAAAAGACATTTTGGGACTCTGCTCAGGGTAGCACAGCAATCTTACTCCTTCTCTATATTGACAAGCATAGGTATAAAGGAAGGATGAAGACCTGACCTGCTTTATGAGAATAACGGACAGTTTATATTGCATAGTCTCAGAATGAGATGAAGAGTATGGGCTGTGGGTGGAGATCGTGCTCTCCTAATGCTTTGGGTTTCATTGGGTTGCACAATCATTCCTTTGTTGTTCGAATAAGGAGTAGTAGTAATTTCCATTGTAGTTGATTCTTCTGTGTCTCATCTTCCCTTGGTTCTCTGACTACATTTGTTAAATTGTCCCCTTCTGTAAATTTCAGCCAACGGGTCCCTTTGGATGTGTTGTCTACTTCCTGCTAGGACCATAATTGATGCAGTTTCTTGAAGACTGTCAATAGGGGCCCTAATTGATGCAGTCTCTTGGAAACTCTCAAATAAGAGTAAGATGTTAAAAGCATCCATATTGGAGTTAGAGAGATGGTTAGAAGGATGGCTACTCTCTAGGATTGCCCCTCCATCTACAGTTTCATCCACAACCAAGAAGAGTCCCTCCATGTTCTCCAGCAGAGCTAGCTTTTCTACATTTTCCTCAGCATCTGGCTCAGGGAGTTGAAGAGGCAGTTGAGAACAGCCATAAGCATCAATTCACTTTCATAAGAGCTGACAATCACATAGAAATAGAGATCTATGCTACTTTTGTAGGCCACTGTCCTCCCTTCCAACAGAACAATTTCACTATCCATCCAATTGGTCTTGTTGCAAATGTTTGTTTCAAAGGCCTTTTGTCCTTTGGCACTGGGGCAGGTGTTGTCATAGTCCTTGGCAAAGAGTCTGTCTCCATCACTGTCCAGAATCAGGGTGGCCTTGACAGTGTACAAGAAGTTCCTCCATCTTGCTTGCAGCTGCTGCTAATGTTCATTATCTTTTCCTTTTTTTATTTTGTCTATGAATATAGGCTATGTGATTTATTTTGAAATTTTTTTATTTAATGAATTGTTGCTAATCTAAAAATCCATATAGTTTAAATCGATGTTTTTCAATTCCTGACTGTATTTGCTTTTATTCTCAAAAAGAAAAGATCGAAATATTAACCAATCCTAAGAAAACAGCACAGGAAAGAAAAGAACAATGTGAAGGTAACAGCTCTGCGAATGGGCAGGAAAGACAGATTAGTGGTTAAGAGGGGGAGTACTGCTCTTGAAGAGGACCAGAGTTGGTTTTCAGCACCAACTGGCAGCATCTATTCATTCAACCACCTGTAACTCCAGCCACAGGGGGCCTGATGCCTTCTTCTGGCCTCTGTGGGCACAAATCCACACACATACATATAACTAAAACTAAATTAATTTTTTAAAAAAAACTTTCTCTGAAACTTCCTCCTGAAGCAGAGGGGAGAAAATACAGATACTCACAGCCAGACATAGTGCAGAGAGTGAGAGACAATGGAACACTCAGCCCTAAATAGGATGTCTCCATCAAATCCCTTCCTTCAGAGATCAGGTAATCATGTAGAAGAGGAGGCGGAAAGAGTGCAACTGCCAGAAGGGATGAAGGACACCATGATAACTGAACCAACAGCATCAATGGGCATGTGAGTGCACAGAGACTAAGGCAGCACCCAGAGCCTTCGCATGTCTACACCAGATGGTGTCCTAGAGCTGAAAGAAGAGGACGCATGCCCCCATCCCTAAATCAAAAGCTACCTCCAAATGATAAACACTTAAAGAGGAAAATTTACTTTTCCCAAAGGGAGTCTCACTGGAGAAACAAACTGCTCGTAAGGGTAGGTGCATGCCCAGCAGTAGATGGCCAGCAATTAATGAACTTAAGAGCATCTTTGGAGGTTCCTTGTCACATCACATCTGGACATTTCCTTTTTAAAAAATCTTATTTATTTTATCTTATTTTATTTTATTTACATTTTTCTTCTCTCTTTTATCCTATAGGTCCTTTGTGAATATATTATGGCTTCATGTTTAGTGTTTTTATGGGATTCTTGAGTGTGTGAATCAGTGGGTCTCTGTTCCTTGTGTCTTTTCTTGGGCTTCTTTCCTTCTGTTAGTTTTGTCCTGAACTGATGTGTTAGTTTTTGTTTTATCATATTTTATTAATATCCCTTAGAAGCATGTTTATTTTCTAATGAGTAATAGAAAATGGTAGGTCCAGGTGGAAGGGGAATTGGGGAGGACCGTAGAGGAGCAGAAGGAGGATAATCCTTAACCAGAATGTAATATGTAAAAAACAATAATTTCAATAAAAATGATAAAACTTGGCACTAAAAATAAAAAAAGTTAAAACAAACAACAAAACAAAAGCAAAACAAAATAAACCAACTCCTTTCTGAACATAATCTTTATTCATTTATTTTTTAGCCAAAGTCTCACTATGAATCTTTAGCTGGGCTGGAACTGTATATATAGACCATACTGGTATTGAACTCACAGAGATCCTCCTGATTCTGCCTCTTGAGTACTAGGCTCCTGAGTACTAGGGCTAAAGGTACACACCACCATCCCTGGCCTTTCATTCATGTGCTTTTGTTTGTTTGTTTTATAGAGCTGAAGTTAAAATTAAATTCCCCCCAAATGGACATGTAATCTATATAAACTGATCAAACATGAATGAACATGTGTATTCTATTAGATCAATAAACTTAGAGAGAAAAGCACACTTTAGCTGGATTTAAATCTTGACTGTAGATGCCTTATACGGTATCCTTGGATACACTATTCATTTGTTCTTCCGTTTATCCCTCCTCTCCACCTGATCCCTACTGTTCTCATCCACACCAGTCTCTAATCCATCTAGAAAGAGAAATCTATTCTCTTTCCCCTTTCCGAGGAGATCCGTGCATTCCTCCTTTGAGCCCTCCTTGTTACTTAGCCTCTCTGGGTGTGCGATTATAGCTTGGTTATCCTCTATTTAACAACTAATGTCCACTTAAAAGTGAGTACATACCATGTCTATCATTCTGGGTCTGGGTTACTTAACACAGAATGATTTTTTCTAGTTCCATCCGTTTGCCAGCAAATTTCATTTTTAACAGCTCCATTGTGTAAATGTACCACATTTTCGTTATTCATTCTTTGGTTGAGGGAGGTTGATTCTAGTTTCTGGTTATTATGAATAAAGCTGTTGTGAAAATAGTTGAGCATGTGTCCTTGTGGTAGGGTAGAACAACCTTTGGGTATATGCCCTGAAGTGGTTTAACTAGGTCTTGAAGTTAATCAATTCCCAATTTCCGGAAGAACTGCCATACTTATTTCCAAAATGGTTGTGTAAGGTTACACTCATACCAGCAATGAACGTGTGTTTCCATTGCTCTACATCCTTCCAACCATGAACTGTCACTTCTGTGTTTGATCTTAGCCATTCTGACAGGTGTGAGATGTAATCTTAATGTCATTTTGATTAGATTTCCCTAATGGCTAAGGATGTTGAACATTTCTCTAACTGTTTCCCAACTGTTTGAGATTCCTCTGTTGAGATTTCTCTGTTTACATATGCACCCCAGTTTTAATTGGATTCTTTGGTCTAGTTTCTTGAGGTTACATATATATATATATATATGAATATTAGTCCTCTGTTAGATGTAGAGTTGTTGAAAATCTTTTCCCATCTGTAGGCTGCTGTTTTGTCCTATTGAAGTTCCCTTTGCTTTACAGAAGCTTTTCAGTTTTTTAGATCCCATCTATAAGTTGTTGATCTTTAATGTCTGCACTACTGGTATTTTGTTCAGGTGGTTGTCTCTTGCCTATGCGTTCAAGGCTATTGCCCGACTTTCTCTTCCATCATGTTTATTGTATCTGGCTTTTATCTACTTAGATTTGAGTTTTGTGCAAGGTGATAAATATGGATCTATTTTTATTGTTCTACATGTAGACAACCAGTTACCAGTTACCAGTTACCAGTTACGAGCTGAACATGTTTTTTCCCCATTGTCTATTTCTGGCTTCCATATCAACAATTGGGTATCCATATGTATGTGGATTTCCATCTGGGTCTTTGATTTGATTTCGTTGATTAACCTCTCTGTTTTTATGCTAATACCATGCAGTTTTTATTACTATAACTTTGTAGAACAGCTTGAAATCAGGGATGGTGATGCCTCCAGAAGTTCTTTTATTGTTCAGGATTGTTTTAGCTATCCTGGGTTTTTTGGTTTTGCATATGAAGTTGAGTATTGCTTTTTCAGGGTCTATAAAGAATTGTGTTGAAATTTTGATGGATATTGCAGTTAATCTCTAGGTTACTTTAGGTAGGATGGCCATTTTTACTATGTTAATCCTCCTGATCTGTAAGCGTGGGAGATCTTTCATTTTCTAATATTTTCTTCAATTTCTTTCTTTAATGATTTGAAGTTATCATCAGGCAAGTCTTTCATTTTCTTGATTATGACAAGATAGATATTTTATATTATTTGTGGCTACTGTAAAGGGTGACAATTCTCTGATGTTTTTTCTCAGCCCATTTGCCATTTGTATATACAAGAACTATTGAATTTTATCTTTTTGAGTTAATCTTATATCCAGACACTGTTTATCAATGGTAGGAGTTCCCTAGTAGAATTTTCGGGATAGATTATGAACACTATTATATCATCTCCAAATAACACTTTGATTTCTTCCTTTTCAACTTGTATTTCCTTGTGTCTTTTAGTGGTCTATTGATTTAGCTAGAACTTAAAGCACTATATTGAATAGATAGGGAGAGAGTTGGCAGCCTTGTCTTGTTCCTGTTTTTAGTGGAATTTATTTGAGTTTCCCTCAAGTTAATTTGATGTTGGCTATCAACTTTTTGTAAATTGCCTTTATTATGTCTAAATATGTTCTTTGTATCCCTGGTTTCTCCAAAAACTTTTGTTATGAAAGAGTTTTAGACTTTGTCAAAGCCTTTCTCAGAATGTAATGATATGATCATGTGATTTTTTTCTTTCAGTTTGTTTATTTGGTAGATTTTCATATATTGGACCATCCCTGCATGTCTTGGATTAAGCCTAATTGTTCACAGTGGATGATCTTTTTGATGTGCTCTTGGATTCAGTTTGCAAGTATTTTGTTGCGTATAATAGCTTCTGTGTTTATGAAAGAAATTGGTCTGTAATTTTCTCTGTTTGTTGAATTTTTGTGTGATTTGTGTGTCAGGGTGACTACGGCCTCATAATGTGAATTTGGCAATGTTCCTTCTGTTTCTATTTTGTAGAATAATTTGAGGAATATTGATGTTATGTCTTCTTTGAAAGTCTAGTAGAATTCTCCACTAAAGCCATCTGGCCCTGGGCTTTTTTTTTTTTTTTTTTTTTTCAGACTTTTAATGACTGCTTCTATTTTTAGTGGTTATAGGGCTGTTTGTGTGATCTTGATTTAACTTTGGTAAATGGTATCTATAAAGAAAATTATCTATTTCTTTTAGATTGTCCAATTTTTGAAGTACATTTTTTTAAAAGATCTATTTTATTTTATGTGAGTACATTGCTGTCTTTAGACACATCAGAAGAGGACATCAGATCCTATTACTGTGATGCTATTATTGTGAGCCACCACGTGGTTGCTGGGAATTGGACTCAGGACCTCCGGAAAAGCAGTCAGTGCTCTTAACCACTAAGCCATCTCTCCATTCCTGAAGTACATATTTTTAAAGTATAATCTAATTATTCATTGGATCTCCCACATGTCTGTTGTGATGTCCTGCTTTGTTCCTGATTTTGTTAATCTGATATTTTTCTCTGTGTCTTTTAGTAAGATTGGATAAGGCTTTGTCTATCTCTTTGATTTTCTCAAACAAGCAAATCTTTGTTTCATTGACTATTTTTGTATTGTTCTCTTTGTTTCTATTTAACTTATTTTGGCCATCATTTTGATTATTTCCTGGCAACTACTCCTCTTGGGTATTTGCTTCTTTTTGTTTTAGAGCTTCCAGGTATGCTGTTAAGTTACTAGTGTGAGATCTCACTAATTTCTTTATGAAGGCAGTTAGTGGTGTGAACTTTCCTCTTAGCACTGCTTTCATTGTGTCTCATAAGTTTGGGTCTGTTGTGCATTCATTTTCATTGAATTCTAGAAAGTCTTTAATTTCTTTCTTATTTTCTTGTTTACCCAGTAGTCATTCAGTAGAGATTTGTTTAGTTTCCTTGAGTTTGTAATTGTCTGTTTTCGTTGAAATCCAGCTTTAATCTGTGGTGGTCTGATAGGATACATGAGGTTATTTCAATTTTCTTGTATCTGTTGAGACTTGATTTTTGACTGTCAGTTTTGGAGAAGGTTCTGTGAAGTGCTAGAGGAAGGTATATTCTCTTGTGTTTGGGTAAATGCTTTATAGATATATGTCAGGTCCCTTATATGTTAGCTCTAGTATCTTTCTATTAAGTTTTTGTCTGGATGGCCTTTCCATTGGTTTGAGTGGGATACTTATATCCCTCACTATTAACGTGTGAGAGTCCATGTGTGATTTAAGCTTTAGTAATGTTTCTTTTACATATGTGCATGTCTTAGTGTTTGGGGCACAGTTCCTATAAGAGTAAAACTAAATAAAACTTTTCGATGTAAAATACTATTCCCTGGAAATGCAGGAGGAAGAGAAACTCTTTAATAACATGAATAAGAAGCAATCAGACGAATCTGTAGTGTGGTGAAGTGTAAGAAGATTGATGTACCCATTTCAAAACTCCAAAACACTAATAGAAGAGAGAGAGAGAGAGAGAGAGAGAGAGAGAGAGAGAGAGAGAGAGAGGATCTTCTTTTTTCTTGTATTTCTTCTAGGTATTTAGATACAACCAAATTCAACATGTAGACTTTGTGAGTCTTAATCTGGATATCTTAAAAAACTAGATGATGATAGGGACTGTAGATTGTGTACTTCCTTTTTCAGGACCATTGCTGTTTGTTAAGTACAGCAATGGTCATGTACAAAATGATTTTTGTAGTCTATTCCAGAAAATATGGTGGTTCATGTGGAATTCTCTTTTTGAAACAGGAGAGATCCAACATGATTTCCAAAATAGCATTGATTCTGCAGGTACAGTCATTATTGCTATGTCTACAATAGTTAAATTTTTACATAAAAACTGCAGCGCTCTCTCTCTCTCTCTCTCTCTCTCTCTCTCTCTCTCTCTCTCTCTGTGTGTGTGTGTGTGTACTTCCTTGGATGCATATGGAGACCAAAGGTTGATGTTGACAGTCTTCCTTTATCATTGTGCACTTTATTTTTCTTGAGATGGTATATCACTTCTGTCTTAGTTAGGGTTTTACTGCTGTGAAGAGACACTATGACCAAGGCAAGTCTAGTAAAGGACAACATTTAATTGGGGCTGGCTTACAGGTTCAGAGGTTCAGTGGATCATCATCAAGGTGGGAGCAGGGCAGCATCTAGGCATGCATGGTGCAGGCAGAGCTGAGAGTTCTACATTTTCATCTGAAGATTGTTAGTGGAAGACTCACTTCAAGGCAGCTAAGATGAGAGTCTTAAGTCCTACACCCACAATGACACACCTACTCTAATAGTGCCACTCCCTGGGCCAATCATATACAGTCATTGAACCTGGGAAATACCTGTTTTGGCTAGACAGGCTGGCAGCAAGTCCCTAGGATCTACTTGTCTCTATTTCTAGTCCTGACCCTACAGAGAACCATTGATAATAAAATAAAAATAAAAGTGAATTGAAGCTGGGTCTTCTGAGAAAGAGCAGCAAGTGTTCTTATCCACCGAGTCACCTTGCCAGCCCCTAACTAGGAAATAACTTTAATAATATAATATTAGTTGTATAAACATTAATTTTCCTTTCATCGTTTTTATTTCATCATACGGTTTATAACACTCTTTCTTGGTTGTTAAACTTGGCTTGAGAGATTTACTAGAAAATTGTGAAATCTGTGAGGGTATCTCCAGAGATGACTGGCATGTGCATTCCAGAACTGAGAAGAGACTAGCCCTGAATGTAGGTGGTACTACTTGGTAGTCTAGAGGTCTGGATGGGACAAAACAGAAAGAGGGGCAAGTTTACACATGTGTAGAAGCAGAACACATCTTCACTATGTGCGAGAGTTGCTGTCACTTTCACTGTCACTGTAGGTTCTTGGTCTTTGGAAAGTAGACTCATACCAGCCTCTCTCCAGGGGGCTTCCAGACATTCAGACTTGGACGAGGGACAGCACTGTTGTTTGGAGGGTTCCAACCCCTTGCACTAAGCAGGTACTAGTTTCTCCCAGTCTCCCAACTATAGACAGCCATTGTGGGCCTATGCAACTTGTGACCATTTGAGCCAATCTGATAGTGCCCTCACAATGATAGGAGTATTTGGTTCATTCTGTTCCCCTACAGAAGCCAAGTTATATACCACTGATTCCAGAAACCTCCTCAGAATCTCTGTGGCAGAGGCCGGCCTGCATTCCTGTAATACTGAAACATTTTCAGTGGTCCATGTACATATATAGCACATTCAGAAATATTTCAAATAAAAATTGAAGAATATTATTAAAAAACATATGCCAAGAAATCCTGTTTTGAGCTGGGCCTGATAGCTCATACCTATAATGCCAGAAGTTGGAAGGGATGCTGAGGCAGGGGGATATCAAGTTTCAGACCAGCCTGGACTACAAAATGGGACCTGTATTTCAAAAATCCAGAACAATAGCAACTATTACAGCCACGACAACAGTAGTAACAAATCGAATAATGCATGAGAATGCTAAAAGTTTTTTTTTTTTTTTAAATAAAGATTCAAGATGCATTATTGAAGAATACAGCAAGTCTGCATTCTTTTTTCTGAAAGTAATTTTTCCTGGAGGAGTCCGTCCTTGGATACCTACTCTGCCATTTCTCCAAATCCTCTCTTTTTCTCAGGAGCGCTCGCTCCTCAGGATACTGGTTGATCTACATAGTTCCTTGCTTCTTCCTGGCCATGAGCTGCAAGTTATTTCTGTTAATATGAATTTGATGGAATCAATAGAAATAATTTTGTGTTTGTGAGTTTCACAGATGCAGAAATAACAAACACATATACCTAACTTTCCAAAAAAGGCTATAACAGTCAACATGCCTAATCTTTTACTGCTCTTTCTTGCCAAGAAGCTGATGCTATTACTAGGAATCATTTAGAAAGTAGTTTTGAAATAAATATTTTTTAAGTTAATTTTTTCTTTCTTTCTTTTTATTATACGAATGTTTTACCTTCAGGTGTGTCTGTTCAACATGTGTGTTCCTGGTCCCTGTGGAGATTAGAAGTGTGGGAAACTCTGCTAATTAAGGTTAAAGTCTACCACTGACTGGAGAGCCTTCTGGGGCTCATCTCAATATGAAGGTTCTTCATTGGCAGGGCTTCTCTTTCTCTGATCTTGTCTGGGGAGTTCAAAAATCCCCACACCTCTTCCAGTAGAATGTCACATAACCTTAGTTAAATTACAGGTTCAACTTCCTTTCTCTTAATAGGAACCTGTTCAGCTAGACAGAGTTTCTTGAAATGCTTTCCCATGCTAATGAGGCATTCAGGTACCCTAAGCCTTCAGGCAATGACCTTTGCCCATCCTGAATGTTTCTACCTCCCTCTCCCTAATTATATAAGCCTTGAATCACTCCCAAGTGATGTTGATATAACTCCCTGCAGCTGGTCCCAGTATGTCTTCTTCACTGCATGCACTCACCGGGCTTCTGAACCATCGCAGTCCTCCAATCTGTCTTCTGTTTGCCCTCCTGGACAAATATCAGCTGGCAATCTAAGACTGCAGGGAGAGTCACAAGAGGAGGGTGTCAGATCCCTTAGAACAGGAGTAACAAGCAGCCATGAGTCATGGTATGGGTGCTGGGAATTCAACCTGGTTCCTCTGCAGAAGCAGCCAGTTCTCTTAATCTCTAAGCCATCTCTCCAACCCCCTGATATATTTTTTGAAAGAGAAGAAAACATGTCGTGTGAAGACTATCTTGTCCTAATTTGATTTTCTGTTGCTGTGATAAAATAATGGCCAAAAGAAAATTAATTTGGGAAAGAGCTTCTTTCATCTTACACTGCCAGGTAAGAGTCCATCGCTGGGAGAAGTCAGGGCAGCAGCTCAAGGCAGGAACCTTGAGGCAGGAAAGAAAGCAGAGAACACCGAGGCAAACTGCTTGTTGGCATGCACCCTGTCAAGGACGGCATCATCCACTACGAACTGAGCCCTCCCACATAAGTGATCGATCAGGAAAATATTCCATAGGCATTACCCACATGCCTGATGAAGGCAATTCCTCAACAGCCCAGGTCACCTTAGCTTGTATCATGTTGACAAAGAAACTAACCAGTGCCCTTGTTAATACAGTTTCAAACATCTGACAGTGCCACAGAAGACCAATGTAAGACTCTGGCGAGCCTTAGCTTACCCAAGACCCCCCACCCCTCCTTCCAGTGAACATCTCGAAGTCGGGATTGATGCAACAGCAAGAGGAATTTATTGGGGTCGTCCTGCACCCGAAGGAGAGGTAGTGACCCCAGACAGCCCATTTGGCTAGTCTTTATACAGTTTCAGAGCAACAGCCACTAGGCATAATGTGATTGGCAGAACAGTGTGACTTTTAAACTGATTGGTCCTTAAGGAATGAGATGGCAAGGACTCCCCAGTCTGTAGGTGGCCAACAGTTGGTCTGCCCTGTGGAATGTGTCTATGTGCTCTGGGAGCCTCCCCTACCTGCAGGTGGCCGGATGGACTGGTCTGTCCCCCACCTGTGATCTTATGAGCTCTGGAACTTTTCTCTTCTAGGAGGGGAGAGGTCTGGTGGAATTTTCCAGAGGCCCTGAACGGACCTCTGCACCAGTTTCCTTTGTCTTTTAGTCTCAGAACTTCACGTAAGACTTTGAATTTATTCTTCTGTCTGGTACCTTTTTTCCTGCCCTACCTCTTTCTTTTTGCCTGGGGAGTATTCCCTATGCAGCCACAAAGGTCTGGAAAAGAGCCCCTCTGTAAGGTCTTCCCAGGGCTCCAGTGGCCCGTGGCCTGTCTCCCAGGCTTCTCTCACTCCGTTTTCATGTTGATTTGTCAGTTTTATTCCAAGAGCTTTCCATCTCACTACAAGTATCAGGTAAAGTTTACACTCGCCTGTCCTGTTATTCCTGTTTCTGAATGAAAAAGGAATTAAAATAAATAAATAAATAAAGTAAAATGGAAATGATAGGGTTGTTCCTAGGTATGGTAGAAGGGAAAGTTCATTGTAGATAAAAAGGGAGAGCACAGCCAGAGGGAGGCATATTTGGGAGATTTCAAAGTGGACATGAACCTGAGCTGGGGTGGGGTTGGGGGTGGGTCAGGTGCAGCAGCCTAGAGAGGAAAAGAGGGAAGGTAACCAAAACGACTGGATTATATAGGCACAAGTTTCCAGCCTCAAGGGAAGGGCAGCCCAGATCCTGGGCTGGAGAGTTGGGGGGGTAGAGAGTGGGGTACCTGCCATATCCTGTAACACATAGGGACTGAGGGATGCTGGGACAGCCTAGTGGACAGGTCCACCTTGATATGTTAAGACACCTTAGCCATTTGTCCCAGGGTTTGAGACCTAACAGATTTCTGATTTGGATTCTGGTTATTTAACCCTGTTCCCTCTCTTTCCTGAGTATGGAAGTCAAAGCTCGCAGCCCCTTAACCCCAAACGTCCCAGGCTAGCTCTCTTTGTGATCCAGGAATTCACACATCAGAGCAAAGGCTCTACCAGCTTTGGCTTGCTTCCTGTTGTTTGCACAACGTTCTCCTACACCACGTAGGAGATTTACCTCCAGTCCATACAAAAAGGAAAACGTCTCCAAGGAAGAGTTTTGTTTTGAGAATACCCACCAATAATCGAAACATGGTCTGTACTCCATCAGACATTCTTGTTCTGAGTTCCTTTAACGCTGGTTTCACTCCCCCAAATCAGCGTTTTGTGAACATGCACCGCCTTTTTGACTGAGAGACTGATAGAGCGAGTCTAAACATATGCATCGTTGGTGTTTAAAAGGAGCCCTCCTCCACTCCCTCTCCTTTCGTTTGTATATGACTCTAGTAGAGCCAGAAGCCAAGATCCGGAAAGCGTTTTCCTGGATAGAAGCAAGGAGGGGGAGGAGCAGTGGAACTGCCAGAGGTGGCTTCCTTGAACCGCATTTTGTAAACTAGTTAGAATACCAGAGATGGACTGAGCTCAGCCTTAAGGAAGGGGTCGAGAGGAGGGCTCCTGAGTGTCTGCCACTCAGGCAAATTAAAGAGCCCTTTAATGGCTCTTTACGGTGTTCATGATTCCAAAACGGAACCAAGGGATTAGGGCAACGAGGAAAGGGTGAGAAAAGCCCTCTGGCATCCTGATTATAAACATCCCAAGTAACTTTTTGACTTCACGTTCTTGAGGTTCAACACTAGTGGTTTTCCTTCCCTGGAACTGGCTGCAGCTACCCTGGTGCGCTCCGGAGGGCACCACGTGGGTTCCTTTAAGAGGGCGCCGTGGCCCTTGCTCCGGCGGGGCACGGGAGATCCTGGCGGCCGGGGTGAGTGTGCGCGGGGCGGCGACCAAGGCGGGGGGCGGAGGATGGCTCTGGGCCCACACTTTTTCCCCCTGTCGCCCGGACAGCGCGGCGGGCATGGCAGAGATGCGGCCGGGGCCAGTGGTTGGGAAACAGCTCAACGAGTTGCCCGACCACTCGCCGCTGGTCCAGCCGGGCCTGGCCGAGCTGAGGCGCCGGGCGCAGGAGGCGGGCGTCCCGCAGACCCCGCAGCCGCTCACAGACGCTTTCTTGCTGCGCTTCCTGCGCGCCCGGGATTTCGACCTGGACCTGGCATGGCGCGTAAGTGTTCACCGGGGCGGGCGGACCTTGGCGAGGGCGAGATTCACGAGCGCCGAGCGTGGCAGCGTGGCTGCAGGAGCGCCCAGACCCTCCATTAGGTCCCACCAATGCTCTGGTCCCCGCGGAGGACTCCGGTGGACTACCACTGTTCCCGGGATAAAACAAAGTGGAGAATTCCCCTCCCCCCGCGGGTGCTCAGTTGTGTTACAGACCTGAGTAGATAACTCCAGGTGTGGACAGAGGAGGATGAAGTGGACATTTAAAGGCATCTTGAAATGACTATGTTAATAGAGCTAGATGCCAGCACAGTCAGTTTGGCACGTTTAAAACCCAGAACAAGACTGGTGATTCTTTTGGGTTTCAGGTATTCACAACACACTGTAAAGGGGCCTTGGGGCCAGAGAGATGCTACCTTGACTTTGTCCCTCTTGGGGTCAGCACCCTTATCTGTTCAGTAACCACCAGGGAATGACCGTAGTTTCGAGAATTGCACATTAACCTGGAATGTTAGAACAAGATGTGCCAAGCCCTGTGCTTGGCACGGAGTAGTCAATGGTCAGTGGTCAGCGGGAGGACCTGACCTAGAATTTCAACATGCCCAGCTTTTATGAAACAATTTTATTGGATAAGCACCAAGTATGACAAAAACAACACAAACAATACAAAACACGAAAAAGTTCAAAGGAATTTCCTAAAAGCAAAGAAATCCCCCAGTACCCAGAAGTGTGACATTACCTGTTACTTCAAGCATGTGTTCTACGCTCACTCACACAGGCGCTTGTGTTTTTATTCTTTAATTTGGCTTTTCTTGACTGCTCGCTGTACAAAATCAGGTCATGTGAACATGTGCCCAGACATCCTACTCTTTTAGGGATTGCTATTATCCCACAAGACGGAGACGGAGATATTACATGAAGGGTGTCTAATCAGTTCCTTGTTTGTGGCAGTAGAGATTGTCATCAGGTGCTGTTAGGCCCTATGCTCACGATTCATCGTTCATCCCTGCATCCAGTGATGGGGACCCCAGGGCAGCCATGCTCACCACTCATGCCATCATTCAGTGATTGGGACCCCAGGGTGGCCATGAGCACTGTTCATCTTTTCATTTAGTGTTCCTCTCTATTTTTCTTCTTTCTGTATCCTCATTCTGCCTAGCAGTATAAAAAATGCCATCAGCAGGTGGGTATTTTCTTCTCTCACTGACGGCATCTTAGTTTGTATTTATGCTTTATCTCTACACACAAATTAGAACATATCCTTATGTATCCTTATTGAATAAATCCACCAGTTGCTGACGTATGATGCCTGCGTTTGTACTGTTGAGGAATGTACCACCTTTGCAGGGAGTTTTCACTCTGTTTGCTATTTAATGAAATACACACTGCATAATGATGTCTTTTTCTCTCTATTATGTACACTGCATTACCAAATAAGATTTATGCCTGCTAGATGAGGAATAGTTTTGCATTTTTGTCATTATATACATTAATTTTGTTATAAGTGAGATTAACCATATTTTAGATATCTAAAACTAATTTTCCAGGTATCTTTTTTTGTGTGTGTGTGTTTGCCACTTGTTTTTTTCTTCAAAAATATCTATCTACATCAAAGAAAATAGGTCCTTTTCCTACATTATAGCCTGTCTAATAGTTAAATCATTTCCTTTCTGAAAGACTCAGAATGTTTAAATATATTAAACATATTGACTATTCTTTGCTCTCAGTTTCATTTGTGTTTTGGTTTCTGGTGACAGTCAGCACTGTATCTGAAGGAGGCTAGCAGGTTAACTGTGTCATTCTCAAGACTAACTCTTGTCATATGTGCCACAGCCATGAGGCTGGTGAAAAGAGCTTTCTCCATCCCTTCACTGTTTCTTATTTTTCTTTCTGTAGAGCCTCATGATCTTGGACAAATGCTGTAACTCCTGAGGTGATTTTCCTTTCATAGGACCAACATTTTCCTTTTGTGGAGTTGACTCAAGTTTTGCAGGATAAACACTCACTGTACTACTGACTATCCTCTGTGTTGGGGTACTGTAAAATTCTCTCTCTCTCTCTCTCTCTCTCTCTCTCTCATTCCTTCCTTCTTTTTTTTTCTTTCTGAGCTGGGGATTGAACTGATAGAGTACTCTATGCCCAAGCTACATCCCTAGCCCTTTTGGAAATACTTCTATACAAAATTTTCTTTAGAAATTGGTTGGTTATCTTTTTAAATTTTGATTTCAATTTGTTGATATTATTTTGATATAAGGGGATAAACAACAGTACAGCATCACTTCTTTCTCTGTGTATGCTGGGTATGAAGTGTCTAAACACTGTGATCAATGTGTGCACAAGTGTGCACTTTCCAGCTACTGGATATGAGAACACAGTCCCTGAGGTTTAAATGAGTCCTTAAAAATCCATAGAGATGCCTAGTGATAAGATCTATGAGTTGTTGGTCTTAGCTGCTTTTTAAAACAGTCAGGAGTAAGCAGATGAAGATATAGAAACTGCCTGTGGCCTCTGTGAGAATGTGTGCATTTCATGTTTTTTTTCTTTTGCTGAATGGTTTTCATTGCACAGACTCTTGATGGATTGCCTAGTAGGACTGTGTCCATTGGACAGAACCCAAGTTTCTGTTTGTGACCTCTCTGACTTGTCTGCCAATGGGAAAGGGAAGGGGAAAGGGCAAAACTGTACAACTTACTTTTATTTTCTTCTGCAGTGGTACTTGGTGCAAACTCCGGGTATATGAGCTCTCAAGTTTTGTAGAAAGAAATTCTGACAGGTCCCCCAGTTATAAAGGACTTTCTCATTATTCTGGCTATTAAGCACATGATAAATTAATATTTTCTAGTCTTAATACCCCCAATATGTTTATGTAATTTCAGACACTGTTTGTATAGACTGTATTTTTTTCAAGGAATTAGGATATAGAGTCCTCAGTACTCATATAGTTGTTAAGCTGTGGTATAGGACTTTGAAGTTGGTTGAAACTCAGGAGAGCCTGTCCTTCTGAAAGACTATACTGCCTCCTTCAGGTCAGAACCGTGAGCATGAAAAATAGCCACCATCTGCTCAACAAGTAAACTCTCTAATTACTTACATTTTAAGGATTAAGCTGTGATGGTTTGCACATGGTTTGTTCCCTCAAGACTTATATTGAAGTTCAGTTCATACAGTGAAGTATTAACAGGGAAGAAAAGCCAGTTGGTGGCACATACATTTAATCCCAGCACTGGGGAGGCAGAGGCAGGCAGATCCCTGTGAGTTAAGCCAGTCTGGTGTACAGAATGAGTTCTAGGACAGCTAGGTCTACAGATTACAAATCTGTAAGATTTGTAATTTGAACCTTTGGGAGATGTAAATGCCAAGATGCATGACAGCAGTTGTTCATATTTACAGAAATGATTCTTTTCAAGTATGGGCACAGCCCATGGATTGATGCGTTGATCTGTTCTTTCATCCAACGTGTTTCTTTCTATCTCCTGAGAGCCCACAGTCTGCAGAGACATGTTGAATGTGCTTCCTCCTTTAGCTAAACGATTTTCAATACTGTAATACACTTTAACATTCCCAGGAAAATATAACCAATATTCTATAGTCACCAAGAATCTGCTTTTCACATTTACACTGAATCAGGATTTAAAGGCTTGCTAAGAAACTGTCAAAAAGTAAGTGAGTATTATAAAATGTTATTGACACTGATTTTGATGACATCTAGGGCAGGAGGAAGAAGGGAAATTCATAGTATGGGACAGAATGACCGTATCAGAACTACAATGAGCCTCTTGTTCTTGCTGCCTTTGGAAATGTCTATTTAGGTCACCAGTTATTTTCTGCTGGCAAATTGACTGACTTCTTTCTTTTTACTTTGCAGCACTTGTAAGTCTCCCTTTTTAAAGCTAAGGAGATTTTATTAGATGAGGAGATGCGAGAGATCGACTGAAAGAAAGATGACAACATGAGAACAGGCAGAGGGGGAGGGAAAGAAAAGGGGGGACTATAGAGACTATGTCCTAGAGGACTCCATGGTGACACTTCTCTCACAGTCCAACTGGCTCTTCTCCTAACGAGTCCTAGCCAGAGACTTCCTCCACAGCTCACAAGTCATTCTCTGCATAAGCTATTTGTAGGGTCTCCTCTGGATTATTACAGTTTTTATGGCTACAATTACTATGTTTTAATAATGGATTTCAAATATGAGGTTGCTTTGATGAACCTTCACCATATTTAGACCCTAACTCAATGAATGAGCTTCACACACACTCTTTCTAGTGTTTCCACAAAATGCTTATCATATCTTTGCTTTTCACCTAATGAGGTTCAGTGTTGCTAATAGCACTCTTTAAGCATAAAGCAAGTACAATGGGTTAGGGTTAGGGTTAGGGTTAGGGTTAGGGTTAGGGTTAGGGGTTAGGGTTAGGGTTAGGGTTAGGGTTAGGGTTAGGCATCAATGGGAGTCGAGGCCCTTGGTGCTGTGAAGTCTCTATGCTAGGGCAGGGAGGTGGGAGTCGGTGGGTGGATGGGAGAGCACACTCATAGAAGCAGGGGAGGGGGAATGGGATGGGGGTTTTCGGAGGGGAAACCAGGAAGGGGGATAACATTTGAAATGTAAATAAATAAAATAACCAAGAAAAAATGAGATATAAGCAAATCACAAAGAATTAAATGATACCAACTTTTTGTTGACTGCCCTACTATGGATGAACTTCTATGGAGCTGGAGACAATGGGTTTCCTCTAAACCATATTTTGCCAACATCTATTGTTTATTTATACGATTTCTTTGCTTCTAATTCACTTGATTGACTTGTTTAAAAGGTGATAGGGATAGCATTCCTACTGCTAAGTAGGAAATCTCCCTTACACTTTTTGATCTACATCACAACTCCACATTTGCTGTGCTCCCTGGCTTAGCTGAGGCTCAGCATGAGGAAGCATGAGGAAGAAACTCCTCATGGTATCCCGTGGGAACCTGACTGAAGTTAGGCTATTTAGGATGGCCTATTAATCACCTGGGCTTCTCTTCATATGGACTGTTACCTTCCAGTGATCTTACATACATCTGGATCCCAGAAAGCAAACTCAGAAGGCACCAGACTTTTTAAGTCTGGTGTCGTGTCTTTCCCACATCTACACTGTTTGTCAAAGTAAGGTGAAAGGCCAGCTCACATCCAAAGCCAATTCCACTTCTCTCTGACGGGTACATATCAGGAGGTTTGGACTTGTTGGTAAGTATTTTAGGAGACTATAAAGGATGGTAATGAAAAATGACTGAGTCTTGAATTCAGGACCAACTCTTATCTCAAATCAGATAAGGATCTCAACTCCTTAAAGAAAGGAACTTCGGCTTTCACAACTAAAGAGCCCTTCCAGAGTCTGACATGATAGATGACAAGGTTCTCGCACAACATCAAGTCTTTTTAAGTGTGTTACAAAATGCTTACCATGTACATCATTTCTGGAGATGTTTAATTTTATTTTTCAGCTAATGAAAAACTATTATAAATGGCGAGCAGAATGTCCAGAATTAAGTGCAGATCTACACCCTAGAAGTATCCTTGGCCTTCTGAAGGCTGGCTACCATGGAGTGCTCAGATCCAGGGATCCTACGGGCAGTAAAGTTCTCATTTACCGAATTGGTGAGTCGTATGCAGCAGGTCTACTTAAGCTCATTCTGTCTTCACGTCCGAATTCATTATTAGGTATTCTAGCATTTCTTTTGGCCAATGTCTTATCTGATCATGCTGCTATATCACAGTCCCTTAGACTGGTTGCGTAGAAAAAAATGAAACTCAGTTCTTAGTGCTGGAGGCTGTGAAGTCCACATTGAAACACCAGTGATTTTGTTCTGATGAGGGTCTGTGTTTTGGTTTACAGAGATCTTCTCACCCTGACCTCACATAGTAAAAGCAGCATAGTACCCCTCGGGGCCTCTTAAAATAGCATTAATCCCATTCATGATGATTCTACTCTTGTAACCTAACAACAGTCCCAAATCTACTTCCTAGTAACGTAAACCACACTGTTAAGATGGCTCAATATATAAAAGTACTTGCTAAAATGTCTGATGGTCTGAGTTCAAACTTTGGAACTCATAACAAAAGGGAAGACCCAACTCCAAGAAATTATCCTCTGATTTCTACATGTGCGCCATGCCATGCACTTCTGTGTATATGTGTGTTGGGAATAGGTACACACAGAGTAAGACCATAAACTTGTAGGTAAGATTCTAGCATGTGAACTGGAAGAGACATAAACATTCAGATCCATGATTGGTGGTAATCCATAATCTCTGCTACGTGTTTAGTTCTGTGTGGTTAAGACTTCCAGGTGACAGGGCAGACCATAGACATTAATGGTCTTCTGTTGTAACATGGGCCATAGACGTTAACATGGTGGCGGCTCTTTCTTCTGTTTTCCTCCTCCTCCTCCTCCTCCTCCTCCTCCTCCTCCTCCTCCTCCTC
>JADRCH010000077.1:4968333-5224780 GCA_019843965.1 Rhynchomys soricoides | reverse complement strand
AGAGAAGGAAAGAGATGGAAGGAGAGAAAGGGGAGACAAAAACATCTGGATTATATAGGAAAGAGCCTCTGGGGTAAGGGCAGCCCAGGCTTTCGGTTGGAAAGTTCAGGGTTGGGGGCTGGGTATGCCAGGTAGGGAGTGAGGGATGCTGGGAGAACCTGGAGGCCAGGTCTGCTTTGGTATGTAAAATATGCACCTCAGCCCCCTGTCCTAGGATCTGAAACCAAACATATAAATTACTCCTCATGAACCTAATGGTGGGTACAAGCTATATGCTTCTATTTACTATGAATTAATGTCAGATAGTACATTTCTCATGCTTTTATAAATGTATAGTTACAATAATGCAAATCTAAGGAAGTGATAAAATTATATGATTCACAGCAGCATAATCTAAAAATAAGTAACATTTTTGGGTTCTGGAGCAGAAAAATAAAGGGGGCAGTATTTATATTACCTGCTTGTCCCTGTGAATCCTCTTTTGTGAAGTTAGTTTTTCCTGGAAATGCTTCTAGCATATTGAAGTCTAAAACATTGTGGCCATTTCAGATTCATCTGCACGGGAACAACTATAAATCAAGCATGCTTCAACACTTCCCAGACATTCTTCCTCTGGAATATGGTGGTAATGAGTTCTCCATGGAGGATATTTGTCAGGAGTGGACAAATTTTATAATGAAGTCTGAAGATTATCTCAGCAGCATTTCTGAGACCATCCAATGAGAAGTTATTTTCTTTGAATGACTTCTTCACTTAAAATTCAAGGATGGGATCCTATATGGTTACTAAACTTAAGACCAAATCTTCTAAACAAATTGATGCATATCTGATCTTTAAATATGCAACATGGATATTTGGAGAATGTTTTAATTTCTACAATGATCTCTCTGTTCCTTTTAAATTAATTAAATGTTAGGAAGGAAGATATTCCTGTTTGCACTTGAAGAGCAAACATAGTTTCATCTATGTAGCTGTTCCAGTGTGTCCCTGTATGGTTCAGGAAACTTTATCTTAAACAAAATGTTATGATCACATTGTTTCATACTAGATTGATGGCTATCTACCTGAAAGAAATACTGTATGTATCAACCGATGGTGAAACAATAGCGATGCTCAGATAAGGTTGGTGTCAGCTCATAAATCAGACTGCAATCTGAATACAGCTTAATCAGGATAGTTCATCTCAAGTAAATCCTAGTTTAGCATATGCACCATTGAAGCCTTTGAATGTAAGTCTACACCCTACAATGTTGTAATCAATGAAATCACTATATTTGACAAAAATGATTTAAAACTTAAGAAATGTTTCTGGAGACAGTTGATAGGTTTTCATAGTCTTGTATTTTCAAATAAGTAAAGACTATAATTATGGCTTCTGTTTATAGACAAGGAAGTAGAGGTATATGTCTTCTACATAGACTATTTATACTTGAAAACTTAACAGAACTACATAAATGAAAGGAGGTGTTTACAATTTAAACTTTCAGCAGTTATACCTAGTATTTTTCAGATTATTCATAATTTGATTTGATTCTGATATAATTTACTATTGTCTCAGAATATTCCTAGTCCCACAATTCATATTTAGTTTAAACAGTCAGTAGCTGGGATATGCTGTCTCTACCATAGTGTAGTTCATTTCTAAGACTTTCATTCACTGAGAAAAATGTAATCTCATTCCGTATTCAACACAGTCTTCATTTTGGACATAATGTTTATCCTTAATGTTTCTAATTAATTTTGTTTTAAACTGGAAAGAACACAAGGTAGAAAACTTGTTGAATTTGTGTTCAAGTAGTCAGATTTCTACATTAATTACATAAGAGTGTCTTTGTACAAGGATATTTTTCATTGCACAAGGGTGGTTTTCTTTATAAGAAAATAAGTCTAATCAGATAAGCTGATACTTATGACTCTCTGTACATATACCTCTGACAAAACTGAAAGGAGGTACAGATGTTCTTTAGAGAACGTGTTTAATTTTGATTTAGCAATTAGACGCTAAAGTTATTACTTAATTTTGCAAAAAATCTTGTCTTTTTCTTAAAAATAGTCTTCTTTACTAAATTATAAAATTAAAATTGTATAAAAAAATAAGAATAATAGAAAATAAGTTAAAGAAATAAACAGTAACAAAATACCTCTGGCTTATCAAACTTTTAATCATAGGAGGAAACTGTGATGTAACTTTATTTACATATGGCTGTTAAGTCACTTGCCATGACTCTGCGAAGGAATGGCACATTACAATAAAACCTAATGTTTTAAATATGTAAAGTAGTGAAATAATTAAGAATAAACTGGATTTTGAAATGTTAATCAATGTAAGTACATTCTATAATGGGGCTTTGAAAATGTTTATACAAAGAAGCAATTCTACAAAGAACATTGATCAGGAAAAAAGTAAACTATTTGGGTTAGGTGCTGAGCAAATAATTAGAATTATCCAAGTGGCTTCACTGCACTTATACGAGAAACATTCTGAAAGTTGAAATTGATAGGTGCTCACTGTGCTGCTGAACTTCACAATCATTTACTATTGTTAAAAATAAACATCTTTCTTGTAAACCATGGTGTTAATATTTTTCTAAAATGTAAAGAAGTCATTCTTTTTATAAAAGATAAATGCTTTTTCATTCAGAAAAAAATGAAACAAAAATGTATTATCCATTATCTGAATGCTGATTCCTTTGTTTATAAGTTTTAGGTGCAGGTGGCTTCTCCTGTTGCTTCTCTTCCTTCAGTGCTTTTTGCTAGGTCAAGTGCAGACACTGCACAACAGCTCTAGGTCCTCTAGTTCCAGCTTCGAAAAATCTGTAAAACATCCCCAAAATTCAAATCTATTAAAGTAATGAAAATTATCGGGTTAAGTAGCACACTGTGATTTTTACTTTTATTTTCATTTTGACTAGAGTTGTAACTTAAGTATGCATGGCTTAGCTTTATACAAGTAGCTCTGTGGCCCCTTTTATATATATGCCCAAGTCAGGGGTTCTACTCACAACATTTCATGAAACAAAGGTAGATAATCCAATTTTAGAACAATATTCTACCAGCCCAGATCATGATTTTATTTGTTAAACTAGATTTTACTTATGGAAATAGCATTAAGGTACTTTTAAAACATTATCATTACCACTAACTTATATTAAAATTATAGAGCAAAAACTACATTGTAGAAAGAAATCAACCCAGCGAATGAATGACACTGTATTTTCTGGAACACTCCACCCCACATAGGCTGCATATAACTTTTGTTAGATGGCAAAACTGGAGGAACTCAGAGTCACAAAGGTGGAACCAGAAATGAAGCCAATAAAATCAAGATTGATGGACAACACTGATCAGCCAAGATACACATCTTCCTACCTCCACCCTATCCTTAACACTTGACTAATTGCTCTTACCTATTCAAGTCAATCAAGATTGTCTACTTTTTAGTCATTACTTTTATTTTATTTGTATTGTGTTTTACTTCCATGTACATCTGTGTACCACATGGGTTCCTGCTGCCTGGGGAAGCCAGAAGAGGGTGCCAGATACCCTGGGACTGGAGTTACAGATGGTTGAAATTCACCATCTACTGGGAATTAAATAGGTCTCTGGAAAGTGCTCTTAACCACTAAGCCATCTCTCCAGCCTCAAGTTTCTGTTTTGGACAACACTATGGACTAGATTCTGTGTTGTGGAAAACAAAAACATTATCTTAGTCACTGTTTTATTGCTGTGAAGAGACACCATGACCAAGTCCACTCTTACACATTGTTTACTTGGGATTGGCTTACAGTTTCAGAAGATAGCCATTATCATCATAAAAGCATGGTGCTAAAGAAGTAGCTAAGAGCTACATCCTGATCTGATCCACAGACATCAGGCAGAGAGAAAAAGATTGGGCTTGATATGGACTTGAACCCTCAAACTCCACACCTGGCAGCTCTCTTTGGCAAACATCCTATGCCCCTGGCATCTCCAACATCTTAAAGTCTACAACTCAATCCAGGCTACACCATCACAGCTTCACACAATGGCTTCTCCAAGCCTTCATACAGGAACACTCCTGAGATACACATGGTCTCCATGGCTTTCCTTAGCAGCAGAGGGAGAATCAACAGCCCATTTCTTGTATCCCTAACTCTAAAGCCAGACTCACATGGCCAGAGCTCCAATATTCTGTTGCTTGTTGGGGCTAAAACTTGGCCCTCTCCTTCAATTACATTTGCATCTGCTTTCTATTGTTGATGGTTTCCTTTGCTGCTTAAATTTTCCTTAATTACTTTTCACAAGTTGGACATTTAGCTGGATGGGGTCTTGCCCTGAGGGTACAACTTTCTTTATTCCATTTAGTATCAGGCTTTTCTTTAAACTTTCATGTCCTTAAGCATTGCACTCAACTCCAACAAAACATTTCCTGCTATCACTTTTCTCCTCAAACTGAACATTCTGTATTTCTTTTTGCCCTCCTTCTTCTTTTCCATTTGTTACAAATTTTGGAGACTACTGAAAAGACCACAGACTCAATCCAAATCTTTAAGTAAGTTTATTATTACTGCTAGCCAGGCAACAGCCTTAAAGCCAAATTAAAGGTATGCCATCCAGAAGAGGCTAGATGAAGGGTTTTAAAGGCGAAATTTACTGGTTCGTGAGAAACTGCTTTACTCACGAACTCTCAGCTGTGAGAGGCCATTCCTCTCATTTCTTACTACACAATGAAAAAAGAGCTGTCTCAAGCCTGGTTACACATTGATAAGCAGGTTGACTCAGGCTTTTATGTAGCAATAAGCTAGAGTATATGGTTAATTACTTCACAGCCTTAACATTCTGGAGAGTTGTTCAGGTTGCTAGGAGCTCATCTTTAGGAATTCAGGGCAAAGCTCAACAGCTACTGAGAGTTCCTAGTACAGAATGGTGTTTTCTTAGCACATTGTAGATCTGCATAGGAGTGATCAGTAATAACCATGTTACACAGTCAGTACTAGGTTGTCTTGAAATCTCCTCAGCCAATGTCATTAATCCAAAGCTCTTCAGTTTAGTGTGAGGCAGATTTTTAGGGCAAGGGTAGAACGCAACCACATTCTTTGCCAAAACAGCACAAGAATGGTTTCAATGCCAGCTGATAATATTCTTTTCCTGTGATATTTCTTGAGTCGGGTCTCCACAGTTCCCATTGTCCCCAGTACCACTTTTTTCCATGCCTGTACTAGTACAGCCCATGAAGCCCTGCTTAAAGTGTTAAACTGGTTTTCTAGTCCAAAGTTACAAAATCTTTCATTATTTCCTCAACAGATCTGGTCAGGCCTTTCACAGCAATATGCCACTGCCTGGGACCAACTTCTGTCTTAATCACTGTTTTATTACTGTCAAGAGACATCATGACCAAGGCAACTCTTGTAAAGTATTTAATTAGGGGCAAGTTTCAGAGACAATTCTGTTATCATGGTGGGGAACACGGTGGTGGGAAGGCAGGCATGGTGCTGAAGAAGTAGCTGAAAGTTACATCTAGAGCCACAAGTAGCAGAGAGAAGCATGAGGCTGAGCAAGAGCTGGAGTTGGAGGAAGAACAGGGGAAGGAAAGGAAGAGAAAAAAGAGGAAGAGGCTGGGGGAAGAAAGGCCTCAAAGCCTCCAACCAGTGACACACTTCCTCTAACAGAGCCATATCTCCTAATCCTTCTAGTCCTCGAAATAGTTTTACTTCTGGTGACCAAATATCCGAAGATACAAGCCTATGGTGACCATCTTCATTCAAACTACTACAAACATTACACAGATACTACTTAGGAGAGAGAAAATAGTGCATCAAAAATTGTCAAGTAACAGTTCATTATATAATAAAGGAAATTTGGGTAATTCCAACAAAGAGCTTTGAGATTTAATTAAAGGAAAGAGAGCATCCATCTAGGGTAACTGAGGAGGCACTCTCAGATGAGGTACAATCAAAGGTGGGCTTAAAGGAGAATTAACTTTTCTAGGTAGCAATGAGAACTTAGAGAAAGTTGGAGCCTGTCTTAGTTAGGGTTTCCATTGTTGTTACAAAACAAAACTGTAGTGCCAGGGAAGTGTTAGTGACTCCCCCCCCCCCAAAAAAAAAATAAAAAATAAAAAAACAGACAGGAGCCGATCAGATGCAACTCACAGCAGAGTCTTTATTTTATTTGAGCTAGCTTGGGGTTGGGGGAGCATTACACCTCTGTCACAAAGGATGGTTTTGGTGGTGGGGAAGCCCTGAATTGGGGCGAGGTTTTATAGTAAGCAGCAAGCTTGGGGAGGGGGTTGGGGGAGCTAAGTGTGCAAACATCTAATTGGAAAGCTACTGTGACCTTTAACATAATTGGCAGGTGCTGGAAGTCATACCATAAACTTAATTTCTGCTCCCTTCTGCATTAGTGGTCTTTAGGTAGGGGGCAGGCTTGTAACCTAGGGGTGCAAATATGTTGGGGTGATAACCTGGAGATGCCGGGTCTTTTTGAGGTTGTAACCTGGACACGCTGGTCTTTTGGGGATTAGCCTAGAAACTGGAGTTAGGCTTGTTTTTTTTTGGGGGGGGGGCAACTTGGAAAGTAATGCTAGGTACCAGCCTGTTAGTTTAACTGAGTTCAAACTTAGGTCAGGCTCTCTAAAATGGAGTCTGAACTTAAAAGATATGGCCTCTCACCATGACCAAGAAAATTTACAAAATCAAGCATACAATTGGGCTTATAGTTTCAGAGGGTTAGAGTCCATGCTGACATAAAAAAGGCATGGGAACAGGAAGAGTTGAGAGCTCACATCTTGAACAGTAAGCCGGAGGTAGAGAGCACACAGATAATGGCATTAGTCTTTTGAAACCTAAAAGCCTGCCCCTAGTGACACACCTCCTCTAGCAAGATTGCACCTCCTAATTCTTCCTAAATAGTTCCCCCACCAATTGGGGAACAAATATTATAACATATGAACACGTGTAAGACATTCTCATTCAAATTAGGACAAATACTATTTTTTTAAAAAGTATCATTGCAAAGGCCTGGAGATGTGAACAAGAAGAACATTTTGAGAAAGGCCTGGAAATGAGAATATTTTTTGAGAAGTAGTAAATAGTCATGCATTTTTGCCAAGAGGGATGTTACAAGAGAGTGATTCAGTCACTATGGCAATTCATGCATGTACTAATATGGGAGGTCTTTGACACCAACAGCACAAATTATTATACATTATATACATTAGATTTGTAGACACTGGGTCATTTGTGCAGGATCACAGTGCCAGTGATAGAATCAGACTGAATTCACCTCATTTAGCTGTAAGCCTGTTTCCTGCATTATATGATTTTTATTAGATTTGTCTCTGTATGGTAAGCAGTATAGATTCTAGCCATTCTGATTTGTCATGTGTGACCCTGATCCATCCACATTGCTAAACATCTCATCCAATCTATAGCAACAGCTATCTCTTGAACCACAGGCTTCTCACTGTTCCTTTTTTCATGCATTTTTCTACACTGCCAGAATTATCTCTGCAAGATTGCATGTTCTTACTTTTAAATATAACAGCACTGCACACAAAGTAAGTTGTTGCTGATTAACATCCAAGACCTTCATACCCAGGTCCAATCTGTTTTATATCCTCTCATTGCAGAACTGCTGTATCCACCTGCCATCTGCCTACTCAGTACTGTTATCACCCTTTCTGAGTAAGAAATAGAAAACAGGAAGAGGACAAGGTGTGTTTTGTATTCTGAATTTCTGAACCTACTGTTTCCTCTGCTCTGTGCTCTTTCTGTACTGGATCATCTTTAAACCTGGAGCCTTCTTTTCCTAGGTCTCTTGTGATCCGTATCTAAATTTGTAGCAGCCTTCCTGCTTGTGTTCCTGCCAGAAGGTGACCTTATCTACAGATACTGTTTTCCTTATTATGAGACCCAGTATCCAGCCAGTATCTAGTAAAGGGTCAGAACTCACAGTCTGGCCCTGCCACTTGAAAGCTCAACTATACTTAAGACTACAAATGAACTTAAGTTTTAAAAAATCTTGTTGTCTTGATTTTCTTATGAAGGTGAATGCATGCATTCATGCTTGTGTGTGTGTGTGTGTGTGTGTGTGTGTGTGTGTGCTGAGATGCATACAAGAAATGGTACTCATGTTAGAAGACAACTTTGCTTCTCTTTTACATTGATGAGAGGCAAGGACTCTGTTTCTGTTTTTGTTTGTTTGTTTTGTTTGTTTGTTTTCCTTTGTTTCTTTTTCTGCTAGGCTGCACATCCAAAACTAACTAGCCCATGACCTTTCTGTGCAAGTCTCCCATCTTAGCATAGGAGTGCTGGGATTACAGATAGGTGCTGCTGCATCTAGCTTTGTTGTTGTTGTTGTTGTTGTTGTTTTTCTTTCTTAAATGTGGGTTCCAGAGACTGAACTCCAGCCACAAGGCTTCTGCCACAACTACTTTTACCCACTAAGGCACCTTGCCTTGCCAATCCTGCTTTGATATTTATATTGTTCTTGAAGTTTGAGTTTATCCAAAAACGATACCTCATAATTAAGTGGAATTTGTCTGGTGGCTTATGGCTTAGTATATAAGAGTTCTTTTTCCTGAGTGTCTCATAGCTCATGTAGGTGTTCAGAACTGGTCATTCTAGGTCAGTTTTTTTCCAGTGCTCTGTCACGCACAGGTGTTACAGATGCATGGAGCTCTTCTGGCTCCATGCTTTGTCTTGTTCTTTCTGTATTGTAATAATCCACATACTGTGACTTCTGGTTCTGTCATCCATATCCTACACTTCCTCTCATGCTTGTTTTTACATCTTCATATTGTTTTGATTCCATTTGTTTCCTTTATATTTTTCCAGTGATATTTACTAAATTTCCATTTGGGTATTTTCTGTCTTGGACAGTGGTAGTTTATGGTTCTGGGTCACATGAGATCATTTTCATACAGGTACACAGTGTATGGTGAATGTTCCCTACCCATCTCTTACGTTCTCATTGTTCCTCTAGAAAATTGCTCTTCTATTTCACGCCATATATACAGATATGATTTTGTGTATTGTTAAAAAGATTAACAACCATACATGAGAGAATTTTTCTGACTGGCTCAATTCACTTAATATGATTATCTTCTATTGATCCACTTTCCTGAAAATGACATAACTTTGTTCTTTATGGCTGAAAAAATTCCACTGTGTATATATACCACATTTTCTGAATCCATTCTTTTGTTGCCATATCTCTAGGTTGGTGATGCCACGTACCTACTGGGAATAGTGCTGTAATAAACCATGTGCAAGAATCTCTGTTGCACATTGGATATATGGACTTGGAATCTCTTGGGTAAATACCCAGGAGTGCTGCAGCTGGATTGTATGGCAGATCTATTTTTAGACTAGTTTTACATTAATTTCTTATTACATTTTATTCTCTATGTGAGGAATGAGCAGTCCCATGCTGCAGTGCATATGTAATCAGAAGATAAGTTGAGTGAGTTGATTCTCTCCTTTCATCATGTGGGTACTGGGAATTGAACTCATACTTGCCGATAGGCACCTTTAACTACTGAGCTGTCTTACTAACCCTTATTTTTGTTTTCTGAAACACTTCTATACTTATCTGTGCATCAGATGGACTAGTTTACAGTCCAATCAACAGTGCCTAGGAGTTCCTTTTTTCTATATCTCACTAGTACTTGTTAGTTCTTAAAGCTGTCATTCACACTGGGGCAAGATGGCATGTCTATGGAGTTTTGATTCATATCTCTCTGATAGCTAGTTGGGTTGAATTTTTTTATGTATTTATTAGCTATTTGGTTTCATCTTTTGAGAACTATATACTATTGAAGTTGTTGATTAGGTTGCTTGATTTTTGTTGTATATTGAGGATCTTGGTTTATTTTAGATATTTGTCCTTTGACAGTTATATAGCTAGTTAAGATTCTATCACATTCTGTAGGCTATCTCTTTACTTGACTAACAGTTTCTCTTATCTCTCAGAAACTTAATTTCATGAAGTCTTATAATGGTTTATCTTAGTTGCCAGCTTGACAGGATTTAAAGTCACCAGGTGTGTGTGTGGGGGTGGGGTGGGGTGAGAGGAACAGCAAACAGCTTTAGAACTCACAGGACAGTCCACCTGTTAGCATAACCATGACAGGTGTGCCTTGGGAGAGGCAGAGCCCTGAGCACTATGTGTGCTGAGGACTTCATGCTGTTACAGAGTACCACTCTCCTTATTGACCTTGAGGTCACCACTTCTCTCCTAATCTATGAGTTGTATGAAAACTCTAAGGTGGTTTCTAACCCCTCACTGGGGATTGTTACTAGCAGTTATGATAACAGTGGTTGATGTTTTCCAAGTAACAAGTTAATGGTTCAACCACCACCCTTAGAAAGAATTTGGAGATGTAGAGGGTTAGGAGACTTATGTTAAGATGGCTTTGCTGTAGAAAATCTTGGGGAACAATTTAAAGTTCAGAAAGGCACATTCCTGAGAGTTGAGCAAGCGACTCTTTGAAGTCAGGGAACAGCCTGGATATTAATAGATGAAGTGTCTTTCTTGCTTAAGATGGGTTAATGATCAAAGGTGATGTGTAATTTCTCGTACCAATTTTTGCTCTCGACTTTCCGATATTCCGATATGATTTAATAAAGAATTGTTGGTGAGCAGGTGTGCATTCTGAGCGTAGTGTAGAAAAAGTTGTTATATATATATATATATATATATATATATATATATATATATATGATTAGATTTGTGATTCTTTTTATAAGACTACTTTTTGAGATAATAAAATGATAAATCCTTTCTTTGTAACTGCAAAATGCACCTGCCAGTAAGAGAAATGGCTGAGAAAAATACCTGGCTTGCTTGCACTTTGTTAATCTGTAACAAATTGCTTAGACATGAATCTATGTGGGTCCTTGGGAATAATTTTTTTTTTTACCTGTAATATGCAAAATGTTTAATCATGTAAGGGTATTGGAGAGCATGCCGTTTTCTTCCTTATATTCATTGCATTCACTCACTCAAAGAAAAATGGAATGTAACCACATTGCAATTTTTATACTGCTTGAAAGATTTCGTTGGCGGACATAAGTTGTGGGAGAAAAAAAAAATGGTGGAGCCTTGCTTCATCCACTGAGTGTGTGTGAGTGTGTGCCTGTTTTACATTAGTTGTAGAGCCCACATCTCCTCCTTGGAATCCTGAACTCACTGCCGGACCTGGCCTGGGAGCAACCAGCAACCAGGGAGCCAGAAATGGTGGTATATGATTTTAATCCTGGCACTTGGGAGGCCGATAGATCACTATAAGTTCCAGGCAAGTCACCAAATGACAGCATAACAGGGCCACAAAGTGAGAGGATTCCCTTTAATTCCTGGGCAGGTGCTTTAGGAGTGATAGCTTAAAGTTGGGGGAAGGGGTGCTGAAGATATGACAGGAGCTTTCAGAGAAATCCACTGAAGAAAGGAAAATATGTGCCTTTCATATTACACACACACAGAGACACACACACAGCATTTCATTGTGTAACCTCTGCTAGCCTTGAACTCATAGAGATCCACCTGCCTCTGCCTCTTCAGTGCCAGAATAGAGGTGTACACCAAGATACCTGGTTGTTGTTTTTTTTTTTTAATAAGTTTTGATGGATGGTAAGAAGTTTTACATAACTTGATTTAGTTTGGGATAAGTGACAAAGTTCATGGAAGAGCCAGGTAGTAGTCAGCAACACAGATGAGTGACTACTGTTAGTCCACAGCATAGAATAATTGCATGGTCTGCTTTCTGTAGGCTGTGGGATCAGGCTTCTTAGGTCCCCATTCTAACAGGCACTAGCATTTGTTGGTCTCTGGTGAAAGACTCCTGGCCAATGCCATCACCTATAGGAGTGGTACAAAAGGTTGCAAGAGAACCAAAGTGGCTTGTCTCATTCCATGGAAAACAACCCCCCTTTTAAGGGAACTATGCACTCCTGTCAGACCTGACCCATACCTGTGAGATAGCATCAATCTATTTATGAAGGTGGAGTCCCCATGACCTAGTTTAGTGAGACCATGTAGTAGGCACGTAATTACACCTTAAGAGTGATAGATTACAGAATATGTGACTTTCCACCTCTAACAGATATTACCTAATAGCTTCCTAAAACAGTTAAAAATAATCGACAATCTATCAGAACTATTAAAATTTAACTATTAATTTTTCATTAATATTTGATTTTCTAATGTTTTATGATGTTCAGAAATCTTGGTATCTTATGAAAACATCTGACCATCAAAGTTATGAATACACATATACATTTATATTTTTCTATCAAAGTCTAGTATTTCCCCTTTCCCACTTCTTTTCTCCATCTGGAGTTTACTTTTGTGAATAACAGCAGATAATTTTCCTTCTTTGTGAATAGCCAGTTGCTCCAGCCGCACAGATGCATATTCGCAATAGATCGTTATCAACTCAGGCTCAATCCTGCTTGGCATTTTCTCAATACCTTTTACCACACCTGTCTACAGTCACCTTATTAAACAATGTATTGCATTTCTAATGCCAGAACCTTGTCATTGTTTTTCCACAAGTCACATACTGTGTTTTTTTTCTAAATTGTATACCTCTTACACAAATAACACCATTTCATCTTCAATAGATTTTCTGTTTTAGCCTGGAGTTTAGTTGATCCTTGATAGGAAGAAACTTCCTTGTGCTGCTGGCCATGAGTGCATGCATTTGTACATTCAAAATACATTAGTCAACCTCGAGTCTTTAACTGCTTAGCTATTGCTCATGTCACTTTATACGACCCGACCAGTGGTTTTCAGGAGTTGGTGCTAACAGCGAAGCTAATCAAGGACGTTGTATTGTCTGAGTGTGGCCTGGTCTTGCCATTTTGGGCTAGGTGCCAGGAATCAGCCCCCTCCCTTGACAGGGTTCTAAAGGAAAGGGAGCAAGCACTTTAAGATGTCCTCTGTGCCTTTTACCCACTCCTGATACCTGCGTGCCCATATAAATACCGATCAGTGTTATGTCTTTCGGAAGTCACCCCCTGTCAGGATATCAGAGCCAGAAAACCTATGCTTTTATGCAGCATAGTTCTCTGATAACTTCTAGAACCTCGCGGGCCTTGCTGCTTGGTTACCACACAGGGCCAGGTGGTACCACGTCCCGGGCTGGTCGTCTTAACTCGGTGTAGGTGACCTCGCCAGGCAACATAAGAGTTCACAGGGAGCATTCAGAGGGCCGCCGCGTCTACACTGTCTCCACAGCTGCCTTCGGGCGCGTGCCACTCGCTGGGCCACGGGTTGCAGGTCGCGCGCAGAGCGATGGGGAAGCTCCGAGCACGCTCCTTGAGTCCCCTGTCCCCGCCCCACAGTCTCCGCACGCGCGCGCCCGGACTGCATTTCCCAGAGGCCTGAGCGGCGCGGCCTTGCGCGCCCTCGAGCCCGGAGCAGCTCCGAGGCCGCGGGGCCGCGCCCCCAGCCTGGTGCGGCGCCGCAGGACTTAAAAGTGGCTGCCGGAGGCCAGATCGCAATTGCGATCGCGATGGAGAGCTTGGGCCGCCTGCTGTGCGTGTTGAGTTTGCTGCTGTGCTGGCTTGCAAGCCCCGGGCTGTCCAGACCCTACAAGCGCGGTTCCAAGAGGCCCATCATCGGTAAGGAGGCTTGGGGCAGGTGTTGAGGACCCGTAGCCGGCGAGGCGCTCTGTTTCGCAGGCGTGCAGACCCATGATGCCTGCGGTGCGCTTCTCATCAAAGGGACCTTGTGCTGATTTCCTTCTGGAAACCTCTGCTTCTGCTGAATCGGGATCCGGATAAAGGCTCAGCTCCTTGCTGTTACTTGGCACCCGAAGCATCTGGAGGCGGTCCTGTAATTTTTAGGAACCACAGTTGAAGCAAACCCAGAATTTGAGGTTTCCATGCGGAAAAGAATTTTAAGGACAGTGAGTGTGAAACCGAGCTGGGATTTGTCAAAAGTAGGAAGAGAAGAGCTCAAGTTAAGAATGAAGCAGAGGAGAAAGCATGCTGTGGGCTTCTCAGAGAAGACTCACCTCGGCTGATCTAGTGGTCAATTTCATAGTTAAGAATTTTCCAGAGGATCTCACTCTCTATCCCTGTTCTCTTATTCCATAATGATAATTAAGGTTATAGGGAGGCTGCAGAGGTGCCTTGGATAAGATAAAAACCAGGAGCTACTAGGGTTGCACAAGGGGTTAGTATGTGTCTTTTACTGTAAATGAAGTTTCCAGTGAAACTCCTAGAAAATTTCAAAGAAGGTAGAAATGTTAATTTACTCTAGTGTTAGCTGGTGAGAGGATTTAATCAGACTTCAGTGTGATGGGTGCTTTTCCTGACCTGTGTTCCCACCATTTTCCCTGCCTTTCCAATCCCAGAAATTCTGCACACGGGTTAAACTTAACGTTTCTTTGCTTGAGGACATACTTGAAGATACAACACACACACACACACACACACACACACACACACACACACTCAAACATAAAATAGGTAAGAAATTAAAGTGTGAAAGAAATAGGTAAGAAATTAAGTGTGACTTTGCGATTTTTAACATCAAGTGACAACGTTGACTTTGAGGATTTGAATATCCATTTAATCTCAACCAAATGGTGAAATTGTTTCTGACTGGCATATTTATGTTTCAAACAGGGTAAAACTGGTTTGCATTCATGTCAGACATTTGAAAGCTACCAAGGAGAAATCAGCCTGTAGTTAAAATTTGACAAAAGAAATTTATGTAGACTTGTGTAGGAATATGACATTTGTCTTATTTTTTTTTCCTTGAAGTTGAACACTGAACAGAAACTAGAGACTTGTTTTATGTATTCAGGAGTGGTCCAGTTTTCAAAGGAGTGGCTTACTGATATATGGAACCTTTCTTCCAAGGCTATTTCTATTTTCATTGATGGTTTGATTCTTCAAGTTGAATCACATAACATATGTAGCGAATTGCATTTATGGGTCTAGGGAACAGAAAAAACATTAAAAGATGACAGAAGATTTTGTTTCTTAGAATTTAGGCAACTCTAAGTTGCATATAACAAAAGAGAAAAAGTATGCTTTTGGTTAACCTGATCAGCTATGTTTTTCTTTAATAGTTATAAGTTTTGTGTGTGTGTGTGTGTGTGTGTGTGCGCGCGTGCGTGCATGTACACGTACATGTGCATGCTTCTCACATACACCTATGGAGGCAGAAAGACAACTTCAGGGGTCAGTTCTCTTTCTCCACATGGGTCCTGGGTATCTAACTCAGGTCCTCAGACTCAGCAGCAAGTGCCTTTACCTACTGCTAAGCCATGATAAAGCCCCCTCCCCAATCAATTAAGATAATATAGTCAATTGAGCACATACTATGGGTAAGCTATTACTGTAGGAAGCACAGAGTATTCAAAAGACAGGCATGCCACAGAAGTTGCGAAATACTCTAAAGGGTAAAAGCTATCATTTGGGAGCATATGTTGAGACCAGGGCATGCAATCTGAGCTCTTTGCTTGGGAACTAGAAAAAATAATGAATGGGCTGGGGTGTGGTTGTGGAATTAATTTAGTGTTGCAGGCACTTATGTTCATGTGATTCTGCATGCCTTCCTTGTGGCCTTTCCTTTCCTATCTTGCATCACTCTTTCCCATGATAGCTCTTGTATTCTTCTATTCTTGGCCAAATTTCATTTTCTTTTGTGAAGACTGTCTTAACTGATAGAGAGGAGGGAAACATTCCTACTAGGTATGATTTGACATTTGATATTCAGTAGGGATTCATGTCAACTATTATATGAAGCCCAGAATATAGATGTGATTAATACAGATAATAGGAGCTGTGTCCCACTGAGACAGTTAGGGTGACATCCTAACTCACAGAGGCACAGATAGTCAATGAGCAGACACGAGAGTTTTCATGTTTGTTTAATTTTTGGAGGCTAGGGATGGACCTAAGGCTTTGCACATGCTAAGCATATGCTGACATGCTTTGATGAATGTTGCATGTCAGTAGTGTGATAGATTTGGGTTTCATAGGTAAGAGGCCATCAGAGATGAGTGGGACATGAAGTTACAGAGCCATTGTAGAACCAATGAGGTATGTAAGGAACATGGTAGCCCCGCGTGTCTGTAATTCTTTGTTCCATGAACTCTTGCCTTCTTGTTTTCTCTTACGTGTTTCTGGTCTGATAGACTTCGTGCAGAGTTACAGGCTGGCTTATGACCTTTGCATGGTACTGTTACCTTTGCTCTGAATTGCTCTGCTTTCAGATATGGGTGCGTGGTTTACTGCCTAAACTCATTGATGAAGTGTCATGTCATACCTTCCCAGGGAAAACTTGTTCCGCCTCCCTGAAGTCTTGTTCTACTTTCCTAGGGAGAATTGCCACCTTGTTAAAGAGACATTGTAAACGGAACACATATTTCATTGACTTCCTAACACAAGCACCAGCCATCATAGTTGGCCCTAAATATACATCTCTGTTGTTTGTCTTACCTGTTTCCTCTCCCACCCACTAGCATTAAAGCCTGTAAAGAGGGGAGTTTTCCCCTTATTTCTGTCCGCAGCACCTACTTCAGTGTCTGGAATGCAATGCAGACCGTATTGAATGAATGAGGGAATGATGGTGGAGTCAGCCTTATTTCTGTGGAAACACTGGAATCGGAGGCTTCCTTTAGAAATGAAAGTGACCTTTTAGTAGTCTGCGAGGGGCTCGGACAATGTTGGTGACTTAGATTACGAGGTTATTAGAACGATGGGGGGTCAAAGTTGTTTGTACTCTGGCTTTGCTGACAAGGATACAACTGTGGCTTTGTGGGGGAAGGGATTTGCCCTTTATACGTTTCGTGAGTTGTATATGAGTAGTCTTAAGGTTGAATGAAAAAACGTTGGGGCTATTATAAACTTACTTTGGGAGCTTCTTAGATATTCATTGTATGTAGTGGGTTTGTCTGCTTGTGGGTTACAAGCAAGTGGGTTGCTTGTATTGTAATGTACTGGCCCCTAAAGCCTGGTTGCCTCCAGAGACAGAGAGTCCGAATGTAGACTTAAGTGACACTAAATGACCTTGTGCTCCAAGTTATTCCTCATAAAGATGTTAATAGTCAATAGCTGGGCAGAATTGGGATAGATGAGGCGTGGGGTTCCTGAGCTTGGGATTGGAGGAGAAACTCGAAGGAAAGAAGAGAAGAAGTTGGAGAGAGAAGACTCCATGTGGTAAGAATCATAAAACCATGGCCATTAGAACCATAGAGTTAAGAGCAACCAAGATGAAGCACAGTAAGTTGTAACTCGGGGTTATCAATAGGAAAGTAGATTCTGATAGCCTAGAGGGTAGATATCTGCCCAGCATTAGTGCTGATAAAGGTTTATTATAAATTAAAGGTCGAATGTGTCGGTTATCTTGGAACTGAATAATCAAAGGTGTGGTAGCAGCTCCTGATAGAGATTAAATATATGCCGCAACAATGGCGTGGTAAGAAACTCAGACCACCCTTCCCCACTACCTTCCCAACAAATGTGGGTAGACTTACGGGAGCTGTAGGTCTGCACATCGAGAAACTAAAGTAGTGACGTTTGTACTGTGCCACGATTCAGTTTTGAGTAAGAAATAAAAGAATTTGCTTGAAACTAATTTTTTTTTTTTTTAATTTAGGAGTATTAATGCAAAAATGTTATGGGGACATGGCTGATCTGGGAAAATTCTACATTGCTGCGTCGTACGTGAAGTTTATCGAGTCTGCAGGTGCAAGAGTCATGCCCATAAGGTAGGCTTGAGTGCTTTTCACCAGGGAGGGAAAGATCGGTCTTTTGTCTCTAAAATTAATGCCTTCTTTCCTATGATTGTATCATTAAAAGGAATGTCCAGTCTCCCACTACATTGTTTTTGAAGCTCTCCGTGTCTGTAATGTCATTGATAGTATTCTATATGTTTATTAGCATTGAGAAAAATATGATAGCTTCCTTTTACCTCAGAAAAGACACTTTCCATGGACACCATAAAAATAATAACCGAGTCTCCAGTTTGCTAGCTTTCGACCTAGTATTAGCATAAGGGAACCCTCAAGGAATGAGGGAGAAGATGTTTTAGAAGATTACTGTTAATATACTTTCACAGGTAGGAAAAGCTTGTCAGTAATGACTACACAGTCATTGCTACTGTGTAAAAGATAGGTATTTCAGTTTTAAATGTGTTAGGTTTGGGGTTAGAGACATGGCTCAGTGGGTAAGTGCACTTTGTGTTCTTCCACACGACCAAAGGGATACAGCACACATGTAATGGACATACACACACACACACACACACACACACACACACACAGAGGCACACACACACAAATAATAAAATAAAATCTTTATGAAGGTGCTTCATTTATTTCATAATTATATGGCTCACTAAAAATAATATGATTAATCTGATATTTGTAGTTTGGTGGGATTGATGTCACCACATGTTTTCACTTGGAAAGAGTTAATAAACAAAATTCTTCTAAGCACTTACATTGTCAGCTAAAGTTAGTGCGTGAGCATCCCCTAGAACTCTCATATATTCTATTATGAAAATTTCAGACCAAAACACAACTGTTACAACCTATTCTGCAAATAATTACAAAGACTTTCTTATACTCTGTATAATATTACCAATAATAAAAATGTAAATACAATTTAGAGATGAAAAATAGTCTTCATGTTGAGATTCATAAGGATTGACTTCTTTTGCCTTTCACATTTGATTAATGATTAGTGTTTAATTGGTAGTAGTAACCTAGTCTCATGTGAAACCATATACTCAAGTTTTAGATCTGAGGAAGAGATCCCCGAGAGGCTGCAGCACAGTTTCTCAGAGTTTTGATGATGGAAGTATTTAAATGCATGCTGTTTAGGAAGTTAGTGCAGATGGGGGTGAGACATTGCAGAGCCCCACAGTGGGCAGCCCAGTTCAGAGGCCCCTGGAAAGTTCTGGCTGTGAAATAGAAAGAGAGGGGGGAGGGGGGCTGTGCCGCTGTTGTGATTTGCTAGGTACGTGGTTTTAAAAATCAGCAAAGACGATCACTCATCACGTCGGGGTTGCTGAGGACACACTAACTGGGAATGATGGACAGTTGGAAACCCGAGGAGTTTTGAAACCAAATGACTTGTGGAATATAAACATCTCTGACAAGATGCTGAAACCCTGACTGACATCCTATGAGCTAAACTCAAGCTTTGGCTTCAAAGTTCATTTTGATACTATTGCTTGAAATTGGAATCATGTGACTCTAGAAATGGTGTAATCTATGAGAGGGAAATTCTCCATGTAAAATGAGGAGACTCTCCGCATTACTGTTTGGTTGCTGGGACTACTTTCTGGTTCAGAGAGGATAAGAAGATAGATGAGAGACCTGGGCAGAATTCTGCTATAGGTGATGCTTGACTTTGGTTTCATCCTGCCTTTTCTGATGACATTCTTTCTCAGAACTTGATGCTTTTGGGTTGCCTATTAAGAGGGAGAGGTGGGGTTAAAGCATAGTCACAAATGGTGCAGAGCCTCCTTGTTAAACTGGTTCAGGGCTTTTCGGTGTGCATCTCATCCTGGTCCGTGGGGAGGATTTTGCCATTGCCGGGACACCCTGAAGAGATTGCATTGGCAGGATACTGAGAACATGTGTATTTACATTTCACCTTATTACTCTGAGGTCAAGTCGCCTGCCATGGTAATCATTCTATAGCTGGCTCACTGACTGCTTTGTGGCTCTGAGCCCAAAAGAAGATTACTACACATTTCTGAGTAATCTATATGGGTTTCAGAGTTTACTGGGACTTAGAGGAGAGTCAGGGAATCTCGCTGACAGAACTAGGCAAGGGCTAGGAATTAAAGCTTACTTAGCAACAACAGGAGCCATGTTCGAAATCAACCTATGTCCTCTTATATCATTTTCCTGGGCCAGAAATGGAGTATATTCTACTAATGACTGCACACTTTTATGGGTATGTCTGTGGGGAGAGTGTGTGTGCCTTGCTGTTTTATAAAAAGAAATAGCTGCTCTGTGTAGGAGAGTTACTGCAGGATTTCACACACACTTTTACAGACATCACAGTATGATTCAAAGCTTGTGGCCAGTTGTCATAGTTCCTTTGGATTCTCTCTGGGGAAAAGAGATAAAACCTTCAGTAATATGGCAGTAGCTAGGACCTCTTGTAAAGGCGCTTGATCAAGGATGCTTCCGAATACTTGAGTCGTTTGTACTTGGTGTGTGAATAGTTTGTCCTTAGGCCTGGATTGTTCTAGATTGTATGTACGATAGTCAGACCTTTGCCACTGGTTGGAAGGGATGAGATTTTGGGCTTTGGTGTCCATTCATCTATCTTTCCATTTTTCCAAGCTGCCTGTAGGTAAGATGGGTGTGATAGCAAAGCTTTTTAAAATGATGGATGTGTCTGTGTGTGTGCCGGTACCTAGAGAGGCCACAAGAGTGTGTACGATCTCCTGGAGCTGCTGTGGGGACAACTGCACTTGAGATCTCTGGACGGGCAGCAAGAGCTTCACACTGCTGACCAATCTCTCCAGCCCCACAGAGCTTTACATTTTTCTTTGTCTTTATATAAAATAGGTGAATATTTATAGGTTTCTTGGCTAACAGATAATATTAGTGTCCACTGTTTGATATATTAGCATCTACTTCAAAATAGTGAATTTCATTCAATTCCCTAAAAACAGATTTACCTTTCTGATTAGCCAAACATGGTATAATTTTGTGATTTTCGTACCTTACCAAGAATACGTCTAAGGTAGAGATGTAATATTGTCTGATATTTGGGGAGAAGTGTTGTGGCACTTGCCCTGAGTGTACAAAGTCTTGGGCTCAATATGCAGTACCACAAACAACTTATTTTTCATTGAATGTTTACAAAATAATGTGGTGGCTTCTATTGAATGGTAACGTGTTCCGTAGGCTTCAGAACTGATTTTCATGTAAAATTCGTCTTCTTGTTTTCAGGCTTGATCTTAGTGATGCAGATTATGAAGGAATCTTTAGATCTATTAATGGGTAAGTAGGCTTGACCTTGCATTAAGTCTTAATATAATGTGTTTGTGTGTACACATCAAAGTTTTGCAAGATTTACATATAAATATTCTGCGTTTCTATAGAGCTTTCTTAAAAGTTGTCTGATAATTTCATTTATTAAAGTATTTTGAAGGGAGATATAAAGCCCCAGTAAAGAGTGGGAGGCAGGGCAAGATCTGGGGGGTCAAGCTTGTACTGCAGTTCCAGGTCCTTATGAGGTGGAGGCAAGGACAGCTCACCAGCCTGAGAGTGAGCTGAGAGTTGAGAGCTGAGAGTGTAGCTCAGTGGTAGAGCCTGGTTTGTATAAGGCCCTTTCTAGGTCCAGTCCTAGTACATAATAGGAAGCAAGATAGGAAATACATAATTGCTATATTATAGGCTCGCTATTTTTAACCTAATCTTTGTTTAAATGCTCAAACACTTTGAAATGTTCAAGTCCTAGGTCTGATTGTTTATCTTTCAGAGGTAATTTGAATCAAACTTAGAAAACAATTTCTTCTCTGCTTTCCCAAAAAATATGTGAGTAGTTAGAGCAGAGAACAGGATCGGACATCACATGAAAAATGCCCTTTACTGCTCTTAACTTAAAGTACAATTAATCACAGAATCAAGCTGGTAGAAGTGAGAAAATTTGTTAATACTCTGTAAAGAGGGGGGGGAACAAGCCTTCTCACCGCGGGTGCTAGTGTGAATCTGTCTTCAAGGCGAGGCTTTTCCTTAGTAACTTGAATTAGAAAAGACACGTACTCTTTGACCAGGAATGTGAAATTTTATCTTATAAATAAATATTTGTACAGGGTTATGTACAGACTTGGACATAAGCATAGGCATTGTCCAAAAAGTTCTAAACTGTTGAAGTTGCTCTGGAGGTGGAGGAGGTGGGGGAGGTGGGAATTAGTTCAGCGGGATAATTATGTGTGTTAAATAGAACCATATGCAGGGGTTTCAAACTGAAGAGGTTTGCAGATGCTGTTTTGACACACGGCTCTTGTGTTAACAGTGCTAACAGAAGCTGCTGTTTACTGGTGTGTTTCTTGTATCAGCACAGCAGATGTTGGTAATTTCTACTTTTGATTGGAAGTAGGGTAGAAAATTTGGTGGGAAAACACTACCAGATGAAGTATGGGGCCTGCCCTAAGGGAGACTGTCTTCTGGGAGTATTAGTCCACATTAACTGTGTGAACGAACTGTAGGATTCCATAGACCAGACTTGGCCAGAGGTGGGTTTTAAAATACTGAGTTACCTGGGGAGACTGGTGGGTTAATTGGTCTCCTTCAGCCACACAGGGTTTTCTGCTGTGGTTTGTGGTATCTGATTTAGCAGATGGACGTTTAAACCTTTCCCATTGTGAGTTTCCTAACAATGGAAGCTAGCATTTTTACAGGCTGATACAAAGCCTGATTCATAGAAGAATCATGGTGTATTTCTTAAATGAAAAATAGCCTCTGGCAGGTAAGATAGCTCAAGATGTGCTTGTCACACAAGCCTGATGAGTTGAGTTCCATCTCCATCTCCATGTGAGAAGAGAGATCATGTGTGCCTCCTCTTACCTCCTTCTCTCTCTCTCTCTTTGTCTTACACACACACACACCACATACATACACATGCAAATTAAACAATAAAATATTCTCAGTATAATATGGCAGAGTCATTTAAATATTTTCAGAATTTTAATATGTTAAAAGTCCAACTTTAAAAAGTAGCCAGAAAAGCCAGACTACTTTTGAATGTCCTTGCTTATTTCAAGATGTGTTAAAAAGTTTAAATATTTTACATCATTCAAAAACCCTAATATAAAAACATGGTAAAGGTTTTTCCCCTAAATTTCACCTTTTTGGGGTAGAATGAAAGAAGACCTAATATTTGTGACTCGAAAAAGACTTTTCTAGAATGATAATTCTGTAGTTTTTCAGGATTCCTAATATTGTGTTTATTACTTAAGAAATATCAGGAGTGTGATGATATCTTGTAGATATTTAATTCTAATAGAAATAGTTACGGTTATTATGTGCTTTTTAGTTTTATATATTATTTTGGAGTTAAAAAGCTGTATATTTACAATCGACTTGGCCTTGCTGATCACCTTAACTCAAAGCCAGCTAAACTTGGAGTTTTGTCTCTTGATATTCTTTGGTCTTTCTCCTCCCACCCCTTTAGGTCTTTGATTTGTTCATGTTATATTTCCCTCAATGATCTTGTAAATAAAACCTTTTATTGAAGAAGTTTTAAGAGAATATGTGCAAACTTCTTAACCACAGTAGTTTTGAATGTCTAGAATTAAAAATATTATGTATGTATACATGAGTGTATACATGAGTGTGTGTGTGTATATATAGTGTGTGTATATATATATATATGTATATCTTACCAATTATATAATGAAGAAAAGTTCTTTAAGTGAATATTTATTTACTTAGTGAATGGGGGAAAATACATCTTAATTGATTTTGTTTCAGAGTCCTCTTTCCTGGAGGAGGTGCTAACCTAACACATTCAGGTTATTCCCGTGTGGCCAAAATATTTTTCAGCAAGGCTATAGAGGTAAATATCTCCTATTGCTCATCATTCCAGATGGATTCGTCTATCTCCGTAAGGACAATTCTCATTTTTGAAGTGTATAGTATTGGTATTACTCTCTTCACAGTTACTCCAGCCTTAGTACTAGCCAGACACCTGCTCTCCCGGAGTCCTGTCTACTCACCTGCTATTTTTTGTTTCACGTACTTTAGGGATTCTTGGTGTGGAGTACACCCTCATAGCTTGGTAGAGCTAGTGCCTTCCTCTGACCTGTGATGCCCTGAGCAGCGTTCCTCCATCCAACCTCATCCTCTCAGCCATCCTCTGACACTAGGCACAGCTATTGCTAGTGAGCTTTTATTCTGAGCCAAATACACATGAAAGACATGAGCCACAGAACAAAAGGACGTCTCAAAAATACTTTACCAAGTGGATGAGAACATCATGTGATACACTACGGTAGAGTGGACAGATCTCTTATGTGAATTTCAGGTTCTAGTGTACAGAATATTTAGTTTGAGGGTTGACAGAAGCCAGAAGTTTGCTTAAGTTCAACACTGCATTTGAAAAGTTGAGCCTAGGCGTGATAACCATGTCAGGTCAGACACAGAGGTTAGTAATAACGGCTATTAAAACAGACTGAAGATAACTTGCGATAATTCAGGCTCTATCTATAGCATGATGTCACTCCATGGGCACAAAGTTCTAGTCAGTCAGGCCACAGACTCTTCCAGATAGATGTGGCTTCTTCAGAACACTTCAGCTCACATACCTTAGGCCTTGTCTGTTTACCATGCACAGTGCCTAGCTACTATGCAATGCTTCACCTCAGGCCACCACAGCTTTTTTTGGTCCCTGTTTTCCCCCTGAAATCTAGCCAGCAATTTTCATTTATTGTTTCTGGCACTCAGATCTTGCCAGCCTCCCTTAAATTTTTTCCTCAATAACTACTTTTTTGAGATAAGAGCTTAATAACTTTTAATAGTTAAACTAAATCACTCATGAGTCTTTGGGTCAAGACATAGTGTGCCCACAACTCTCCTTTTTCCATCTAGCCTGGGAGTTTTTCTGAATACAGATTAAGTGGTAGCCTACTAATGAATCCCAGAGAAGTCTGAAGAAAACTGTGTAGCAGTAATGACAAACATTGTGTATGTGTGTGTATGTGTGTGTGTGTGTGTGTGTGTGTGTGATTTAAAGTTTGAATCAACATAATTTTCTCTTTCATTCTCCCAAAGAGTTATGATAATAAAGACTATTTTCCTGTGTGGGCAACATGCCTTGGATTTGAGGAAGTTTCCATCCTGGTTAGCAAAGAGAACTTACTAACGACTACAAACACCAAATCAGTGAAATTGCCCTTGAACTTCACTCCAGGTAAGACATAGCACCGACTCCTCCAAAAATATTTCTCAACAGCCTTAGTAAATACTGCATATCAAGACAGGACTAGCCATTAGTCTTTGAGTTATTTGAAGACCAAAACTATGAGTGAGCCCTTTGTTACTTGTTTGTGAGGATGATAGTATATGTGTTTGAGCAAGTTTTTATTAATATTTGTTTTGATTTGTGTTCTAATGGTCTCAGGATCATGTGATAAACATTCACAAACCAGTTCTGGTTTTGAGTTCTAGCTTTCTCACTTTGGTCTCAGAGAATCATTCTGTCTCTCTTAGTTTTTCATTGTAAAAGTTTCTACCTCTGGGAATCTTTTCTGAGAATTAATCAAGATGATTTTCAGTTTGTACGTATTGATGTGTTTATAAAAAGATAAAGAGAGGGGGATCTGTTCTATGGAGGTGTAGTCAGGTATGGGGAAAGGGAGTGCCTCAGCTGGCCCATGCTGAGGCAGCCCTTCCCCTAAGGGACCAGCCACATGATGGTATAGTATAGAATAGAGGTTATTCAGGGTGTGGGGAGGGGAGGCAAGAGGGTGGTAGAGGCAGAGAAGGAGAGGGAGAGAGAGAGAGAGAAGAAGAGGAGGAGGAGGAGGAGGAGGAGGAGGAGGAGGAGGAGGAGGAGGAGGAGGGGAGTAGAGGCCAGCCATGAGCATGTGGAAAGAGAGGGAGGAAGAGAATGGGGAGGGGGGAAGGAAAAGCAAGAGCAAGAGAGCAAGAGGGCGAGGAGGGGGCAAGCAGCCCCTTTTATAGTGAGTCAGGCCTACCTGACTGTTGCCAGGTAACTGTGGGGTGGAGCTTAGACAGGAGCTTAGACCAAACACTTGGAACTAGTAAGAACTCACAAATTAATGATGCCCAATGAGACCACTGCATTTGTGTACAACTAAAGGCAAGCCACCCAGTCCCACCAACTTTCCTGCTAGCTGCTGCACCTTTGCAGATACCTATGGCATGGCTGTCATGTTTTATAATTCACTAGAACAGTTCTGAGAGTTCAAAAGCAAGCAAGCAAGCAAACAAAACAATAAAGCCCTTGTATTTGTTTATCATCTTGGAATTTCCATGATCTTGGTTTCCTAGAGTTTCAGAATTTTCTTTGGCATTTCCTTGCAACACGTGATTGAGTCATTGCTCATTTGGCTGAATTCAGTCTCCTGGATCTCTTCCACTTCCTGAGGTTGAGATGCTTCAAAGTACTTTAATCATGTGATTAGTCTTTCTGTTAATCAGCACATTCTGAGGCCATGTAAGGGTTAACAATGAATCATCTCATTATCATAATACACTTCTGTCACTCAGGAAATTTCAGTGGCTTAAGCAGCTCTTAGTTAGAAATCTAAAACAAATTCCATATAAATTCCAAATCATTATAATTAAGTGCTACCAACTATTGATATTCTCTTTAAAGACTCTAGTTGGGAAGAATATTGATCATTAATAGAATTCATAGATTATTCCATACCTTCAGAAGTTTTGTTTTCTCAGCCACTGAGAGAACCTTTTGGGAAATATTTTAGGTCAGGCTTTTTGGGGTTGCAGTATAACAAAAGCCCAGTTTCCACAACAAAGCAGTTATTCAAGGTACTCACTGAAGCCATTAGCAAGACTGAGAGGCCTTAGCATCAGATCCTTGAACACCTCAGGATTGTGTTTTCATTCCTCTGTTGGTATTCCAGTCTGTGTACCTGACTGTGGTCAGTCTCCTGAGCCTCCTCCTTGCCCAGAAGTTGGGCTGTTAGAAACCGGCTAATCACATGGCTAGCTTTCTGGTAATCAGAGCCCATTCTGAGGTGATCCACAGAACAACACTGCCCCTTTATCTGTTTGTAGCATAGCTCTTTTCTTTAACTTAGTTAATGCTCTCTTCTCCTTAGTTTCTTCAGTTGATTAAATGTATTCTTTGTCGTTCTCATACATGGACTTAACGCATGTTGATTCTCACTCACACCCTCTCTTACCTCCATTTCGACCTCTTCCACATTGACATCCCCCCACACCCCCCACACACGTGCCTTTCTTTCTGTCTTTTCTTTACATCCTGTGACTCACTGATTTTAACCAGATCTCTTTGTGTGACCATGGGTTTTAAAAAGCACTTCTCGTTTCTTCCGTTTTCCCAGTTTTCCACCCTTTCCTTCTTCCACCGTGTTCCTTGAAAGTTAGAAACAGTGGTACAAATGTCTTGTTTAGAGCTGAGCATTCCATAGTCTTATTGCATTGAGGAGCTGTGGGTCTACATTCATTGTCATTCACCGAAAAGAGAAACTTCTCTAACTAGGAGGGGCTAGCATTTGGGTATAAACACATATTTAAAATGAGGTTTGGCACCGAGTCAGTTTAGCTAAACAGCAGTGGTACGTTCCACTTTAGGGCCCATGATCTTCCCATTTTAGGGCCTATGGCCTTCCCAGAAGCCATGTTGGCCCAACCATAGGCATTTCTGCGGAAACATGCTTTGCTTACCATTTATTCTTGACTAGGTTAATAATGTCTGCTGTTTGGCTAGAGGTAAGTGCCATGGTGGCTTTTATTTTTTTCATGTGTTTAAATTATTTCTCTGTTCTTAAGTTGTTTTAGGTCCTAAATTATATGCTGAATTATTTGTGGGTTTTTTGGGGGGGGAGGGGGAGGGGGGTTCATCACCTACCACGGATCTTCTCTCATCAGAGAGGAGGTGCTTTATTTCCATAACAGTCATGCCACTGTTGTACCAGTGTGCACATCTGGCTTTCTAGGTGGGCATTGAGGTTTGTAGGGCTCACACCTGGGTGAGACCATTGTCGCCTTTTCTCCCCCAGCACAGCACCTGCTGGCAGTATGCCAGCTATCCAGCGTGGAGGAAGCCTCTACCTCAGTTTCAGCTTGATTTCTTTAGATCTTGTACCCAAGGTGTGTGGTATCTTCAGCAACAGAGTCTTATCATCTAGTTCTGGTGGGCAACCAAGGGGAATGGCAAGAGCTTGTATCATTTTAGGAGTCTCATTAGCCTCCCTGACCAGCAATTATAAGGCTGTGTCCCACACCTAGCACAGGGATTTAGAGGAGCGGTATTACTTAGTCATGTAGAGTACCTCTTTGTAAAGTGTGTGTATATCCATGTGTGTGTGTGTGTGTGTGTGTGTGTGTGTGTGTGCATGTAACAGAAGAGGGACTGGTATTCCACGGAGTTGTAGTTACACTGGTTGTGAGCTGCTGGACGTGGTTGTGGGAATTGAACTTGAATCCCTTTAACTTATAGATTTTACTTGGCTTACAAAAGAGTAGGTCCCCATACGGCCTTTCCTTTTGGTCAATCTGCCCTCTGCGCCCTCTCCTTTTAAGTCTTATATACCTTTGAAAATACATTGGAAATGTTGATGTCCTTTTCTGGGAACACAGACTTATATGTCTGGGAATTCTTATTTTTCAAGAGTTTCCGAGGAAGCCAGAGTTAAAATTCTCTGCTCTTCCATGGATAGCCTATTTGTGGTCATTCAATTAAAAATCTAAAAAGATGTAATTACATCTGGAGCACATCTTATTTGCCCCCATTTTAGACATGCCTTTGCCTGACTACAGGCACTTGGGTAGAAACGTGCTCTGCTCCCCATTTACTCATATTGATTATCTTAATAATGGCTGCTGTTTGGCCAAAGGTAAGAGACTTAGTGGGCTTTATTTTATTTTATTTTATTTTCATGCGTTGAAGTCATTTTTTCTGTGCTTAAATTATTTTAGGTGCAAGACAGAGCAGAATGTTCCAGAATTTTCCTGCTGAGTTATTGAATTCATTAGCTGTAGATAATCTGACTGCAAATTTTCACCAATGGAGCCTCTCTGTGAAGGTATGACATGACTACTCAATCAGTATCTCCTAATGAGATGACTCCAATCAGGACAACTACCGAGTCAAACGCTCTGTCTTTTTTTTATATTTTAGAACTTTACAGAAAATGAAAAGTTAAGGAAGTTTTTCAATATATTAACAACCAATACAGATGGTGAGACTGAGTTCATTTCATCCATGGAAGGTACGTGCTGCCGTAGAGCTTAGTTTTCTCATTTTAAACTTGTAGACCTCTTTTCTTGTTAGTGACATCATGTCACTTTGGAGCTCAGAAGTTGGGTTATTTTTGGTGACAAAAGACATATTCCAAATCAGAGCAGGCAGGCTTACCTGGGTAGTTCTGGGAACAGGGGTGATAATGAAGAAGATACCTGAGGATCAAAGAAGGGTGAGAAAACCACTCCATTTCTAGAGTTGTCACAGATAAAGCACCTTGACTACTTTTTTCAGACATTCTGAAAGTGGGGTTGATGGAGGAAAACGTCTTTCTAAATATGTTAGCTAGGTGACAAGAAAATAGGCACATTAAAGCCTGAACTTCTGAGGGTATAGCGAGCAGCCTTATTGTGGGTCCAGTGTGAGAGAGAAAGCCCATACATGGGAAGGACGCCGTGGAACAGGACTGCAGGCTGTACTTACCATGCAGGGTTAAGCTCAGACACTTGGAATCCTGACCGTGGAACTTCATGGAGAATTGCTTGCCCCAGCATGCTAGGGACATTGGGGGAGGATGGTGGGGTGAGTGAGCCTTAAGCCCTCATAGTGACAGAGTGGTTAGTGTCGCCTACATAGTCCTAGCTGGGAATATGCTTGGTGTTTACATGAAAAGGTTTCATGTACATAGTAGAACACATGTGCAGGGCAGAAGCAAATCAGAATACTTGTCTAAGAAAAGGCAAGCATCATTCTCTGCTTCAGAATATTTCTTTGAATGATGTTTGATGGGATATGAGTGGTTCAGGTCTCAGATAACATACAAGGAAAGGAAGCAGGGTATCACATCTGTGAGTTTGGAGAGACAGCAGCTATTCAGACTTCAGATATTGAGAAGCCCTTGGAAGGCTGGAGGCCCCATTGTAGGGGGAATTCGAGGGCGGGGAGGTGGGAGTGGGTGAGTTGGTGGGGGAAACACCCTCATAGAAGCAGGAGGAGGGGCATGAGAGAGAGGGTTTTGGGGGGGGACTGGGAAAGGGGATAACATTTGAAATGTAAATAAAGAAAATATCCAATAAAAAAAATTATAACATTTAGTAGAATACCTGAAGTTATAAAGAAATAAATATTTAAAAATAAATGTCTATGACTAGGTAGACTGGCACTCGCCTTTAATCCCAGCACTTTGGAGGTAGAACCAGGCAGCCTGAAGTCTCCTGAGTTCCAGGGCAGCCAGGGCTACACAAAGAAACCCTGTCTCAGGGGTTGGGGAGCATAAAAGAGACTTGAAAAGAAGTGAATTTCCTGCTAAGAATGAACAACGTTCAAATGAAGTCTCAAAAGACACACAGAGAGAATGAACTAGCATAGAAGGGAGATCTAAAGAAAACATCCCCAGTACATCTTAGGTGGCTGTCAAATGTGGTAGCCCAGAGGTGGGAATCTGGAGGCCAGTGGTAAGGCATTCCAACGCCAGACTGGGCTCTGGGAACCAAGGAGGAAGAGGGGCAGAGACCTTCGTTTTCAATGTTGAAAGAGATACTTGAGTGGTTGAAAGAACTAAGTGGAAAGATAAAGAAAAGACTAGAGAAATAAAGGAGAAAGTCTCTGATCTTGAGTAAGGGAAGTTTTCAGACATAAGAAAATACAATTCATAACTGAAAAGACCAAAGAATTCAGCTGAATTAGTAAGTTATATTAAGAAGGGAGAGGGTGGGGGGAAAGAAAATGTATATATTTATATTGCATATAGTTGCCAGATAGTCCATGTTTATCTCAGTAGAAGTAAACTGGTCAATAAAGATTTAAATAATAGCTTTTCATAAGTAGCTAGGAGCTCTGACTAGATGCCCTGGAGAATGAACACCAGTGTGTTGTCCACACATGGCAGAAGGAGGGAAATTGTTAGTGTGATCACTCACTGGTGGAATGCAATGGAATCAGAAGAAGGAATCCACTTTTCATCAGGACTGACAAAGTTAAGATCCAGGACGACAAGTACCACCCAGCTTATTGTACATTCATGCAGTTAAGTTACAGTGAGAGCACCTGGAGCACTTTGCCTTTTCTTAGTAAAGCTGAATGGTACCCAGTCCTGCTAACCAACAGTCCCAATATTTAAAAAAGCCATAGCAAAGCTGCATGCGGTGGCACACACTCTTAATTTTAACACTTAGGAGGTTGAGACTAGTTAGGCTGGGCTACACCATAAGACTCTCTCAAAATCCAAAACCAAAATAAAACAAATGCAATACCAGTAAAACCACTTTAATGAAACCTTTTCATGAACCTAGAAATGCACGTTTAATTGCTCCTATTAGCAAAAAGGGAGGCTGTTAAAAGCAAGCCATTTGCCTCACAATACAAGGAATGACTCATACAACCAAATACTAGGCAGTTACTCAAATCACTGCATGTACCTGTGTGCCTCATTCTGAATGGACTTTGAAAAACAATTTTCAGTTTGTTTTGTTTTTTCGTTTGTTTTTTTTTTTTTAAAAACAAAACATAATGAAATATATCCTGCAGTTTGTTTGTGTTTTGAGATAAGTTCCCTCTTGGTGCAAGCCTGGAAACTCATTATCCACTGCTGGCCTGGTCCAGCCTTTAGCAGTCTTCCTGTTTCAGCCTGCTGGGCTCTGATCACAGGCGCGCTCCAGTGTGTCTCCTCTGTAATTACACTTAGTGTTCATTTCTGTGATCTTTCAAAATGATGCAAAGGCAGCTCTCATTATCCTCATGGTGACTTGAAGAAAACATTAAGGAGGTGGACACTTTATTACAGTAGTTATTGCACAGAAGAGGATGTGCAAGTTCCAGCCACACTTGAGGTTTCTGTGTTTGTGATGGATAATGAGGAACCATATTGCTTTTACATTCAAATAAATGATTCCCCCAGGATCCCCAAGACATGTGTTCTGTCTCTCAGAACATCCATGACTGGATGACTGTAAACTTAGATGGGACCATCTAGAAGCAAAGGCTGATGGAGGAGGAGGAGCTGGAAACAGGAAGGGACCCAGAGACAGAACGTACTTTCTCTGCTCCTTTGTCAGGTAGACTCTTGGATTTGGTGAAGCTGGAGAGAGCAACCTGAGGGGACAGAGACCTAGAGAGGAGTAAACCATAAGAAGCTGGGAATAGTGATTGGCATTTGGAGATTGTGACTTAGTCCATTTTATGTTGCTGTAACTGAGTCTCTGAGACTGAATCATCCAGAAATAAAGATTAATCTGTCTAAGTGTGCTGGAGGTTGATGGGTCCTTGAACATAGTGTTAGCATCTGCTGAGCACCTTCTGGCTATAGCGTCACTTATAGCGTCACTGAGTGTCACATGGCAAATCAGAAAGGGTGCTCAGTCAGTTTTCCTTCTTAGAGAGGCACTGATACTGCCATGGCGTGGCCTCACCCTTCCAACCTCTTCTAATTCGAATTCCTGAAGGTTACACCTCTATGTACCATTAACATGATTTAGGAATTAACTTTCCAACATCCGAATCTGGGGGACACTCCTAAACCATAGCACACTGGTCAAATTAGTGAGGTGGGAAGAAATATTTATGCAGGAAATTCTGAGAAATGCTGGTCAACCCAAGATGACGTGGGGTTATCTTTGTACCCGGTTGCTAGAGTCACCACCTCCGAAACCCCCTGCAGTCCACGTTGGCTTACTCACCTCATTGTCTACTTCTAAGACCCTTATGCCAATTCTTGCGTGCCAGGTCTAACTTGTGCATGCTTTCTTCTCTCTACCCAGCCCCCTCTGAACTGCCCATACAATCGGCCTCCAGCTGCACATGGAATCTCACAGAGAAACCAATCTGATTGTGCTGCCCAAACAAAACTCAGTAGCTCTTCACTATTGGAGGGCAAGGCTAGATTTACCTGATCATTGTAATCCATGCTCTCTGCTGCTTTCTCCGCAGTCTGGTCCTTTGAGATGTGTGCAGCCCATTGCTGCCCCCTACAGAGCAGAGCTTGTCACCTCTCTTCCTCTCCTCCCGTGTCCCTCATGTCTTCTGGTGAGCTCTCAACATTGAAAGACTCAAGCTAGATGGCTCATCTCTGAGAAGCCTTGATCTTTCTTTGTATGTTTGCTTCATGTTCCTCAAGGATGTTGCTTTTTGCTGGAATTTATTCCAGCTCTAGCTTTCTCTCTCAGCTGGAGCCTTTTGAGAGCTGGAGTTTTGTCTTACTTTCCTTTTTACAGGGCTTTGGGGAAACTAGAGGTGATGAATGAATGACTACTTAAGCAATAGTATTGGGTTGGAAGCTGGTTAGGGACCCTTGATGCTCTACTACGTGTGTATTTTCTTTTCACACTTCGTGATCTTGTTCTAAACTAGTGATTCAGGTTATAATTTCTACAGTTGTAAAGAAATGCCACTTGTCTTTTAAGAGCAGTTTTCTAAAGAGTAAGCCTTACTTATTTCTGAGCATCAGCATCTGTTCGTCTGGCTGTGTCTGATTATCAGATAACTTAGGGGTTTTTATCCTCAGCCATGCTTTGGCCTGTGAGCCGTCCCAAGCTGCAGAAAGACAATGCTGCAGCGTGAGAGGGAGAGGGAGAGGGAGGCAGAGGGAGACGAGGAGCTCTGTATCTAGAGCTGGTAGACATTGCTTCCTGTGGACTCCAAGAAGACAGGGATGAAGTGTTTGTTTTCAGGTAAGCTGCTGTTCAAGTAGAAAAGTGAGTGATGGGGCGTGAGAAGACAGCACTCTCTCCCTGGGTTCTCCAAGCACCTTCTGGGAGCATTCATGGTCTCTATTGTAAAACACGGATGGCTGCGGGTTGTTTCTATTACAGTGAGGAGAGACACATGTAAGTAAAAAAAGACTTAATTTTCAGAGACATATCCACTTTTCTAAAACATTGTGCAACTTTTATAGCATGTGAGAAAAATTAGGGAGTAATATATTAAACTTTCTAAGTTCTAGCCGGTCAGCAAGCAAATGACCATTCTTGAGTATAACTTCTCCCTAAACTGAATTATTTTTACAATCTAATCCTAGAGATTAAATCATTTATCTAGCTAAGAGTATGCATATTATATGAGTAAATAAAAATAACTAAATCATAATCACCAAGAATACAAATGTTTTTAAGCTATTAACATTTATTTTGGCAATTATTATTCTAAAGCCACAAATCGTTCATTCCATAGGCTGAGGTCTACATGATTAGGTTTCATTCTTCGTAAGTCATTATGGGAGGAAAGGGTGTAAAATACAGATAGAGAAATGTGTGTCACCAACTAAGTGTGTACTTAGGCCTGAAGATAAAAAGCAGTAGAAGAATGTGTACTTAGCATGGGTGTGTTCCTAGTTTGATCCACAGACGAAAGAAACTGCCCACTTGGCTGTTGTTCTGGAATGTATTCCTAGGCCAAACTTTACTCTGATTTCCTGACAATGTAGCTCTCATTCAAATTTTAAGTGATACACTATTGGGTATTTTACCCCTGACTATGAGCAGTCTTTGTGTGAGAGAATATTTACAACTCTTACATTTTCCAGTTTTGATGAGTTGTAACATGTTTTATGTGGCAGATGCATGGCATGAAACAATGGACAATATCATCATAAACCATTCTTTTTGCTTACTGGTCTATGTTCTCCACCCAGGATTTAAGTATCCAGTATATGCTGTCCAGTGGCATCCTGAGAAACCACCATTTGAGTGGAAGAATCTGACCGGTATTTCCCATGCACCAAATGCTGTGAAGACTTCATTTTACTTAGCGGAATTTTTTATTTCTGAAGGTAATATATGGGTGTATAATTAATTCATCACTCCATTATAACTTTTGAGGGAAAGTGCATACCCTTGCCTGCCTTGGCTCCGGTATACCTTTTTATTCTATAACTGTTCTATAAGGTCTTTAGATTTAATTGAAAAGTACTAAATAATGGTAAATCCTTGAAATTAAGATGGTAGATATTCAAGAAAAATCAGAGCAATTATATAGCAGAGTCATCCATGATCCAGTGGGCCGAATTCTTGAGCAGTAATTTAAAGAATATGGAGTTCTTAGCCAAGTGTGGTGGCACATACCTTTAATCCCAGCACTCAGAAGGTAGAGGCAGGCAGATCTACATGAGTTCGAGGCTTGCCTGGTCTACTAAGTGAGTCCAGGACAGCTAGAGCTATTTTACAGAGAAACCCTGTCTTGGAAGAAACAATGTGGATGTGGACTTCTTTCTTTCTCCTTCAGTACTTTCAATTTTGATTGTCAGCAACAATGATGTAATTATAACAACCTCTGAGCATTATTTTTTCCCAAGACAATGATATAAATTGAACTATATTCTGTCACAGCGTGTTTATGATTGTTTGTCTTCAGCATTGGGATACTGGAGAAAAGTTTCTAACTTTTGTCTGTTTGGTGCGGACAATGCAGATTCCCATGCTATTTATTCTTGTGGTTGAATAGAGAGTTTGGGTGTAGGTGTTTATACCTTAGCTGAGGGAAATGGGTGAGAGCGGTAGAAGCAGTAAACAAGGGACAGAGCATCATTTAGGTGAGGTTTGGCTATTTGAAGACACAGTGAGCCCAGTGTTTCTCTCAGCTCCAGCTTGCCCTCTGGTTTTTGTCTACCCTCTTGCCCATATTAGGAAGCCACCATCCTCCCATCTGTTTCATTTGTGTTTGAAATTATATATAGGTGAATGGAGGGATTCCTGAAAGAAATAGAAAAGAGTTTTTAACAGCGAAGCCATCCCATATGCAGTGTTGGTACTGAGCAGCACTTCCCCTGTGGGTGGAGTGAGTAGCTGCAGTGGGCAGAACAACCTTTGCTGCAGCTTTCATCCTGTGGTGGTACTTTGGTCTGTATGTGCCAACACTCTTAATCAAAACATCAGAGGCCTCTTGACTTTTGTCACAAAAGTTAGTTCTCACCATGGACAGACTTCTCATTGGCCTTCTAGACTGAATAATCCTGCCTTGTTTCCTCTGCTGGCATCCACTTTAGTTTCTATGCCCCTTTAACTCATCTCAGTGCAGGTGTACTATGAAGATAGTCCACCATTTAATTCTGCATGTCTGCTAGGCTGTGCTTCTCCTGTGATGGGTCCGTGTCCTGTCTCTACTTTCATCCCAGGCCTGTAACAGGTTTTGTGCACATTTAGCCTTATAATGAATTATACTGCATTAGGTGAATTAGCTGCTGTAACAGTAGCAACTGTGCTCCCATTGATACTGCTTTGGAGACGAGATTCTTTGAGGCATTTCCCTTCTTGCCCATGCTTCCCCAATGAGTTATTCTGATCTCTGGAAGTGTCTCTTGAGCACTTGTCCACCAGTCTTTTACAAATGATCATTGTTTTCTCTTGCAGCTCAGAAAAACAACCACCACTTTGAGAACGTACTTGAGGAGACCGAATCCTTGATTTACCAGTTCTGTCCAGTTTATACTGGAAATATTTCTTCATTTCAGCAATCCTATATATTTGACTGAAAGTCTTCAATATGGTAACAGAGCGACTTAGAGTAATTCTGTGATTGAATTGCTAACACTGCTCAGGGCAATATGAGAAAGCCACACAGATGATTTTGCTGTGTGCCTGGTTCTGATTCATTGCTTAATACATGATTATTTTTATCAGATTTGATAACTTGACAATGAAAATGATCGATGAAAATGCCTTCTTATGTCTAAAGATTCTAAAATACAAGTTTTTGAAAATATCCTTTTTTTTCTGTGATTATTGGCTCAATAATCTACCCAATTTATCTTTGCAAAAGTCTTTTTGAGTTATACCTTCAAGTGCTTGTCATGTCTTCTTCATTTGGGTGTCAGGAGTGTGTGTGTGTGTGTGTGTTTAGAAAGTTATGTAGATGTTTTTCTTTTGGCTTTGTTTTTGTTCCTGGTTAATATAATGAAAACAAAGTCTGTTTATTTCACTTTTATCTGCCACATGTAACTAGATTTTCAAGAAATTCCAGTGGCTGCTTGTAAAATGAGCACTTCCCCCATGTAAATTAATTTAAAAGCATTTATACACTTATTTCTGGCATATTTAAGTATATTCCTTTATTTGTTCTACTTCCAGTGACCACTTCCCATCCCATATGCTTCCTCAAAAGTCTGGAAGGAAGGTTCCTTGCAGACCTGTAGCTGCTAGGTTTCTGTTTCAGTTTTGTTTTGTTTTTTAAATTTAGTTATGTGTAATTTTATGGGTCTCTGTGGTGTGTGAGTATGTGTATGTGAGTGCAGGTGCCTGTGTAGCCAGAGGTATTGGTTTCTCTGGAGCTAAAGTTACAGACTGTTGGAAGCCACTGACATGAGTGCTTGAAATTGAACTTGGGCCCTGTGTCCAAAAGAGCGGTACATGCTCTTAACAGCCACTCCATTGCTTCAGCTTCAGAAATAGAGTATTTGATCTGTGTCTAATAAATTGTGCTTATAGTTGGTTCTCCACTGTTGCTGAAGATAATAGATAGGAGATGGAGTGATTTTATGAGCAAAAAGTAAGAATATGTACAATGAGAAACCATACTCTCTGGGCAGTAAGGACAAACAGAGCACAGAAATCAGAAGGGATTGCAGTCTTGATCAGCCAAGACAGAGCTTTTCTAGCTGTGTGGCAAGTTTGCTTTCTTCACTGAATATTGTTAAATATCCCACTCCCTACCAATAGCATGTGTCTGATCACTAGAAGAGAGACATTTATGACTCAGCGCTGGGGTACTCTTCAGCAGGGTGGATCAGACCTTCACAGATCTACTTGTCTTCACAAAGCCCTAGTAGCTTCTGACTGTTGGTTTTTGTTTGCTCCAAACTGGTTTATTGATGGTGACTGAAAAATGTGTGAATATTTGAATGACCATTTTTCTGCTTATGTTAAATTTGTTAGCTTTCAACTGTGTGGGTGTTTAAATCTTTACATTAGAATATGTTCATTCCAAGATTAAGATCTCTTTCAAAATTACCAGCCCCTGCTTCTCTTTCTACAACACAAAAGGACAGGCAAGGCCTTGACAGTATGCACGAAGAGCCAGCTGTCTTACGATGAGTCCAGGTGTTTTTCCATCAGGGGAACAAGAGGCAGGGCTTTGGTTAGAAGAGCTTGACCCTATTGCAGATCCATGACGCTGGAAGATGGGGCTCTACTGCTGGCTTGCATGAAACATGCTGTGGAACATCATGAGGGGCAGGACTGTGTGCTGGACTGCTGTGAGGAGGGGAACAGACTGAAAACAACAGTGAGGGAGTGTGCATGGACCACGGAAAGCAACCACGAGAAAGTACAAAGGAAGGCTGGGGGAGCCTAGGCCTGTCTGTAGGCAATAAGCAATGTTCTCTCGGCACTCAGCCGATTGCATCTCTGAAGGCTTTTTTTGAGAATGTTGTCTGCATCTCTCCCTCTTACATTTCCCCTCCTCTCACATATATAGAGTTATATAAATGCACTGAAGAGGTTGTTCTTAAGGGGCTATGTCTATATTTATTTCTAGTCATCTGGATAGTTCTTTGGGCCCACTGCACTGAATTTGAGGCCTGGCCCAAGATGTTTTGTGAGGGATGCTGAGCATCTTCCCATGCCATACCCCAGAGTAGGGAAATTTCCTAATTTTTGTTAGTAGGCCAAAGTTCCATGGTTAGCATGGTTATGTGGCTTCCCAAAGAGCAGAAATTACTTACTTGGAAGGATAGCAGCCTGGAGCCTGGCACAGAGCACTTGTAAATCCCTCCCCAATTTAGCTTTAATTTTCAATTGAACACAGCCTAGAATCACCTTAAAAGAGAACCCCAATGGAGAATTTGTCACATCAGATTGCCCTGTGGGCATGTCTGTGAAGAATTGTCTAAATTAATTGATATAGGAAGGTCCAGTCTACTGCAGGTTAAAACTCATTTGTGATTAATAAAATTCCATCATCACAGGTCAAATCTGTGCATAAGAAAGTGTTTGCTCAGGGTTAGCACACAAGAGCTGGCAACTGAAGCTGGAAATCATTCAGGGGCACCCGCATGACATTGTTTCTGAAGGCATGAAAGCACTAGGTAACAAGGTTTTAGAGAATGGCTGAAGCCTGGAATTTAGTCCGCGTATTTCTCACAGCAACAAGAATGCAAACTAGAACTGTGCTACACACCTGTGGGGGTTTCTTGCATTTACACTGCAGAATTGCATTAGAAAATACGCCACCAGAGAATTTTCTCCATGGAGAATTAAGGCCGTTTATTTCCTACAAAATGGAAATTTTAAAATACAAAAAGAAATTTGAAGTCATCAAAAGATAGAGGGACATCCCATGGGTATGGATTGATGGGATTAATACTGTGACAATGGGCATTCTTCCAAAAGCAAGCTTAAGATTCAGTGCACTCCCCATCAAAAGCCCAATTCCTCACAGAAATTGAAAAAAACAAAACAAAACAATGATACGTCTAAAATTTATATGGAAGCATAAAAGACCCAATCCTGAACAATGAAAACAGTGCTGGAGGTACCACCATTGGTAATTTCAAATTATCCTACTGAGCAGACACACACACACACACACACACACACACACACAGCATGATGATCAATAGAACAGAATTCAGGACTCAAATACAAGTACATAGACTTATGGCTACATGATTTTTGACAGAGGCTAAAAATACAAGGTGGAGAATAGAGCATCTTCAACAAATGGTCTTGCAAAATGGGATATATGCTTGGATAAGAATGGAAGGTGATCTGTATGTCCCACTTCACGCACAAATTTTTTTTTTTTAATAGATCAAAGACCTTGGTGTTAAACCTGAAATTTTAGAAGAAAGAATAAGGAAAAACCAGAATATAGGCTGGGTATGAACTTTCTGAATAGGATTATGCAGGAAGTGGGAACAATGATCACCCAGTGGGACACTATCAAATTTAAAAAAAAACAAAAAACTTATGTACGGCAAAGGAAGCTTATTAATTGATAGAAAAGTCGACTTACCAGAAAGAAAAGAAAAGAAAAGAAGAGAAAAGAAGGAAAAAACTTATAAAGGGAAACAGTCTTTTTCTCTATAGAGCTGGCAGGATGAGTATCTAGAATAAACAAAAATGTAAAACATCTAGACACCAAGAAAACAGAACCCACATAAAAACTGGGGCTTGAAACTAAACAGATTTCTCAAAAGAAGACATATAATTGTCTGGGAAATGCTGTATTTATTTTCACTACTATATTGAATTCTAAAAAAAAATAAATAGAAAGAAATGAATATCTCATTTTTTAAATGTTCATTTACATACAGTAGAATGACTAATTAGCAGATCCACAGTTGACACACTGTGGATACAACACAGGTGAGACTTCTTGTACAGTGCCCTGACGTGGATTTGAAACCCTCCCACAAAACAATCCTATAAAAAATTGCTCCTAAGCCCCCTTGAAATTGCAATATTGCAGCAAACCCACAAACAACTGCCTGCCCACCTGTTAGTTCAAATATAGACTGAAAGCCAATAGGAAAACTACCTCCTGTGTGAAACATTTAAAAAGAAATCCAGAGTTGAAATATAAAATCTACACAGGGCTGTCCTTTCACAGAAGGCAAACTGCCCCAGCACATCAGAGTCCAGCTTCAATACTGTAGGTTGTGAGAGTTGGCCTCCTTTATGGTCTGATGTGAAGCAAAGACTTGGTATAGTGTTGACAGCTCAGGCAATTGCTGGGGCACACTGAGCCAGAATCCAGTAATGAGGTGGCTTGAGCTCCTTGCTGGCTAGTCTATTGGCCCTGTCCAGGTTGTTGATGCTGCTTGTGCCTCCCACCACTGTCACTGCTCAATGACTCTGTGTCTCAGGAATCCTGAAAGACAGGGATCCTATTACTGTTGGTCTGAGGGGGAGATGGTTATCTTCCATATTGTCATTTCTTCTTATTTTCCTGGGCCAGAGGCACTCACTCATGGCAGCTTGTGAGAACCATGCTCAAGGACAGATAGCAGAAATCTGTGTTCTGATGTTTGCCACACTCACCCTTTTGGATGATGTCTCTAGCCACTCACCTGTTAAAGGACCAGAACTGTGTATACATCTACCCCCACCTATACCAAGGCTACTTGCAGCCTCTGTGTCCCTCCCCTATTTTGTAAGAGCGTAAGAAACATTTTTTAAGTGTTCAGATATCCTTAGCCATTAGGGAAATGGAATTAAAACACCATTGAGATTTCAGCTTACCCCAGCCAAACCTAAATGATACAAATGCTAATGAGGATGTAGGGAAAGAGGGAATCCTTGTTTACTGTTGGTGAGATGGCAAACTGGTGAGCTACCAAAGAAAACAACAGTGTGGGGTCCTCAAAAGCTACAAATAGAACTGCTATTTAACCCAGCTGTGTTATTCTTGGGTATGACCCCAGATGGACTCTATCTGCTACTATAGATACATATGAAAATCCATATTCATTGCTGCTGTATTCATAGTAACTAGAAAATGGAAACAACTTACAAGTCGATGGATGGATAATAAAAATGTTGCACGTAAACACAATGGAATTTTATTCAGCTATGAAGAAAAATAAATTTTTCAGGTCAGTGGTTAGAAATGGAAAAGTCACTCTGAATGAGGCTACCCAGATTCAGGAAGACAAATGTTTTGTGTTCTCATATATGGACCCTAGTGTTTAATCTTTAGATTTGTGTGTTTAACTTGGAGTGCCTATAGAAGCCAAGAAACTAGAAAGACCCTGTTTATGAGAAGCAAGGTGGGAGGGTCTTAAAGGAGGAGGACAGTAGGATGCATGCAGAACAAAGGAGTAAAGGAGAAGCATCGGGGAGAGATTTAAGGGGTAGGCTGAGGAAGTGGGTAGGGTTAAGGGTATGGGGGAGCACTAACTAACATGGTTTTTAAACGTCTAGTGGAAACCTATTTCAAAAAATTCTGTGGTGGTGGTGGTGGTGGTGGTGGTAGTGTGTGTGAGAGAGAGGGGGAGAGGGAGAGGAAGAGGGAGAAGGCAGGAGGCAGGCAGGGAGAGAGGGAGGGGGATTGTGTGTTACCATATATGGGAGACAATCCTACTTCCATGAGCCATAGGTTTCCAAACAAGAGGCCTGATGTTGGTGTGGGCTACCTCCCGTCAAGTCATTCCCAGTCATTCCAGAGGCTCCTGAACAATAAAATCTATTGCTGTTGCTCTTGGTTTACCACCAGAACATGGTGGTAAGATCATATTGCTACAGATACTACACATTTGCTCATAGCATAGAGACTCCTGAGAGCCATTGAAAATAAAAACTGAAAATAGCCATATTAACTAAACAGTGCCCGTGAGTATACATAAAAATGACCATCTCTCCTCTGTAACCCCCTTCTGGCTTAGCAAGCATTTCCAGAGACCTTGAAGGAAGGACAGAAAAGCTGCCATATTGTTTAGTCTTTGCCAAAATGCTTATGTAAGACCTTGCTACATTCTCCAAGTTTTCCTTTCTCCCACCACATCTATACCATCTTTAGAATGCCACTTCAGTGTTTTAAAAATTGTTGCATGTAATTTTAAAAAACCCACAGTATCTCCTTCCTCTGCACCGAGCTCCTGCAGGCATCACTTCCAGTTTGCTTATTCCTCCAGCTATGCTCTGATTGCTAAGATGCCCTGGTCTCACTCAGCTCTACCAAGCCACCACTGGTGTCCCCCTGCCTGTCCCCCCCATCCCCCAATGCTGGGAGCTGCTGTTCACAGGCTACCAGCAAAATGCTCTGGTTGCTCACTTTCTCCTCCTGCCCACCTTAGCTGCAGATGGAAAACACCAGACAGCCTTAATATTTTAAAACTAGCCAGATAACTCAATGGTTGGGTGAAGAATAACCTGTCCCATCCAACTTGGCCTCTGCCTATGGCAAAGGCTGCAAACTAGGTGCCCCAAGACCTACTGCCTCTTTTTCCGCTCCACCACCTGCTCTGCCCACCTTTTCCCCTTTGTCATTAGCTTTCGCTGTCATTATTGACACAATCAAGAACCAATTAGGGAATCAACACCTCCCTCTACATAAAATAACCAATAAAAGTATGTTACTGTATGTGGGAGACAGAACTAAAAGCCATATTAAAAGCCTTGTTTTACTATATTGATTGCTTAGTTTCTTTACAAGCAATAGTTTGTCTGAGCTTATGCATGTCCATTAAACCTGTTTTCCCAAAGAAGCCTAGACATCTTGTCTATATGTTCAGAATTTCACAATACTAAAATAGGACATGGAGAAATCAAGCTGATATTGATCTGGAAGCTTCCTTCCTGCCTGGCTGGTTTTCAAAGTACCAGAAGGTGCTATACAGGCTGCTGGGGAAAAACATGAATCATCTTACCTAGTTCTGAATCCTGCAAGCTACAGTAATGACTAGCTTGACAAAATATGGCCATGGGTGCAAAAGTGGCATGAATGTTAATAGGGATGGCTTGCTCCACAGGAGGAAGCTCATGCTTGGGACTGTAACACTGGCCAAGACCTATGTCTGGAAATATCTCTTGTAGGAGAACTTATTGTTATTATTTCACTAAATGGGCATATTACACTGCCTTCTAAAGATGTACATTTACCCATAGATTCACATTGCTCTCACTTTTCATAAGAGAAGCTTCTGTTTACTGAGGATGGCACTTATATACAGACTCCAAACTGGCCAAAGTACAGAGAATAAATATCTCTGTAGTACTCAGAATAATAGGATCTTTATATCACACACCCTCGGGGCTCAGGGAGCATGGAACAGAACTAGAAAGATTTTAAGAGTCAGATGTGGGCACCACTAGAGTGAAACAGTGCCTCTGGGCATGGCAGGATTGTTGCACTGATAAGCTAATGGCAGCTGAGGTTGCCTACTGAAGAGCTGCACAAGACCAAGCCAGTCAACATTCCACATGGGGGAGGGGCACATGAGCCTTGTCCTACTGCTTTCTCAAAGTGATACAGCCTAGAGTAATATGGAAAGGGAGTCTCAACTGAGGGATCGCCCAAATCTGATTGGTCTATGGGCATGTCTCCAGGGGACTTTCTTGTTAATTGTTTCTTGAACCTGATGTAGCAGGCTCACTGTGGGCAGTGCCATTCCCTGGAGTGGCCCTCAGCTGTATAAGAAAGCTAAGTATGAGCCAGTGAATAAGCAGACCCTCCATGGTTTCTGCCAAGTTCCTGCTTGAGTCACTGCCCTTATTTCCCTCAACAATACCCTGGTAGGCCTGGTAAATTGCTCAGTGGTTAAGAACACTGGCTATTCTTCCAGAGGACCCATATTTGAGTCCAAGCATTCACACAATTTGACACAAGCTAGAATCATCTGAAAGGAGGGAACTTCAGTTGAGAAAATGTCTCTATAAGGTAGGGCTGTAGACAAGCCTGTAAAGATTTCCTTAATTAGTGATTGATGTGGGATACTCCAGTCTATTCTGGGTAGGGCCACTCCTTGGCTGGTGGTCCTGAATTTTATAAGAAAGCAGGATGAGTAAGCCATGAGATGCAAGCTAGTAAACCACACCCCTCCATGGCCACTGCATCATCTCCTGCCTCCAGGAGATTATTGAATTAAAAAGAGAGAAAGAAAGAAAGAAAGAAAGAAAGAAAGAAAAAAGAAATGAAGAAGAAAGGCCTTTCCCTCCTAAAGCAGCAGCTTTGTGACTGTGCTACTTGGACTTGTATTTGTCTTATTGAAGTTATTTTATACTAAAGTATTTATTTCACATATAATTTTCACAGTGACAGTAGTTTAACATATCTTGTAGGAATACATGAGAAACACTAGATGTCAGGAGAGACCCAGCCTTTCTGGTGTTTAACCATTATAGACTTGAGGAAACTGCTAGAAGACAAGGAATAGCTGCTGTATAATTTTGATTTTTTAAAACTATGTATAAATATATAAACATAGGCTTATATCTAATACTGGAAGCTTTCCCATCTCATCTGTGAGGAAGCTCTGACTGAGTAGAAGTCAGACCCAAAACCATTTCAAACATTTGTAAAGGGACCTGCCTTTTACACACATAAATGTGTATATAAAATTGAATTTTTACCTGGGATGAGTGGTATGTGTTTGTAATCCAAGCACTCAGGAGGCAGAAGCAGAAAGATTGCCACAATTTCAATGTTAGCTTTGTCTATACAGTGAATTCTCAGCCAACCAGGGCTCTATCAGAAGGCCCTATTTCAAAACAACCAAAGAAGCAAACAAAACCCAAAAATATTCTTTTCCTTTCCTCTCTAAGTGGGCAAAATTTAGGCTCAGAGTTGTTTTCCTAGGTAGCACAAGCCACCTCTTCTTCCTATTCCATATGATCCTGGGAATGTGGAAGCCTACAGAGATGGCTTAAAATCCACCAGGGAATACCCCTTCCTCTCCTATAAAAACTTAAGAGTGACACTTCAAGCAAACATGGACACTTATTTGTATTGGTTTCCTTAAAGGGTAAACTCTGTGATCAGAATATGCTGAAGAGCACATCTAACTTTCCTTAAGATTATGTCATAGCTCTTATTGTTTCATTTTCCTGGTGGGCTTGTTCCTTATGAATAAAATTGGAAGGAATTTAGGCTCCCATTTCTCTGACATTTGTAATAATTCTCATCAATGTCAATTAATTTAGAGCCAGCCTGTTTCATAATTAATCTGAACTTTAGAAATTGCACTGTTACTTTAAACACCTTCTGCTGGAGCTAACTCAAGCTGATTTCTTCAGAAAGCTGTTAAGGAAGAAACCCAGGAAGATTAGAAAAGCTCAAAATGGAAGAGAAAATAGATTGTCTCAGTGAGCAGTGGGAGTATGTAATTCCCACTAATGACATCTAAACGTATTTGCTTATTAGCTTGGGGTTACAATGAACTGCTCACAGACTACAGGAAACAGTTCTTTCTTATTCAGGTCACGTCTTGTAGCTTCCCTGAGGGTAGAAGAAGCCAGGATAGCATAGATCATGCCTTATTTCAACTCGTTCTAACCAAAGCCTTAAGACTTTATACTCTGAGGATTTTGGCTTCTGTAAAAACTGACCTACAAGTTTTAAAACCCTTGTTCTGATTGATTTTGGTTTTTACTATTCAAGGAAACTAACCTACAACCAACCCTCTTCTAAAGTCCCAATGAAACCAATGTTCCATTTCTCCTTTGTTTACCTAGGGGAACAATTGAGTTTGTAGAGCATAGGTGAAAGGTCATGAGCAGGAACACAGGTGACCTCAAAGCAGTCACCCTGGAAAATCTGCACCTAGCAGAGATAGTAGCCCCATTGCTGAGTAGATGGAGTTCTTTTCATCTACTCTTCTGTTCTCAAGACTCAAAGGCCACATGTAGTTAGGGCAGAGTTACTACATGTACAAGGGAAGTGGAAATTTCTGGTTTAACAACTCAGTTGTGTCACTTGGTGTTTTTCTGGAAGCTGTCTTGTGAGAGAGCATGTGATGTTTGGAAAGAATATAAATGGAACCCCACAAACAATGAAAGGACCCTCTTGCATTGCTATGTCTTTGCTTGTCTTCCTTGGTCTTCATTTCATATAGAGAAATGTGCCAAAGAAGTTCTGGTGATATCCCTGCTGATTCTGGCTACTTCTGCTGACTTGTGCCTATTCTGCAGACCCTTACTTTTTCTGCTGGATTATGTCGCAGTTACTGATTATTGTTTGGTGTTTGCTATTGAACTGGAATGCTGGTATCCAGACAGCAAGGAGTGGAATCACCTCAAGGAAATACCTCTAAACAGGTTCACAAAACTTCTTTCCTATTAACCTTTCCCCCTACCTCTACGTGGTGGGTTAAAAGAGAGATTGAAGCATTTAAGAACCCTAAAGAAAGTAGGTTTTGAAAAATCTAAGCCTGTGCACAAGGTTAGCAAGGATGGCTGGATACACTGCTGAGGATCTTTTATTTATTGATTGATTGATACTTTATTTACATTTCAAATGTTTATGCCTTTCCAGATCTCCCCTTTGGAACCTCCCTATTCCCTCCCCCCCCCCCTCCCTGACTCTATGGGGATATTACCGCATCCATCCACCCACCCACCCACTCTCAGCTTCCCTCCTTGACATTCTCCTATACTCAGGCATCTAACACCCTAAGGCCCAAGGGCCTCTCCTCCCCCTGATGGCTAACAATACCCTCCTCTGCTGCATATGTGGCCAGCACCATGGGTCCCTCCATGTGGATTCTTTGGTTGGTGATCCAGTCTCCAGGAGCATCAGGAGGTCAGGCCAGTTGGCACTGCTGCTCCCTCTATGGGGTTGCAAACTCACTCAGCTCCTTCAGTCCCTTCTCCAACTCCTCCATCTGGGACCTCCCACTCCATCCTACTGTTGCTGTGAAGTGACTCTTGGGTATTTTGAACTTTTGGGCTAATAACCACTTAACAGTGAGTACATACCATGTTCATTTTTTTGTGACTGCGTTACCTCACTCAGGATGATATTTTCAAGATCCATCCATTTGTCTGTGAATTTCATGAAGTCATTGTTTTTAATAACTGAGTAGTATTCCATTGTGTAAATGTACCACATTTTCTGTATCCATTCCTCTGTGAAGGGACATCTGGGTTGTTTCCAGCTTCTGGCTATTATAAATATGGCTGCTATGAACATAGTGGAGCATGTTGGAGCATCTTCTGGGTATATGCCCAGGAGTAGAATAGCTGGGTCCTCAGGTAGTATTATGTCCATTTTTCTGAGGGTCCGCCAAACTGATTTCCAGAGAGGTTGTATCAACTTGCATTCCCACCAGCAACGGAGGAGTGTTCCTCTTTCTCCACATCCTCCTCAACATCTGCTGTCACCTGAGTTTTTGATCTTAGCCATTCTGACTGGTGTGAGGTGGAATCTGAAGGTTGTTTTGATTTGTATTTCCCTGATGACTGAGGATGTTGAACATTTCTTTAGGTGCTTCTAAGCTCTACCAGTTTCCTCATTTAAGAATTCTCTATTTAGCTCTGTTCCCCATTTTTTGATAGGGTTATTTGGATCTCTGGAGTCTAGCTTCTTGAGTTCTTTGTATACCTTGGATATTAGCCCTCTATCCAACAAAGGATTGGTAAAGATCTTTTCCCAATCTGTAGGTTGCTGTTTTTTCCTATTTACAGTGTCCTTTGCCTTACAGAAGCTTTGTAATTTCATGAGGTCCCATTTGTCAATTTTTGATCTTAAAGCATGAGCCATTGGTGTTCTCTTCAGGAACTTTTCCCCTGAACCCATGTGTTCCAGACTTTTCCCCACTTTCTCTTCTATTAGATTCAGTGTATCTGGTTTTACGTGGAGGTCCTTGATCCACTTGGACTTGAGCTTTGTACAGGGAGATAGGAATGGATCAATTCTCATTCTTCTACATTTAGACCACCACTTGAACCAGCACCATTTGTTGAAAATGCTGTCTTTTTTCCACTGGATGGTTTTAAGATCAAGTGACCATAAGTGTGTGGGTTCATTTCTGAGTCTTTAATTCTATTCCATTGATCTACCTGCTTGTCACTGTACCAATACCACGCAACTTTTATCACTACTGCTCTGTAGTACAGCTTAAAGTCAGGGATGCTGATTCTCCAAGAAGTCCTTTTATTGTTGAGAATAGTTTTTGCTATCCTGGGTTTTTTGTTATTCCATATGAATTTGAGAATTGCTCTTTCTAAGTCTATGAAGAATTGAGTTGGGATTTTGATGGGGATTGCATTGAATCTGTAGATTGCTTTTGGTAGGATGGCCATTTTAATTATATTAATCCTGCCAACCCATGAGCATGGGAGATCTTTCCATCTTCTGAGGTCTTCTTCAATTTCTTTCTTCAGAGACTTGAAGTTCTTGTCATACAGATCTTTCACTTGTTTGGTTAGAGTCACACCAAGATACTTTGTATTGTTTGTGACAATTGTGAAGTGTGTCATTTCCCTAATTTCCTTCTCAGCCTGTTTATCCTTTGAGTATAGGAAGGCTACTGATTTGCTTGAGTAAATTTTTTATCTGGCCACTTTGCTGAAGGTGTTTATCAGCTGTAGCAGATCTCTGGTGGAGTTTTTCAGGTTGCTTAAGTATACCATCATATCATATGCAAATAGTGATATTTTGATTTCTTTCTTTCCAATTTGTATCTTTTTGACCTACTTCTGTTGTTTAATTGCTCTAGCTATAACTTCAAGTACTATATTGAGTAGATAGGGAGAGAGAGGGCAGCCTTGTCTAGTCCCTGATTTTAGTGGGATTGCTTCACGTTTCTCTACATTTTGTTTGATGTTGGCCACTGGTTTGCTGTATATTGCTTTCACTGTGTTTAGGTATGCTCCTTGATTTCTTGCTCTTTCCAAGACTTTTATCATGAAGGGATGTTGAATTTTGTCAAATGATTTTTCAGCATTTAAAGAAATGACCATGTGGTTTTTTTCCTTTGTTTATGTAGTGGATTACATTGATGGATTTCCGGGTATTGAACCACCTCTGCATCCCTGGAATGAAGTCTACTTGATCATGGTGAATGATCGTTTTGATGTGTTCTTGGATTCGGTTTGCAAGAATTTTATTGAGTATTTTTGCATCAATATTCATAAGAGAAATTGGTCTGAAGTTTTCTTTTATTGTTGGGTCTTTGTGGGGTTTGGGTATCAGTGTAACTGGGGCCTCATAGGATGAATTGGGTAGTGTTCCTTCTGTTTCTATTTTGTGGAATAGATTTAAGAGTATTGGTATTAGGTCTTTGAAGGTCTGATAGTATTCTGCATTGAACCCATTTAGTCCTGGGCTTTCTTTGGTTGGGAGACTTTGAATGACTGCTTCTATTTCTTTAGGGGTTATGGGACTGTTTAGATGGTATATCTGATCCTGATTTAACTTTGGTAATTGGTATCTGCAGAATTTTGTCCATTTCCTCCAGATTTTCCAATTTTGCTGGGTATAGGCTTTTGTAGTAGGATCTGATGATTTTTTTTTTTTAGTTTCCTCAGAATCTGTTGTTATATCTCCCTTTTCATTTCTGATTTTGTTAATTTGCATACTGTCTCTGTGCCCTCTGGTTAGTCTGGCTAAGGGTTTATCTATCTTGTTGATTTTCTCAAAGAACCAGCTCCTGGTTTTGTTGATTCTTTGTATAGTTCTTTTAGTTTCCACTTGGTTGATTTCAGCCCTTAATTTGATTATTTTCTGCCTTCTACTCCTCTTGGGTGTATTAGTTTCTTTTTGTTCTAGAGCTTTCAGGTGTTCTGTTAAGCTGCTTGTATAAGCTCTCTCCAGTTTCTTTTTGGAGGCACTCAGAGTTATGAGTTTTCCTCTTAATACTGCTTTCATTGTGTTCCATAGGCTTGGGTATGTTGTACTTTCATTTTCATTAAATTCTAGGAAGTGTTTAATTTCTTTATTTCTTCCTTGACCAAGTTATCATTGAGTAGAGCATTGTTCAGCTTCCATGTGTATGTGGACTTTCTGATGTTGTTGTTGCCATTGAAGTCTAGCTTTATTCCATAGTGATCTGAAAGGAGGCATGGGATTATCTCAGTCTTCTTATATCTGTTGAGGTTTGCTTTGTGACCTATTATATGATCAGTTTTGGAGAAGGTACCATGAGGTGCTGGGAAGAAGGTATATTCTTTTGATGCAGGATGAAATATTCTATAGATATCTGTTAAATCCATTTGGTTCATAACATCTGTTAGTTTCACTGTGTCTCTGTTTAGTTTATGTTTCCAAGATTTGTCCATTGATAAGAGTGGGGTGTTGAAGTCTCCCACTATTATTGTGTGATGTGCAATGTGTGCTTTGAGCTTTAGTAAAGTTTCTTTTATGAATGTGGGAGCCCTTACATTCTGGGCATAGATGTTCAGAATTGAGAATTCTTCTTGGTAGATTTTTCCTTTGATGAATATGAAGTGTCCTTCCTTATCTTTTTTTGATGACTTTTGGTTGAAAGTTGACTTTATCCGATATTAGAATGGCTACTCCAGCCTGTTTCTTGGGGCCATTTGCCTGGAAGATTGTTTTCCAGCCCTTTACTCTGAGATAGTGTTTGTCTTTAAGACGGAGATGCGTTTCCTGGATGCAGCAAAATGCTGGGTCCTGTTTATGGATCCAGTCTGTCAGTCTATGTATTTTTATTGGTGAATTGAATCCATTGATGTTAAGAGATATTAAAGAATAGTGATTGTTGCTTCCTGTTATTTTCAATGTTGTTTTTATGTTTATGTGGCTATCTTCTTTTGAGTTTGTTGAAAGATTACTTTCTTGCCTTTTCTTGGGTGTAGTTTCCCTCCTTGAGTTGGCATTTTCCATCTATTATTCTTTGTAGGGCTGGGTTTGTGGAAATATATTGTGCAAATTTGGTTTTGTCATATAATATATTGTTTTCCCCATCTATGATAATTGAGAGGTTTGCTGGGTATAGCAGCCTGGGTTGGCATTTGTGTTCTCTTAGAGTCTGTATGAGATCTGCCCAGGATCTTCTAGCTTTCATAGTCTCTGATGAGAAGTCTGGTGTAATTCTGATAGATCTGCCTTTATATGTTACTTGCCCTTTTTCCTTTACTGCTTTTAATATTCTTTCCTTATTTTGTGTATTTGGTGTTTTGACTATAATATGATAGGAGGAATTTCTTTTCTGCTCCAATCTATTTGGGATTCTGTGGGCTTCTTGTATATTCATGTTCATCTCTTTCTTTAGGTTAGGGATCTTTTCTTCTATAATTTTGTTGAAGATATTTACTGGTCCTTTAAGTTGGGAATCTTCACTCTCTTCTATACCTGTTATCCTCAATTTCTGTCTTCTCATTTTATCCTGGATATCCTGGATGTTTGGGTTAGGAGCTTTTTGCATTTTGTGTTTTCTTTGACTGTTGTGTCAATGTTTTCTATGGTATCTCTGTACTTGAGATTCTGTCTTCTATCTCTTGTTTTCTGTTGGTGATGCTTGCATCTATGACTCCTGATCTCTTTCCTGGTTTTCTAACTCTAGGGTTGTCTCCCTTTGTGATTTCTTTTTTTTTTTCCATATTTTATTTACATTTCAAATGTTTCCCCCTTTCCAGATATCCCCTTTGGAACCTCCCCATTCCCTCCGCCCTCCCCTGCTACAATGGGGTATTCACCCACTCTTGTCTTCCCTCCTTGGCATTCTCCTATATTGGGGCATCTAACACCCTCAGGCCCAAGGGCCTCTCCTCCCCCTGATGGATAACAAGACCCTCCTCTGCCACATTTGTGGCCAGCACCATGGGTCCCTCCATGTATATTCTTTGGTTGTGATTTCTATATTGTTTCTATTTCTATTTTTAGTTACTGGATGGTTTTGTTCATTTCCTTCATCTGTTTTATTGTGTGATCCTGTAATTCTTCCTGTTTGTGTTTTCCTGTAATTCTTTAAGTGATTTTTATGTTTCCTCTTTAAGGGTTTGTAGTTGTTTACCTGTGTTCTCTTTTAGTCCTTTAATGGAGTTATTTATTTACTTCTTAAAATCTTCTATCATCATCATGAGATGTGATTTTAAGTCTGAATCTGGCTTTTCTGGTTTGGTGGGGTATCCAGGGCTTGCTGTGGTGGGAGAGCTAGGTTCTGATGATGTCAGGTAGCCTTGGTTTCTGTTCCTTATGTTCTTGCCCTTGCCTTTGGCCATCTGGTTATAGCTGGTCTTACTCTCTTTGACTGTGGCTTGTCTTTCCGGAAGCCTAGGTGTCAATACTCCTTGAAGACCAGTTCTCTCTGAAAGGAATTTGGGTTTGGAGAGCTGTGGTAGAGGGTCAGCTCTGGGGTGCAGACAGAAACCAGAAAGATCTTGTCCCCAGCTGTTTCTTGTTTCCTGTGTCCTGGTGGCTCTGCAAAAGTCCCTCTTTATCCAGTGAATTTGAACATAAGTGATGGTCTTGCCTGTGCTTGAAGGTGTGTAGGTACTCCTGGAATACCAGCTCTCTCCTGGCACTATTTGAGTATGGAGCCCTGTGTCACAGGATCTGTTCCCTGGCCACCAAAAGAAACCAGAAAACTACTCCTCAGTCCCTGTGTCCTGGGTATTCCAGGTGGGTCCCTCTGAGCAGACAGGCTTGCCCACACTCCTAGGAGGCTAGCTTTCTCCCAGTGCTATTTGGCTGTGGAGTCTTGGTGACTCAGGCAGAGGTCTCCAGCCACAGATGGAAACCGGAAGGCTCCTTTCTCCCAGCTGTTCCTCAGTCCTTGTGTCCCATAGATTCCAGGTGAGTCCCCATGAGTAGTGTTACTCCTCTTAGCCCCTCTCAAGGGCTTTTCTACACTCCTGGGAGCCTAGTTTTCTCCCAGTGCTATTTGGCTATGGAGCCCTGGTGGTTCAGGCAGAGGTCTCCTGTTGAGGAGCTTTAAAAAAACCCTCCCTATCCCTTCTTCTAGTAGGGACTGTCAGTCAACAAGTCTAGCTGTGATGATGTTTTGCAAGCAGACCCTGCTGGTCTTAAAAAGATGGCAGTCATTTGGCACAGATCATAGTGCTGTACAAAACTAATAGATACTTTTATAATATTTGATAATCTGAGAAAATATACTTTCTATAAAGCTAAACAGGAGAATAAAGTTTTCATCTTGGATCAGAATAACAATTTGACTTTTCCCACAGAAGAACCTTTTATTCCTTCTTTGATTTTGTAAAGTAAGTTGAAGTGAGGAGGATCTTTTGCATTCTTTTTCTTCTGTACTCAAAGGAATCTAAATTGCTCTTTACTAGTCTCTATGCAAGGCAAAAGAGATTATGCAAATCTATCAGTATAATTAAAGATGACAATTGACCCCAATTTTGAGTGAAAATAGTTGCCTAAAACACATTTTGAATTATTTTAAGGTAGACTTTAGAATATTGACAATACAATAATGATGAGTTTTTTAAAAATTGAAGAGAAATCATACTTCGGTCACTTCCCCTTGACACGTTTACACACTCTTGTGCACACAATTTATACCTTCTTTCTTTCACTTTTAGTGGATCAAAAATAAATCATGTTTTGGTATTGCCACACTGCCAGCCTAGCAATTCTTTGGAATGACAAGATGTGAAAGCTACTGAGGATTGGTCAGTGTAGAAGGTGGAGGGGTTCAGTCAGAGCAGGGATTCCTTTTTATATGGTCCAACATTGAGCAGTGAGGTGGATTCAACTTAAAGTATACAAGTGAAATTAGAAGCTCAAGTGCAAAAAGGACCAGTAAAATTAAGTGTGCACCAGAACCAGAAACTGGGGATTAGAGTGAAGACAGCTTAAAATGCATGCAGGTTCTCACAATCCAGGAGAGTCCATGTCAACAGCTTCCATGTTCAGAAGAAAAAAAGATGCCATTAAGTTTATTTTCTGTTGGCCACTGGGCATGCAACCTATCCTTTAGAGTTGTGCCTTTCTCCAGTAAAACTCCCTTAGAGAAAATGAAATTTTCATTTGTGAGTAGCTATCAACTGGCGATAGCTTTGGGGATAGAGATAAGGGTGTGTGTCCACTTCTCCTTTTACCTCTAGGACTTCATCGGGTGTAGGCTGTATGCATGTTTTCTTAGTCTGTGTGTTCATATGTACATTGATCCTGTTGACTTAGAAGGCCACCTTTTCTTGGTGTCCTCCATCCCCTCTGACTCCCACTTTCTTTCTGCTTCCTCTTCTGCAGGTTCCAGATCTGAGGGGAAGGATTTGATGGAGACATTCTATTTAGGGCTAAATGTTCCAGTGTCTTTTACTCTCTGAATAATGTCTGGCTGCCGGGTTCTATATTTTTTCCCATCTGCTTCAGGAGTAAGCTTCTCTATTGGCTGAGCAAGGCACTCACTATTCTATGAGTATAGCAAAATGTTATTAGCTGTTCTTTTATTGCTACATTATTTATTATTATTATTATTAATTATTATTATTATTATTTTAGAATGGCAGTATTTGGTTTTACTCTAGGTCCTAGGCTATCTAGTCTCAGGTTCTTGGTCACCCAAGCAATGTTAAATGTGTTTTCCTTCTCATGAAGTGAATATTACATCAAATCAGATATTGGTTGGTTACACCCACAATCTTTACAATACCCCTGCACTGTCATATCTTGCAGGCAGGACAGCATTCTAGATCAGTAGCTTCCTGTCCCAAAGATGGTAGCATATAAGGGCGATTGCTCTATTTAGACATCAGTTTGATTTTTCTGTGTTCAATAGCTTGTGTACATGTTGTTTTCACTAATGGAGCTTTGCCATCAGTTTATGGAGAACAATCTAAAGTCTTAGCAACAGTCTGAGTTGTTTGGAGATTCTTGTGGGACAACTTTGGCCAAGAATTCAGTTGGATATAACAGAATCCCAGTACTGCAATCTTCTTTTGGTGACAAGAGATGGCCAGTTGGGGCTGATCCAATATTTGACAATTTCATTTAGATTGCCATCATATATACATATATTTTAGGAAGCTTCTACTGTATTGCTTCCATATTGCCTCTCAAATGGCCCTTAATTTTAGATATCTTTCCATAAATTCCATGCTTCATCACCCTATGCCATCCTCCTACCACTTGATTCTCCCTTTGCAACCCAGCATAAGTACGCGTACCTATCTACTCTCTTTCCTAGGGAGATCTATGTGTGACTCTTTCCTACGTCCTCAGTCCCTTACTCATTTCCTAACATCTGTAGATATGTAGATTATAGCTTAGTTATCATAGATGTAAGAGCTAATATACACATATAAACAAGTACATACCACATTTGTCTTCCTGGGTTGGGTTACCTCACTCAGGGTATTTTTTCTACTTCTATCTATTTGCCTGCAAATTTTTATTTAACTTTTTAACAGCCAAATAATACTCTATTGTAAAATGTACCACATCTTTTAACTCATTTTTCTGTTGTGAGGCATCTATGTTGTTTCTGATTTCTGAACACTATGAATAGAATAGCAATGGTCATGATTGAGTTAGTGTCTCTGTGGTAGGTTGATTCATCTTTTGGGTATATGCCAAAGAATGGCATAGCTGGATCTTGGGTAGATTTATTTCCGTCTTACTGAGGAGTCACTATAGATTTCCACAGTGGCTGTAACCAGTTTGCACTCCCATCAACAATGGATCAGTGTTCCCCTTGCTCCACATCCTCACCAGCACATGTTTTATTGATCTGTCACTTGTTTTATTGATCTTAGCCATTGTGGCAGATGTAAGATGAAATCTCAAAGTCCTTTTGTTTTACATTTGCCTGATGACTAGATGTCGAACATTTCCTTAAGTGCTTCTCAGTCATTTGTGTTTGCCATTTTGAGAATTCTCTGTTTAGTTCTATACCCTATTTTTAATTGGGTTATCTGTTTCCTTGATAGCTAATTGAGTTCTTTATATACTTTGGATATTAGCCATCTATGTAGAATTGATAAAGATCTTTTCCCATTCTAAAGTTTGCTGCTTTGTCTAAATGATGGTGCCATACAGAATCTTTTCAGCTTCATGAAGTCCCATTTAATAATAATAATAATAATAATAATAATAATAATAATAATAATAATAATGTTATTATTATTATCAATTCCTATTCGAAAAGTATTTTATTCATAAAATCTACTCCTGTACCAATGAGTTCAAAGATATTTTCCACTTTATCTTCTATCAGATTCAGTGTATCTAGCCTTACGTTGAAGTCTTTGATCCATTTAGAGTTGAGTTTTGTACAGAGTGATAAGTATTTGGATTTTTCTACATGCAGCTGTTCAGTTTTACCAGCACCATTTATTGAAAATGTTGTCTTTTTTCCAATGTGTATTTCTGGCCTCTTTGTCAATTGGATGTACTCAGGTATATGGATTTATGTCTGGTACTTCAATTCTATTGACTGATGTATCTGTTTTAGCAGACCAAATCCATGCTGATTTTTATTACTATAGCACTGTAGTACAACTTAAGATCAGGGATGGCGATACCCCCAGCAGTTCTTTTATTATGCAGGATTGTTTTAGCTATCCTGAGTTTTTGTGTATTTCCATCAGAAGCTGAAAACTGTCCTTTCAAGATCTCTAAAGAATTGTGTTGATATTTTGATGGGAATTGCACTGAATCTGTAGATTGCTTTGGTAAGATGGTCATTTTTATTGTATTAATGCTACTGATCCATGAGTATGGGAGATTTTTCTATCTTCTGATATTTTCTTTAGAGTCTTAACAATTTTTATCATATGAGTCTTTCACTTGCTTCATTAGAGATAAAATGAGATATTTTATATTATTTGAGACTATTGTGAAAGGTGGTGACTCCCTGATCTCTTTCCCAAACTGTTTGTCATTTGTATATAGGTGGACAACTGATTTTCTTAGTTAACTTTTTATCCAGCTACTTTCCTGAAAGTGTTTCTGAACTGTAGGAAAATCCTGGTGGAATTTTAGGGTTATTTATGTGTACTATCATATCATGAATATATCAAATAACAATATTTTGAACACTTTCTTTATAATTTATATCCCTTTGATTTCTTCCAGTTATCTTATGCCTCTATATGGATTAGATGTGGAGTGCATGGACAGCCTTTTCTTCTTCCTGATTTTAGTGTTTTTTTTTTTTTTTTTTTTTGAGTTTTTTCCATTTAAGTTGATATTGGTTATGGGCTTTTTGTAGAGTGCCTTTATTAATTTGAGGTATGTTCTTTGTATGTCTAAACTGTGCAGGACTTTTATCATGTAGGAGTGTTGAATTTTGTCAAAGGCCTTTTCTTTATATAATGAGAAGATCATGTAGATTTTGTCTTTCAGTTTGTTTATATGATGAATTACATTAGTTGATCTTATATATTGAATCAACCTGGTATCTGCAAGATGAATTCTGCTTGATCACAGTGGATGATCTTTTTGGTGTGTTTTTGAATTCTGTTTGTAAGTATTTTATATAGTATTTTTATATCTATATTTATAAAGAAAATTGGTCTGTGATTTTCTTCTTCTTTTTTTTTTCCCATTGGATGTTTATGTAGTTTGAGTAGCAGGGTAACTATAGCCTCATAAAATGAAATGGGAAATGTTCCTTGTATTTCTATTTTATGAGATAATTTTAGTCATATTGGCCTTAATTCTTCTGTGCTAAATCCATTTGGTCCTGGGCTTTGTTGTTGTTGATAGATGCCTATTTACTGCTTTTATTTGTCATGTGATTATAGGTCTATTAAAATTGCTGGTCTGATCTTGGCTTAACTTTAGTAAGTATTACGTATCAAGAAAATTATCTATTTTTTTAGACTTCTTAGTTTGGTGGAGTACAGGTTTTTAATCATGTCCTTAAAATTCTCTGGATTTTCTGGAGTATCTGTTGTTATGTGTAACTTTTCATTGATTATTTCTTGGCATTTATTCCTTTAGGATGTGACTTCTTGTTCTTCTAGAGCTTTCTGGTATATTGTTAAGTTACAAGTTTGGGATCTCTCCAATTTTTAATGTAGACACATATTGCTATGAATCAAGTTGGGATATATTATGTATTCATTTTCATTCAGTTCTCAAAAGTCTTTGGAATTTTCTTAATTTCTATCTTGACCCATTTTAACTCTGTAGTAAGTTATTCAGTTTCCATTCGTATGGAAGCTTACTATAGTTTCTGTTGTTTATATCTAGCTTTAATACATCCATGATGGGCAGCACTTCAGAAGCTTTTGCGGTATAATGACTCTTTCCTGCTCCAATACAATGGTTTCAGATAATCCTTTGGAGACTCCTGCTGATGTGGATAAGCTTGGCAGGCTTTGTCTTTATGCTAAAAGCAAGTTCTCATATGTGTGCCTACCCAGAGGCCCAGATCTCTCCAGAACAAGCCACATGGTGGTTAAAACTATTGGAACACTTAGAGCAACTATTTTATTGTGTTTTCATGAACTGTCTTTGTGGCACTATTGGGTCTTTTAGATACTGTGTCCCCCTCAAAATGTTGTGATAGGACTGTTGTAAGCTTGTCCTTCTGGAGGCTGACCCTCTGTCCATCAGCCGTTGTCTTACATAATTTGGAGAAGAGGAGGACAGTAAATGGAGAAACAATTTTATTTGAAGATACCTATTTCGAGTTTCAGTGTGAGAGAACCATGCTGCACCCCCTCTCAGTGTTGGGGGTTGGTTGGGCCAAGGTCATTAGGAAGAACACACCAGGTGAGTTTTGGGCTGACAATGAACAGAACAGAAATGAGAGCTTTTACTGTCTTTAGTTGCTGTGCTTTTAAAAATATTTTTAATGCTTTGTTGAGAATTTCATACCTAAATAGAATTCTTTTCAGCGTATCACCCCGTTTTAATGTTCTATCTTTTCCTTTGCTTCCCACAACCCCTCTCAAGTTCATGTCTTCCTCTCTCTCTCCCTTTCTCTCTCTCCCTCAATATATATCTATATCTATTTATCTCTATTTCTTCTGTATCTATATAACACACACACACACACACACACCCCTCCACTCTCCACCCCATGGTTAGTTTTGTCAACTTGACATAAAATATAGTCTCCTGGGAAGGGGTAATCACACTTTAGAAACTGCTTACATCAGATTTGCTAAGATCGGGCTTTATCTTGAGCATTAGGATTGTAACATGTGTTGTGTTTTATAAAAAGAAGAGAGAAGGAATATGTTTGGTTGATGTGCAGTCAGGTATGGGGGAAGGGATGCCTCCTCCTGCCCATGATGAGGCAATGGAAATGGGGAGGGGAGTTGAGATGGTTGTAGTGAGAGAGAGAGAGAAAGAGAGAGAGAGAGAATAAAGTTAAGTATGTTTGGGAGAAAGAAATTTTTTCTTAGATGTACATTTGAAACCCTGATGAATCCCACCCTCTGGAGTAGGTAGTAAGTGGGAGCTTTAGGCTATTGAGGAGCAGGTGTACTGATCTGGATGGAGTCTATTTGGTCCATGAGAGGTAGGTCTGAGTAGGTTTCCTGTAGCTTATAAGTCTACAAAAGAGATAGATTTATTAACAGCATGATGGACAAACCTTTTGTGGAGCAGAAGGAACAAGAAGGGCTTTTCCTTCTGTCTAGGAGACTGAATATACATAACAAGAAACATTTAGTTAAACGACAATCAAAGAAAACTTAAAATTTGAATTTGTGATTATACAGTTGGATCGTATAGTGAAATATTTCATTAGGGTTAGGCAAATTTATAAGAACTCAAATAATGTTAGGACAGTGGCATAGCAAGAAGAGGAAATATGAAGCATTTAGTTGTTGGAAACTGAGTTTAGTTAAGAAAGTAACAGGTTACATCTGTGAAAACTTACATCTGAACTTACGTATCATTTATCGTGAAGTCTGTAAGAAATCTGGCGGTCTTAGCTAGTTAACGAATTTATGAATGAGTAAGTATAGTGGTGGGTTACCTTAGGGTAAGGAGCTAGGTCTGTTTTCTAGCTGTCAAGCTACAGTTACCTTAGCTTTCAATGTAGTCAGAAATCTGGGGAAGAATAAATTATAAACTAGGAGTCATGTATTAATTAAAAATGACAGAGTTCATCTATAGTCCAAACATTTCCCAGGTCCCTGTGTCTCCATGGCAACTTGGGTGGAATCAGTCTGGCTTTTAAGCTCAGAAGATGGAGGGCTTTTATCTCTGTGTAATGGATAGGTGTGAAGTGAGAAATGACTCACCTTGGTTTAGACAATATGAGCCACTTGACTCTCAGGGTTTCCAGCTCTGCCCACAGTGTTTCTCGGTGGTTATCATTCCACAGTCCAAGCAGTCTCTTGTCCATTATCTTCTGAAGCCTTATGGGGTATGCTGTTAGGCTCTGGGAATTGGTCGTATCCGAGTTGGACAACAAACAGTTTGTGTTTGTTAAATTAGTTGTTTGAGAATGCATATAGTAAAAAAGAGAATATTGTAACTTAGTAGTACTAGCAAAATTCATTATTTACCAAGGTAGGATAGGAACGAACATTTTAATTATTAAGTAACTTTGACAGGTTGTCAAGTAGAGAAAAACACATTTTGTATAAGTAGAGAAACACTTGGCTTAGAGTTGGTGTGGAGGACCAGAATGTAAAGAAATAAGAGAGTTGGCAGTGGTGGCGCGAGATCATGGTGACAAAAAGTGAGTATGTCCAGGCTGGTTCAGGCCTGTGACATGAACTGAGCAGGTGGGCAGGGAGCACCGAGCTGCACTGGCTCTGGGCTTTGGACGGTGTGATGTGGAGGCCATAGCATACAGAGCCTGGCAAGCTCACAGCCTGATTCCTGCTACAGCTGGGGAATTTTGATCCATTCTGTTTCTGACCTGGGCTGGTCCGTGGAGTGAGGGACAGGTACTTACATGTGCTGTTGAAGCACCAGGGATGAGCCCAGGCTGCGGGTGGGGAACACGTGCACACCCTGAAAAGCATAGATTTCATGGAGTCACCATAGACCAGATGGAGAGTGAGAGGGACTGGCTGTTGCTGGCTTCATTTTGAGACACAAGCAGCAGGCAGTTGAGCAGTGTGCATGCTCCGATGGAAGGGGTGGGGCTTTCTCCTAGCAGCTGGATGGAAGCCCCCACCCAGTACTTCAGGCTGTGGGTCAGTGCTGCCCAGTCCTGCCTGTTAGAGTCTACCATGGGCAGGGAAAGGGAAGCACCTGAAGTAGCATTCTCCTAGCAATGCACACGCTATTCCTGTGGCAGGCAGTGGGACTCATGTTTACTTTATGAGTCCCGGGTAGAGAGAGAGAGGCCCACACATGCATACATGCACTCATGTGTGCTTGTGAAAAAGCACAAGTAGAGGGGCAGATGGTCACGAGCACAGGAAAACGGCATCTCAGCAAATAGAGTCCCAGACAGAGCATGAAAGTACAGGGGGCAGAGTGTGCTTTTCTTGTATTTCTTGTAGAAGAGCTCAAGGGGCCAGGCAAGGGCGTGGCAGCCTTTGCCCTTTGCAGGCAGCACACGGGAGCAGAGTCAGAGAGAGAGAGAGAGAGAGAGAGAGAGAGAGAGAGAGAGAGAGAGAGAGGGGAGGGGGGGGGGGGCACAGAAAAGCAAAAGCAACATCCCAACAGAAAGTCCCCAGTAGGGAACAGAGCCAGACCTGCTGTTCACGCTAACCAGTAACAGAGCAAATGGCAAGAGAATGAAGGAGGGGCGAGGGGGAAGCCTATGCTTCAGATTGCTGGTGAAAGAGTTCTTTTAAAGTGCCAGTTTAGTGGCCATGTAGAGATATTGCCTGCTTATACTGTGAATTAGACTGGGACATTCCAGTAAGTAGGGATGAGGTGGTGAAGACCAACCCGGTGGGTGAGAGTAGGATTATTAATTACTCCTATCAGCATCCTGAGGATACTATTAATACCAGAGAGACTGACAGCCAGGCCAGATCACTAGGTCATCACATGGTAGTCTGGGGGCCAAGCTCTGGGCTTGTGCCCTGAGCAACAGAGAGGGGTTCCCCAAGGCCAGGGATTTCTCAGCAGTGAAAAAGGAACAGTCTCAGAGGACAGAGGAAATTCTCACCCAAGGGAAAATGTCTTAGAATGAGGGTCAGTGAAAAGACTGAATGTCTCCATTCTCAAGGGCAGCACATGGGTAGCTCCGAGCTCAGGAACTCACCCCTGGGACCATGGGGACATTTACTCTGACCAGTGTGTGTGTGTGGGGGGACTTACCAATTCTCAAATGTTTGGTGTAGTGTGAAATATTAAAAAGCACCCACACTACTGCCAGCAAGGCACCAGCAGGCAGGCTGCCCAGGCACTGTTGGGCATGCTGGCCTGTTCTCATCTCTTCAGACTCTCTGACCTGGAGCTCTGAAATCCCTCCACCACCCAGCTTACTACGTTCCCATGGCAAGTCGCTGCCACTTCAGTTCCACACATCCAAATTCTTGTGGATGGCTGGGGTGTCCTACCACTGTACCTTTTCTCTGGAACTCAGTTGAGTTGTCACGGAAAGGAAACACCATACACTCTTAGTTTAGAATCAAAAGGCAACACAATGGCTGGGCGTCCTAATGTGTAAGCCATCTTAAGTTAAATCCTATAGTAGTGGATCCCCACCCTTCCGCCACCTGAACCAGGGGCCTCCTACAGTTTGACCTCCATTAACTCCACATCCAAAAGGAAGCATGTTTTTCTTGGCTCCCCTCTTCTTCTCTCTGACCCAGAAGGAAGTCCTTCTACTCCTTGCCCAGTGATTGATCCCTGAAATCTTTATTCATTAGGGGAAGGTTCTCCTGAAATCACCTGAGTTCGTGATGATTCACTCCTCATCCCAAGCAGTCTGTCTTGGGGAAGCAGAATTAGAATCAAAATACAAACAGCACGAGGACAATCCACAACAGTTTGGGGTGTGATTGTTGGCTCTCCATGTGTTAGCAGGGGGCATGCGAACCAGCGGAGTTTCTAAATCTGAGTCATGGCACCAAATGTTGTGCTTTATAAAAATGGAGAGAAGGAATATGTTTGGTGGATGTGTAGTCAGATATGGGCGAAGGGGTGCCTCTGTGGGCCCATGCTGAGGCATCCCTTCTCCCTGAGGGACCAGTCACAAGATGGTATAGTATAGAATAGAGTTTATTCAAGACATGGTGAGGGGAGTTGAGATGGTAGTAGAGACAGAGAAAGGGGGGAAGAGAGAGAGAAAGGGGGGAAGAGAGAGAGAAAGGGGGGAAGAGAGAGAGAGAGAGAGAGAGAGAGAGAGAGAGAGAGAGAGAGAGAGGAAGAATGGTGAGAGAGGACAGAGGGAGAGCAAGAAGACTAGAAGGCAAGAGAGCAAGAGAGAGAGAGGAGGGGGCGAGCAGCCCCTTTTATAGTGAGTCAGGCACACCTGGCCACCTGGCTGTTACCAGGTAACTGTGGGGCAAAGCCTAGACAAAATGCTAACAGCATCTAGTTATGGTAGGCAATCAGAAACAATTACAATATCCTGAGATATTTGTGTACCTGAAAAAATATGCATGTATAATACACACACACACACACACACACATATATATATATATATATATATATATGGAGTCTGTATTATTGTGTATATTGTGATTAAAGTAGAAGTATTTATATAAGAATTAGCACAAATTAAAGTTGATAGAAACTTGTAAGTACTTATAATAACCTAATTCATTCTGGTGGAAGCATTATGTATAATTCAGGATGGAATGGAAATGTCATGTTGGTACTAGAAAATGGGTTGTGATTATGAAACAAATCAGTTCCTAATTCCATTTAACAGCCTAAAACCAGAAAAAAACCAGCAAGGGTGAGAAAACGGTCGCGATGTGGTGAGATCAGTTTTGCAATGGTTTTATCAAACTGCAGCCTCTCCCTGTCTCCTATAGTAGAAAAGATTTTAATAGAAATACAATAGACTTATATTTTAAGTTGAGAAAAAATCTCACAGTTCTAATAAATTATTTCTATGCAGACTTATAGAGTGGCATATAATTATATGCCTGTCTGAGTCTTCTTCTGTAGCCCAGGTTGACAGTAAACTTTCAGGCTTCCTGCTTCAGTTTCCGAGACTACTGGGATCCATATTTGCCACTACACTCAGAATCCAAACAGAGCTTTTGAATAGGACAATCCATAACTTTTGCATTTCCTAATTTAGTAAAGCATGTCATATACATTTTTGGCTACAATTGGCTATTTTATTATTGGTGCTATTTCTCAAAGGAATTTATTTGCTTTACTCAACATAAAGTTTTAAATTTCTTCCCTTGAGCCCATAAAAATGCGATCTCTTTAGACATTTATGACAGGTTTTATTCAGAACAGAGGGGTAGGAGTTGTCTTACTAGCGTTCTATTGATTCCTGCCTGTGGCTTTTTATGCTTGTTCCTTTTATTGAGCCATTTATGAATTCAAAAAACCATTTTCATTGATGTCAACAGACTGGTATTTTATCTTATATTCATGTTTATACATAAATATAGAGTATTCTTTATTGTAATATATAACTCATTTTCAGACATGTGCAAGAATTTTCACACAGACAGACGTATATGCATGCTGATTCTTCACCAGAGATAAGGAATTTAATGTGCCCATTAAGGGGCAGTGAGTCATTTGCATACTGAAATGGTGTAATTGAAGTTATGGGGGCTTAGGGTTGCAGGCTATTGTTTTCTGGGTGCTTCCGTAGCAGCTATTGAGTGGTGAGCTTAGAAGCCTCAGAGAGTTGCAGTTCTGTTACTACCGTTAAGTTTTGCCTTTGTTTTTGGTTCTAAACAGAACTGCCTGGAAAACTATATAGAGCCTCCAGGTACCCAGGAAAGCACAAAAGGTGCCCTGTTGTTAAAGAGCACCTCAGAGAAAGAACTGATGCTGAGCCAATGAGAATATCTCAAGGTCTCAGTAGCACAAGCCTCACACCTTCTAATTAGAGCCTCCAGAAACCTATCAATCCAGGCCTCTGATTGGGGTTATTTGAATGTGTTTGCAATCCAAAGCCTGGAAGCTAATATTGATTATATTAATTTTTTTGCTGTAGTATTTCTTGACATTATGACATAAAAATAATTTATTTTACTGTTTATAAAGAATTTAATTTTTTAAAATTTTAAAATCATTTCATTTAAGAGAGAAATTAGAAATATCACAGAAAACATTCTTATTTACCTTTGATCTATACTACCCAAGGGTCAGTATTTTATACATTTGTTTTACCATTCTCTTCATCTTCTCTGTGAGCTTGGTCTGTTCCTACTGCCAACCCCCCACAGGAATACACACACACATATGTATTTTTGAATGAAATACACTTGAAGTTAAATTGCAGATAAATGGCCTTCTCCCTCTAAACACTTCAGTGCTCATGCTGTTACATAATGCTGCATAATTTTCAGCATCAACAGACCCATTTGAACAGTTTTCCCCACTTTTTCACTTTCTGGCAGATGAGAAACTTATATTGAGTTCAGGATCTTACTCAGAATCCCAAGCTGTACTTGAAGTCTGCTTAATTCCTTCCTCTCAATCAGTCTGTTCCTGACTGATTGCCTTTTGTGACCTAATGTTTGTGAGACAGCGAGTTATTTTGTGGAAGCTTTCTTCATATCCCAAGTCTTCAACAGATTCTAACATCAGGCCTTTAATTTACTGCTGAGTTCTGGTTAGCTTAATTTTTTTCCAGGACTAACCTGGAGAGATTAGCCTCCCATTTACAATCAAAGAACTCAAACACAGGAGTGCAGATACAGGAAAGGAAATGTCCGCTGGGCATCTGCAGAGTCCCTGTACAAGAAGAGTTAGATGTGGACAAGCAGGTAACAACCACCGCAGTCAATGATCATGGTCTCCTATAGCATGCTGCCATGATTACTATTATCACTTTAGTTGGTAAATGAGGAGTCCCAATAGCTGTAGTCTGCATAAAGCTGTATTATGGGTTCTTTGTTGATCTTGATGTCTGAAGGATAATGGAATTTTTATGGATCTTAATTTCTGCTTTGGTCTCCACTGGGTTATGGGTTACTCCTGAAAAATGACTGGAAGTTAAGTCCTGTAGGCCCTCTGACCAGGTCTTTTATGGCTTCCTCACTTGTGAAATACTGTGAAACAACAGAAGAAATGTTCACCTACTATTAGGAAATTCAACTCATCAGTTTTCTAGGCACTGAGTGTGAAATCCAAGGTCTTGTGAATGCTGTGCAGGCACTCCACTTCTGAGGTACATCTAAGACCTTTTTTTATTTAGTTTCATTAACAAATGTCTGTCTCGTTAGGAGTGCAAGTGGTTGAGCATTTCACTTACCTGTGTGAGCAGGCTGCTGAGAGCAAAGAATCACAAAAAATTAAAAATGTGTGTCTAGAACCATGATCCTTAGAAAGTTGAGGGAGCAGTTGTGTTAAAAGGGAAGGATATCATTTGCTCATTCCTTTGTTCATAAATTAATTCATTTGTTCTTTGAGATTCAGTCTCATGCCATAGCTGAAGCTGGCCTGGAGCTCACTAGGTAGCCCAGGATAGCTTGTAGCTTGTGTTTGTGTTTCAGCCTCTGAAGTGATGGATTATATGTGTGAATTCACATTCATCTCATGGGGGTGTTCAGCTTCTCAAACTCAGAAATTAGTAAAGATGAATAGAAAAGCTTCAGTGATGAAACAACCCTGGATCTGCATTTCATGCATAACACAGTCCCTGAAAACCAACCGGTGATTTTATTAGGTGTTCATCTGGAGGGGGAGCAGGCAGCGCCTGGAACAGTGGAGCCTTAGTGAACAACTTAGATGCACATTCCTTGCCTATTGAGGGTTTCATTGTCCGAGGAAATTATTTCCCACTCATTCTCCCAAAGCTCCAGCTCCATTTTCTTTCTCCATTCTTAAGGATGATGCACTTGCTTCTATATACTCAGATGAATCAGAAGGGAGACAAGAAATGCCTGCAAGCTTCCATTGCTCAGCCTTCACAGCCTTTGCCTGGACACTCACTGTCTGCATCCCTTGCCTTTTCTCTCCATATATGGCAAGCTACTGAGTAGCAGGTCCTTTTCCATTCCCACAGTGTGAGAGTATCACACCAGCATATGATTTTCCTTTATCCCTAATCCTCCCTAGATACAGAATCACTGTGATGAGTGTGATGTGTGGAGAATTTTTAAAAATCCTGTTGACAGCCAAGCAGAAGTGACTCATGCCTTTAATCCTAGCACTCAAGAGGCAGAGGCAAGGGGATGTCTGAATTGGAGACCAGCCTGGTCTAGAGTGAGTTTCAGGACAGCCAGAGCTACATAGAGTTACCCTATCTTTAAAAAGCAAAACAGCAACAACAACAACAACAATGTGTAACTGTGACATTTCCCACCTGCACATGAATTCTCTGAAATAATAACTCTGAGACTGAATTATATATCAACAAATGCTTAGGCCTGATCCCTGACTAGCTCATATCTTAATTCCCTATTTATATTATTCCAAGTCATGTCACATGACTTGTTACTTTGTCCTCAATTTCATATGACCATTTTCTTCTGTGTCTGGGGCAAATCTCTCACCCTTAACTATTTTCCCAGAATTCCTCTCTCTGTTCCAGAACTTCCACCTCCCTATTGTCTGCCTAAGCTGACAATAATAATTGTCATGTAATAAAATAAAATAAAAATAGTAAAATGACAAAAATAAATAATAATAATAATAATAAGCTAAGTTGGCCAACAGCAAATTTTTTTTTTATTGACAGGTGATACTTCCATATAGTACAAGAGATTCTCTCTACAATGATGATAATAATAATGACAATAATCCTCATCTTCATCATCCTGTGGCTCTCTCTTCTTGTTGCTTAGAGATAGGGATGTAGAACTTTCAGCTCCTTCTCCAGCACTATATCTGCCTGCATGCTGCCATCTTTCCAGCCACGAGGAGAATGGACTAAACCTCTGAAACTTTAAGCCATCCCCAATTAAATACTTTCATTTATGAGTTGCCATGGTGATGGTCAGCAATAGTATAATAGTCAGAAATACAATGTAATTTTTTGGTATATGTATAAAATACGGGATAATTAAGTCAATTTAATTAGTTACATTCTTAATTTGCCTGTGTATGTGGTATGATATTTGATATTTAGTCTTCTATGTTTTTAAACATAAAGTTATCATTAACTATAGTTACTCATCTGTACAATAAATCTTAAAAATGTATCCCTCCTTCCTGAGAGAAGCTTTCTACTTATTAAATTGAATTTCCACATGTTCTGCTCTCATGCTGATTTTTCTAGTAATCCCCATTGTATTTTGTGCTCCTGTGAGTTTGGCTTTTCAAAGATTTCACTTATATTAATCATGATTGCCACTTGACAATCTGGAATCACTTAAGAGATCAACCTCTAGGAGGGTCTGTGAGGGCATTTCCAGGAAAGACTGATTTACTGGTGATTTCCTCCCAGGGTGGGTGGCACCAACTGGCAGGTAGCCCAGTTAAAGGGGTGTGAGGAAGAAGCTGTGTGTTTACCTGTCTGCCTTCACTTCTTGCTATGAGCATGTCTGTCTTTTGCTGGCATCAAACTCTATCTTCTTCAGTTTCCCATTGTAGTCCAGCAGGTTTCCAGGAATCTTGAAGGTCTTCTGTATTGGATTAGAACAGCTGAAGCATTCAGCTCTGTGGACTCTTAGCCTCCCCAGCAAGCCACTGCCGAATCCCTCTTAGTGAGATGTGAGTCATTTTAGTAAATCCACTTTTATAATATGCACACATTCTATCAGTTCCATTCTTCTAGAGACCCTTGTCCAACATGCCACTTCTGAGACTACCTGTGTCTGTTTTTCTGTGCCTGGCTTTTTATAGTTAGCATAACATTCTGTAGGATATTGTCACAAGTGACAGGATTTCATTTTTTTAAATGATGGTATATTATCTCATTTTTCATATGCATCAATTTTGTATATTTATTTATTTACTGATCAACACTTGGGTTGATACCATGTGCTGCAGTAACAGCTGAGTACATGAGCACCAGGGTTTGGACATTGGTTTCAATTCTTTTGGATAAATTCCAAGATATAGGATTGCTGACTTACATAGTATATATTTTTTAATTTTTGAAGAAACTTCATATTTTTCTCCATGATGGCTAATTAACTTCTATTGACACAAATATGAGTGTTTTTATCTCTACATCTTCTTCAAGACCAAATAAGTCCATGCATTTATAGTCGGTGAATTTGGATGAAGATACTAAAAACACAATGGAGAGTGGATAAATGTTTCAAGGTATGGTGTTGGCAAAATGAATACCAACATGCAGAAGAATAAAAATGGATCCCCACTTCATACATAGAAATTTCAACTGCACTTAAGACTCAGACTCGAGGCTTTAAAACTTTTTGAAAAAAAAAAAAAAAAAAGCATGATGGGAAAGCTCCTTGACACTAAACTGGGTATAGGTACGCTCAATGAAAAAACAGGCAAAGCTAGATGAGAGACTACATCACAAAAAGAAGCACCAAGAGAGGCAGAAAAATAATCAGTAAAGTGAAAAGAAACCACACAGAATGGAAGGAAGTATTTGCATGCCATGCATGTGGTAGGGAGAGAAACTGAAAGTGTATGAGGATGTCAGATGACCAAACAAGTACAGCACCAACAATAAAATAATCCAATTAAAAAATAAACAAAGGCTATTGCTATGTGACTTTCCCTAGGGAGTTGTTAACAAATGTGTATTTACTTCTAATAGCAAAATAATGAAATATCAAATAATAATTTTGGTAGACCCGTATTATCACTCTACATAAAACTCTACTCCAGATGGATCAAAGGCCTCAACATATGGCTAGATACACCAAATCTGATACAAGAGAATGTGTAGAATCGTCTTGAACCCATTGACTCAGGAGCAGACTTTCTGAACAGAACACTATTAGCATAGGCACTAATAATAACCAGTAAATGGGAACTCATGAAACTAAAAAATTCTTCTGTATGACAAAGGAAAACGTCATTGGGACAAAGCAGTAATGTACAGAATGGAAAAAAACATTACCAACCCCACACCGAATAGAGGACTAAGATCCAACATATACAAAGAACTCAACTGGATATCAAGGAAACAACCTAATTTAAAAATGAAGTACAGATAGAAATAGAGAATTCTCAAAACAAGAAACTCAAATGCATGAGAAGCACTTAAAATGTTTAATGTTTTTAGTCATCAGTGAAATACACATCAAAACGACTTTGAGAGTTCATCTTACACCAGTCAGAATGGCTAAGATAAATAAAACAAGTGACAGATCGTGCTGGAAAGGATGTGAAGTAAGGGGAAGACTCATCCACTGCTTATGGGGGTGCAAATGGGATGGCCACTGTAGAACTCAGTGTGGTGGCTCCTCAGCAAGATACAAATCAATATACCCCAAGATCCAGCTATACAACTATTGAGAATATACATCAAGGATGCTTTATTCTACCACAAGAACATTTGCCCAAATATGTTCATTGTTTCACTATTAATAATACCCAGAAATCAGAGACAACCTAGATGTCCATCAACAGAAGAACAGATAAAGAAAATGCGGTACATTTTTACAATGGAGTATTACTCAGCTAATAAAAAAACATGAAATTCACAGGTTAATGAATAGAACTAGAAAAAAATCATCCAAAGACAGCTAACTCAGACAAGAAAGACAGATATGGTATGCATTTGGTTAGATGTTTGCTTTTAAGTCACTGTAAGGGAGCTACAATCGGTGTAAGCATAGAGGTATGTAGAGAGTAAGGGCTTTGGGAAATACACTAGATAGATATAGAGGGTCGAGGGAGAGACTGGAATGAGAGGATTAAACAGAGATGGAGGAAAGGGAACAACTATATGGGGAAGGACACTTAAGACTATGGACTATGTGAGAGGTGGTTTAGAAACCTGTACAGTAGAAAAAATTTCCTAAAATATATACATATATGAAGGTGATCTCAATGAAGTTGTTAAATAACGAGGAGATAAACTCCCAACTGGCCTTCTCTTGACACCTAAGGCATCTTCTAGTACTGATTCTGTTACAACTGATTTGAGTCGTTGGCTGAAGTGTCTTATCAGAACCCCCACATAACTCAGGTGATTCTCCCCAAACTAATGGTAAGGCCCTATTGCTAAGAACAACTCCTACACAGCTTAATCGAACACAAAGAAATAGAGCTAGTACTTCCATAGAGCCTTCCCCTTGACAGACTGAAACTTTCAGTTCATGGTACTGAAAATTATTCTCCCCTACCAAAGGAGAAAAGAAAACACCAAGGCTGTTACAAACCCCTTTGATCTACAAGAGTGACCTGCCAGCAAGAATCTGTTGTAACTGTGTCACAAAGATTGTTCGAGTAACTAAAAAAATAACTGATTTGAATAAAGGCTCACTCTAAGAGCTGGAAGCCACACCCAATGCTGCTTGGGTGGACAATTAATGTGAGAGTAGGCCAGGGACACAGGGAAAAACCCAATACTACTGTTCTGTTAAAGCAATGGTTCTTAACCTGTGGGTTGCGACTGACCCTTTCACAAGGGTTGCATATCAGATATCCTACATATCAGACATTAACATTATGATTCATAACAGTAGCAACTTACAGCCATAAAGTAGCAATGAAACTAATATTTATAGTTGAGGGTCACCATAACATGAGGAACTAATTGTATTAAAGAGTTACAGCATTAGGAAGGTTGAGAACCACCTTGCTAAAGGAACATAGCAATAAAATGTCTCCTAATGGAATTCTGCTGTATTCATAGATCAGTGCCTAGCTAAGCCATCATCAGAGAAGCTTCCTCATATAGCATATGGGAACAAATACAGAGACCTGTGGGGGGAGCATTTCACTAATTGATGGAAGATGGAGGATGACCCCCCCCCCTTTACTGTGGGAGGTATCATTTTATGACAAGTAGGACTAAGCTCTACAAGAACTGTGGTTGAATGTGAGCCTGAGAGCAAGCCAATAAGTAGCTTTCTCCCATGGTCCCTGCCTCTACTCCTGCCCTGACTTCCCTCAAAAATGGATTGTGATCTGGATGTGTAAGCCAAGTGAACCCACTCTCACCCTAAGTTGGTTTTGGTTAGTGTTTTATCAGAGCAACAGAAAGTAAGCTAGACTAGTTGATGTGTGGAGAATTCAGTCAGCTCTTACCATGTGGCCTCCACTGTGATGGGGAAGCCAACTTTATCTTTCAGTGGAGAGAGTATTACTTCAGCTTCCTCCCCCAAACCTATTTCTGCCTTTCTTCACTCGTCTTTGATTAGCAAAGGATCCTTCTCTCCCGCTGCCCCACTGTCTGAGTTCTGCAGCTGATTCCTAGCTCTCTCAGAGTGAGATCTAATTTATACTCTGGCTTGTGAGATCATAGGCTTTGGTGTCTGAGCAATGACATTTCTTCAGCACTGTTCAGCCTCCAAACACACATTTCTGCTTCCTACCTGCCTGCTTTGGACAGGCCTTCCCTGAACACTGTGGCAAGCAGCATCTTTTCTTAGCAGGGTTGCTCCTGTCTATTGCTTCATTTATCTTCACAGCATATAAAGCTATCCAATGTAATTTTATTTACTTGTTCATGTAATTATTTTCTACCTCCTTACCTGCAATGCAATTTGCATGAAAACAAGAACTTTATTTTGCCCTATATCACTGTTGCATATGTTTAGTGGCTCATAAATAAAGGAAGTACTGTGTGCTCAGTGCCAGCAAAACTCCTGACTGGGCAGAATGAGTGAGAACTGTGCTATTGAATTACAATATCTTTAAAGGAAATTTTGACTACATTTACCTCTTGCCTTGCACATTCACATTATACTTCACCTCTGGGGAGAATTTGACCTCGTTCTACAGATGGCTTCCAGAAGGACTCTTTCGTAAAATGAATGACAAGAACCTGGTAACCTGAAGGTGTTTAAAGCATCTCATAATATTCAGAGGTAAGAGCTGAGGTCAGTGACTCTGAACATCAGGCATACAGAAATATGTACTAGGCTCAGGGTCTCAGTTTTAACATTTCTACTGCAATGGTATAAATCCGTTAGGGAAAACTGTAAGTCTGATTTTTAAAAAAAGCACAGAAGATTAATGTAGGCCATTGGATGCTATTTTCATCGTAATTTTATAAGGTTAAGAAGGGAGCTCTTTCATTGTGAAAAATAAACCAAGATTTAGTAACCTACTTTGCAAACATTTCTTCTCCTCTGCCCCACGCTCCCTTTCATAAAGAAAAGTCCTATTTGTTTGGTAAGTTCAAAATGGACAAGCCATAGCCAAACAGTTTTTATTTATAATGTATGTATATATCACATATACTCTCACAATAACATAAGAATACAAGTAAGCCAGGAGACTGTCAGATAATCCCCTATACCAACTGTCTTATCTAAAATGGTAACATACACCCTTGGCTGTAGGTCAAATGCCACAGGATCTGACTACTCATGACCACACAGTCCCCAGGGATCTGATTCTTTAAAACAAATCTATCTTTTGACAATTTCAGCATGTATTCACCAATACATTCTCGCCACACCCATCCGTCTTCCCGACCTTGTCTCCTCATTATCCTTACAGCCTCCTCTTCTCCTACCGAGTTTCCATCCCACTTACAGGTCTTTTTGTTGTTGGAGGTGTTGATTTGTGACTCATTAGGTTTTACCAGGGCTGAGCATGTGAGCACGGGTGTGGAACACCTATTGAAGCATGGTTGACTCACCAGTTGCTGTCCTCTCATGACTTGACCATTGCACAGAAGAGCCACCTCTCACTATTGTACTTTAGGTAGGGGTTGAGTTTAGAATACATGACAACTTAAGAATATAAGGACAACTTAAGTGATGGGAATTATAGATAAAGAGTCATGTAAGGATACAGGAGGAGGAAGAGGAGGAGGAGGAAGAGGAGGAAGAGGAGGAGGAGGAGGAGGAGGAGGAGGAGGAGGAGGAGGAGCAGGAGGAGGAGGAGGAGGAGGAGGAGGAGGAGGAGGAGGAGGAGGAGGATGTTTGACAAAAGCCAGCCCAGGACCCACAATAAGGAAGCGTAAAGATAAGACCATTAGGAGAAGCATTAAGGTAAGAGGTAACATTCTAAGCAAAGACTTTAAGAAATACTTCAGGCTGTTTCAGGCCATGGAAGACCTCAGTCCAGGCCTGAAGATCTTCCATCTAGATCCTATTTTTGTTTCAACGTTTTAGCTTCATAGGGACTTTCCCCATCCTTTGATGTGCAGCACAGATGACCTTGAGATCATGTTGATTTATCTGCCCCACCTTCCCAAGGGCTGTGATCACAGGTGTGTGTCTCTATGCTGGCATTCACTGAAACATTTTAAGCAAACAGAGCTCAGATTTGTTATTTTAGAAATACAGCATTGCTTTGCCAGGTGCGGAACATATTTCTGTCTTCTCACCCTCAGAAGTCTGAGATGAAAGATTTGCTTCTGTTTAAGAATTTAGGAGATACGGAGGGTGGTAGAGAGAGGAGAAGAGAGGAAAGAGGATAGAGAAGGGGAGGGCAGAGGGGGTGGAAGGAGAAGGTGAGGGGAAGTAGAAGGGTGAGGGGGGAGAAGGGTGGGGGGAGAAGGGTGAGGGGGGAGAAGGGTGAGGGGGGAGAAGGGTGAGGGGGGAGAAGGGTGAGGGGGGAAGGGTGGGGGGGGAAGGGTGGGAGGGGAAGGGTGGGGGGAAGAAGGGTGAGGGGGAAGGGGGAAGGGGAGGAGAAGAGAAGAGAAATTTAGGACACCTGAAGCTCCATTAGAGGTATATTTAATGTAGAGATGATGAGATTCATAATGGAAGGTGGAGGGATTGGGGAATAGGAGCTAAGAAATGAGAGATATTGTTAAAGTTAATTTGATTTAGGCTAAAAATGAGAGTGCAAAATTATGTGGTAGTTTGTGGTTTAAATCCATACCCTTAACAAAGTATGTGAAGTATCAGTGACATCTTCCCAACTAGACATTAAACTTCAAATGTCTAGTCAAGGGATACTCTGCCGAGGATCAACTTTGCTTGAGAGACACTCCTGTGGAAGTGAATGGGAGTGGTAGAAGAATGACTCAAGGTCAGTGATGGATGCAAGCCAACAGCTCTGTGTTCTGCTTAAGACAGCTCTCCCTTGCAGACCATAGACAAGGCTTTTACTTGCATAAGCTATGTCCTTAGAAATTGTATATCAGTTTAATCATTTACCTTTTGATCATCCCATGAATCAACATTTTATAACCTTAGCTTCCTGACTCTTAGAAGCTGATATACAGAACACTTTCTAGGCAAATGAACCACACACACAATATATAATATATAATATCTATCTATCTATCTATCTATATATGATATAGCAAGTCCTGAGGTTCTTGTGATTGCCAAGACTAGATAGACATAGAGGGTATTTTTGTGTGAGAAAGTTAGCTTTAACTATACTATATATATATATATATATATATATATATATATATATATATATATACACATACACACACACACACATATATTATATTTTTACAATTTAGTAAGCTCTTGTTTACATTGATGCAAGCAGCACTGAAGCTCATTTTTGTAATTTGTAGCTACCTTAATATGTTCTTTTAATCTTTGGATTTTTTTTCTTTTTTACCTCACTGACTTCAAGGTTTATTATTAGAAAGTATTAAGCAATTCCAGAAATTAGGAATATCATTAAGCCATGATCTTTTTTCAGACTTTTGTCTGTCCCCAGCCTCAATTTGGATAGCATATATAACTACCTCCTTTAGGGAGTAGACTATCTGGATCAAATTTAGTGAATGGCTTCTGTGGAGGAGGCCACCCTTTTACCACTAATATTATATAAGAATCTATCTGAGCCTTGGTTTTTAACTATTTCTATCTTATTTATGATGCAGGCTTTTTCCTTTATTGACCAAATCATCTCTTCGTCTTCTTTATTTTCTTTCTGACAGAGCAGACTCATTAGTGTAGCTGCCTCTGTTCTTTCAGGTCTGTTAAGCTCCTCATACAATTCATATTGCACCCTTAGTTTATGCATAGTTGAGATATTGTATAAAGAATAGCTATTATACTGATTTTTGTATTCTTGAACTCATATTTTCAGAGTTCTTTCCCACAACCTTAAGGGCTGCCCTGAAGGTCACAGCATCACCATTTTCTTGAGGATCACCAGACACATTTTTGATTCCTGGAATCCTGTTATTTCTGACTATCATGAAGTCATTATCCATGGCAGGGAGAACATTCCATTAAAAAAGGAACCTGAAGTAAAACATGTACATTATTATGCAAACAAGCTTTATGCAGACATCAGACATCAGCACTTGAAGAGACTCATGTTCTACTAGATCAGTTCCAGGGGTGGGAACCTTGTCACACCTTCCCTTCCATAGCCCGCAGCCATGTAATACTCAACATGATCAATTGGTCTTTATTTTTGTCTTGAAGTAGATTGGTGCTTTCAGATTAGACTGTACTTTAGTCTTTGTTCAATGTAGATAGGAACAAAATATTTTGGGCTTTTTTTTTTTACATTATCATAGCTAAGGAAATGTCAGTGTGTTAGTCAGCCTTCTGCTATTGTAACAAATACCAGAAACGAATCAGTTGACAAGGAGAGAAAGGTTACTTTGGCTCACAGTTATGGAACTCAGGATGCCCCATTACTTTTGTGTTAGTACAGTAAGGCAAAGCGTCATGATGAAGAGCAGGTGGTGAAGCAAAAAACCAGTATCTTGTAGTTAAACAAAAAGAAGAGCCATGTTATCTTAATCTAGAGAACAATTCCAGTGATCTAAGACCTGACACCCCACCCCCACTCTACCATTCTACCTCCACACACACATTAGGCTCCATCTCCTAGAGGCTCTACCATCTTCTTCCTATGATGCATCAGCTGCAGATTGAACCTTTAACCTACTGACTTTAGAGGACATTTAAGATCCATACCATAGTGTCACTAAAACAAGTTTTCCCATTTTTAATAAAGTTACAGAACCACATTAATACCTTGAAAGCAATGCATAAATTTTCCATGCAATGAGCCCTTCCCCTTCCTTTTATCTGATGATGATGAGCTCAGGGTGAAGAGTGGTAGTCACTACAAAGGTAATTCACTCCCTGTGTCTGGGGATGGAATCCCAGCTGGGTGACTTGGGTCAAATACTTTACACTCTTTTACATCTGGGAAATCATGCTAGTGGTAAGGAGTTATTGCTCCTCAACTAGGCTGGGGGGAGGGTATTTTGCGTGACGTGACTCAGAGATGGTGAAGAAGTTAGAGAAGAGTAGTTATCCTGGGAGCAGCACTGTGACAGACAAGGGGGAAGGAAGAAAGGACTGACCACGAGCATGGACTCAGTATGACTCAGTGCACTAGGCCCTGGGGCCTACTTTTAGTCATTTCTTTCTTGGCTGTATTCTACATGTTATACAGTCACCATAAAACCATAGTATAATTAGTTATAAGGCTTTATCTTCTCTTTGCATGGAGACCAGAATTATAGCCTGGTTTATGCTTTGGAAGAGGTAGCCTAGGGTGAACTGCAGAGGTAGGAGCTGAGTAGATCATTGGCTGAGAAGCCAGCTTAGCCACAACCAGTGGCAAATTGGTTGAGTGGGTGTGCAGTCCTTTAAGTCATCTGGGGCTTCTTAGAAAGAGAACTGTTTTCTTCCAGTCACAAAAGCCAGCAACTTTCCTTGATTGTGAAATAGAAGTGTAAACGCTTGCAATCTGAAGAATGCAGGAACACTCAGGATGCACATTTGTCCAAGTTTCTTTTACAAATACACAGGATAGGGGAAGCATCGCTCTCTGAGATGCTCAGGCGCACAGGCTTTGAATTTTGGAATATTTGTATTTACACAGTGACATTATGGATACAATCTAACACTAAGCACAGAATCCACTGATTTCTATGTCCCTGAAAGTAACTTTATACATATGCATATTACTTATTTTCCTAATTTTATGTGAGTCAAAGTTTTGGGGCCTGGAATTTTGGGGCTGTGGCATCATGACAGTGCTAAAAATGTTTTAAATTTTTGACTTGGGGATTGAGTATACTGAGCATGTATTATAAGGAGAAGCATTAAAAATACCATTTCTATTTCAATGTACACTTTTATTCATGGTTGAAAAGAATAATTACATATAACTTGTAAACTTATTCAGAACCATTGTTCAGAGAGACATAAAAATGTATGGATTAAATGACATATATTCTGATGACTGTAGAATATAATATACAGGTAGAAGCACAAAATGTAAAATGGAAAATTGTGAAAACAAGTCCTGTTACCTGTATGTATAAGAAAAACAAGACTCATTTTCCTATAGGCTACCAATGTTATACAGGGCAGTTCTTGACAGAGTTCAGTTATTTTCATTTACTTCACCTGGCAGCTCAAGACATGATAGGAAAAGACACTAATGTACAGAGAAATCACTTCCCAGTGTTATGTGATAGTAGAAACTTGTATTAATACAAAATATCACTTGAGGTTTTTACAGAGAGTTCTAGTGCCAAGTTTGAGAGACATCTTGGTTAGCAAGCAATCTGAGGATTCATAAAAACAGATTTTCTCAAGCAAATATTTTTGCTGGTAAAATTGTTGATGTTTTAAAAGCAGCTAGAAGTAGACAGAAGGTGCTATGACCTGTCATTTTAACAGCAGGCATGGAGCAAAATGCTCCGCTATTTCCACTCCTCTCCATAAGATGGCAGAGTTGGTGTTACAAAGGAGAGAGCAAACTCACTGTTAGTCTCAGGAACAGTAGAAGGCTGAGGGTCATTCTCACCATTTCAATATTGCCATCTTCATTCAACAATAGTGCTAATCACACCCAGTTTGTCAGAAATAACAGCAAAGGAGCAGCTATGCGTGGACCTTTAAGTGCACCAGGGTTTCCTGGAGACCCCCCTCTCTGAGCACTGCTTTTCTTTCCATAGTTATGTCTCTGTAGGGTCTCTTCCACACCCAATCACTCCAGGCCTCATGGTGTTATTCCCAGGTCACCACAGAGGTAACTGGAGTCTATCTGTGTGTGGCAGAGGCAAGCATAATTATTTAGACTGGCAGAGGCTGCAGAATGCCCCACCTTAATGAGAACTTAACAAGGACTGCGATGGGCTGGCTTTGGCTATGTGATTGAGTAACTGGTTCTTAGATCTGCCAATCCAGTCTTAAGTGATAGGGCACCATTTTCAAATGTGACACATATGTGCTCAGAGGGACAGGTGGCTCAGATCTCAGTGTCTTGAGCATCACAGAATGAATGAACAGTGATGTTATAGAGGCTGAGCTCTGTAAAGGAAGAAGTCTGTCCCAAGCTATGAGGATTTCTATAGTTAATCTCTCAAAGAAAGATGGGACACTTGATTAGTTTTCAGTGCCCCTCTGCCTCTTGGGCTGGGGTGGGGGGTCTTTCAAAACCAGATTCTTGCCGAGTGTTTGGGAAAGCATCCCAAGGCAGCAAAAGAAGGTTTCATTTGGGCTGACCATCTTCCTTACTCACCAGAGCTCAGAATCTGTGGGGAAGGATGTTCCCCAGACCTACTTTCAGAGCCCAGATATTCTAGAATGGTATTTTCTTGAGGCTTTGCAGATTAATATATCTCCCCGGGGTTAGAATGTGTGTTCCCCATGGACAGACTCTCTGTTATTTTGCTTTATTTCTCTAATAATTGGACAGTGCCTGACACCCATGAGTTTCTCTGCAGGCGTGCTTTGAAAGAAAGGCAGTCACCAATTGCCACCACAGCTTGCATGGTATCACTTAAAGGAGTTCACAGAACCTTGTGTCCCTTGGTGTATGGTGGTAGGTTAAAAACACTGCTAAGTATAGCAGTGACCTGCAATAAAATTTCCCCATCAGTAGCTGCTCCTGGGTGGTCAGGTTTATACATAAAAAGGCAAATCTGTCTATTCCAGGAATGAGAGACTTGCCTGAATGAGCAGCTGTCAATGGATTTTCTTGCATCAATTACTGATAGACTAAAAATAGTACAGGAAACAAAGTTTTTTGGGTGAATATAAACCTGAGCTCTTGAGTTGGAAGAGATCATGCCAGACCAATGTGGCATGCTTTGGAGGAACCCTCACCTTTTCTGTAAAATATCCACAGACTTTGAGAAGTCTGTACTGGAGAAAACTATGATGTTCCTCCAAAAGAGACAATTTGGTAACTACAAAGGAAAGGCGAATTTATCAAAGGGGATAATTTTCAGAAACTAGTATTAGGACCGTAAGTCTTGAAAATCAAATCCTCCTCCACCCTGGATAGTTTCTTACCATGCTGTGGCTCCTATGTGGGACATGCATGGGAGATATCTGGGGTATAATGATACCATGTTCTTTACCAAGTGTCTTTAATGTTAAAGATGCTAATGACCATGGGCCACCAAACACTCTGGAAATATCTTGCTATAAAGATCAATGCCACATTTAAGAAGCACAGACAATGGAGGTCTGTGTGATCCTCAGAAAATGCCAAAGTAGAGCATCTTATTCAGATCAAAGCAATAATGGTTATAATCGTAAGACAGGTGAAAGAGAACTAGAGAACCCATTCCTAGTTCACACAGACACGATTTTAACTAACATCTGGCTTGATCCTAGTAGGAACAAAACAGTTTTGTATAGCTATGCACTATTGCCTGTAGACTCTGTTACAGGAATTTTTACATCACATGTGTTCATACTCCAGTGATTCAGGTTCTTATGTTAGTTTCCTCCTTGTGCTCTTTCAGAGGCAGTGTGTTTAAATGTTTGTCAGCAGTTCTGCATATTCTCTGCAATAGCTACATTTTATGTTTCCTGCTCCTTAATCTGTTGGGTGCTTGAAAATTACTTTATTAACACAAATCCAAGCTGTGTTTTAATTAAGAATAATAAATACTAGGCCGGAGAGCTTCCCTCTGAAGAGAACTCAGAAGTTTCAGTTCGTGGGATATAAAAAAAGCCTACTGGGAGTGGCAGAGACCTTTTTGTCTGTCATTTGCTCCTTGGTTCTGCTGTGTGTGCGGGAGGTTGCTAGGCAGCAGGGCTCTTGTCATATGCAAGAAGTCTCAGGGAAAAAAAAAAAAAAACCTACGAAGTCAGAAATTTGTCATTGTTTCCAGCCCAGGGGATCTCACTGGGAACTCTCACCTACAAGTCACTAGGAGAGGATGAGAAATTGCTTTGTTATTCTACGTCAGGCATTTTGCTCTAGGAACTGATGTGGATATTAATCCTAACTCTCTTCACTTCAGGGTTTTCCCTCGAGGATGTGAAAGTGTTTTGAAGTGTTCACACCCACGTTTCTCTTGAGCTATGTGAAATGGGAAAAAAATGTAACATCTACATCTTTAAAAGAGAACAAGGAGGTATGCTTTTATTACAATTATTACTGATGCTAATAATACTCCGTGCTTCTAGCAGCATCTGACGTGTGGCAGCTCAGATCCCCAGCGGAACTTTAATGAAAACTCCATTTTCTTAAAGGTTGTGTTTAGTTATTATGCAGCTTCTTAGTTATGGGTATGGAAATGCAGGGTTTCTGTGTAGGAAATCAAGGAAAGTAGATCGCAGGGGCCCTGAAACAAAGGAGAAATAAGGAAACAAGCCCAGAACCTGCTGATACCACTGTCCAAACCTCCTACTTTGACAAGGATTGAGCCAAAGCAAACTCTGCATTCCCAAGACCACAGGGAGCATTTTAGAGCCAGCAGAGGGACTTTGATGTCTGGGCATATTTCAGGTAGTTTGACATCTGTCATCAATACCTTTCCTTGGGCTATTAAAAGTCACCAACTGATATTTTAAATCCATTATATGAAGCATATGGTTTAAGCACAATGAAATGAACTAATGAGTCTTTCTCACTCTCCAAAATCAAGTTAAGTAAGCCAGAACCCAAGAGTTCTAGTCTTAAAGAGACTTAGCTTGCAGGCTGGGCATTGTGACACCTGCCTTCAATCCCAGCACTCAGGAGGCAGAGGCAGATGGGTGGGTGTCTGTGAGTTCCATGCCATATATATATTGAGAACCTGTCTCAATCAATCAATCAAACAAACAAAGATATTTACCTTACTACTCCATTCATTATAATTTGCATAAAGCACCAAGCCCTGGGAGTGGTGGAATCTTAAAAGCAAGACAAAGATGAAAAATTCTAGAGAACTCAAATAAATAACTATGCATATTGGATGAATAAATGGATCTATTATTATAAACTGTTTATAATAATCCCTCCCCCCCCCCCAGCAGTGAGAATGAAAGTCTGTATGACACAGTGCAGGTATTGATGAAGGATGTGGAAAGCTGATTAATATTCACAGCATTGCCTGTTCCTGTTATCTGTTTATTTATTTACTTACTAACAAAACTGAGGATTGAACTCGGGGCCTCACATATGCTAGGCAAGTACTCTATCAATGAGCTATATCCTTAGTACCTGTTTCTTCTATCAAGGCCCGAATTCAATATAATAACTTTGATTATTGGGCTCTGTCTTTGATATGAGACTGCAGGTGGTCTTCATAAACTATTTTGTAACACTGTAAGCAATAAATATGTTTTATGGTTAGAATTTAAGATGCCAGAAAGAAAATAGAATGATCCCCCCTTGAGCAAGGAGGCTCAGGGAAGACAGAACTGTAACAAGCAGTCAAAAAGTGGCTTTAAGCAAGTCATTATCACATTCGCTTCCCCAGGACCTGTCATCCAACAGTTGAAAGTAAGCTCTTTGTGTGCTGGCTGGTAAAGGTAGTATGCAGGTTGTTCAGAGCACACAAAATTATGTTTAAGATGCAAGTGAAGAAAGCAGACTCAGAGAGACCAAGATGGTCTGTCTTGCGGAAAGCAAAAGCTCAACCATCTGTAATGGAATCTGATGCCTTCTTCTGGTGTGCATGGAGACAATGTACTCATATACATAAAATAAATAAATAAATCTTAAAATAAAACCAACCAACCAACTAACCACCACCACCACCAAAACCTAAGAGAATATTGATGTCCTCTGGCTAGTGACTGCTAAGAAAAAAGGAAAGGCAGGTGATGGAGAAGAGGCCAGCAGCATGTGTCTTCCTGCAGGTAGCCTACAACCTGAGCATCTAGGGCTATGCAGATCTGCATCTAAAGTCATCACAAAACAGCCAGTCAATAAAAACCTGGTCAGTAGGAACTCTATAAAAGACAGTCATGGAATGAATGCAAAGGAAAAAGTCTAGACTGATTCACAGATATAACAGGACACCAAGTGTCCTGTTACCAGGACACTTGACCAGCCTCAGTGTCCTCCTCCTCAAGTGGGCACAGAGAGACACCACAGGTCTTTCTGCTGCTGGGTGCTGAGTTTAGCTTGCAGAGAAAGAGCATACTCTTATGGGTGTGTGCACATGAGTGCAGGTGCCTGCAAAGGCCAAAAGGGGGAGTCAGATCCCCTGGAACTAGAATTACAGGCAGTTGTGAGCTACCCAATGTGGATGATGGGAACTTAACTTGGGTCCTTTGCAAGAGCTGCAGGCAAGCAGTATATACTTAACCATCTTGAGATTGAGTTAACTTTGAAGCACCTTTTTTGCCTTTTGCTTACATAAATTTTTAAAATAACATTTTGCTATTCTGATCAAGTAGACTTTATACTTCTGGCCTCAAGTAATCCTTCTACCTCAGGCTACTGAGTATTAGAGCCCAACTCACCTAATCATTTTGAAATTATCAAGTGTTAGCTGGATTTGGAGGCAATTTAGGTTCAGAGAGACTATGAGCAGCACTCTTCAGTTCCTGAAATAATTTCCTAGAGAGTTGCTCAATAAGCAGTATCTGGAGCACACAGTTCAGGGAGAGGGCACAGTAACGTCAAATGATAACATTTTTATAATTTTCCTCAATTTTAAGTTTCTCAAAAATAATGTTTTTTGTTTTCAAGAAAAAAAGTGAAGAGGGTGACCAACTTAAAAAACAAAATGTACATTTTTCCCATTTAGTTCCTTTTTTTTTTTTTTTTTCTTTCTTTTGGTTTTTCGAGATAGGGTTTCTCTGTGTAGCCCTGGCTGTCCTAGAACTCACTCTGTAGTCCAGGCTGGCCTCAAACTCAGAAATCCGCCTGCCTCTGCCTCCCAATCGAACTTAGGGTCTTGGCTTCAATGACAATCATGTGCTCCACCACTGAAGTACCTCTCCAGCCCCCCTTTAAACATTAAACGTCACAGCAATAACAACCCCTTTCTTCTCCTTCTCCTCTTCCTCTTTCTTCCTTTTCTCTCCCTCTCTCCTCTTCCTCTTCCTTTTTTAATTTTTGTGACAGGCTCTCAGTAAGCCACCTAGGCTGGTCTTGAATTTGTGTTCATTCGGCCTCACCCTCGCGTGTAGTAGAGGTTATAGGCCTGTGCCACCATGCTTCGCTGAGCTCAGTTTTAACACAGAGAAAATAACAGAATACAAAACGTCAAATGGAGAGAAACTCAAAGTGCTTCCACATGAATCAGGAACAAGACAATGATGTACAAAAGATCACACACTGTAAGCTATCTGTCCTAATCCACTTTCCTAAGCACTGTATACTCTAGGTACTTGTTGAATTAAATAGCAATAAAATAAGTTTTTATTGATCATTCAGAAGATCTTGTGGAACAGAGTTTGACTGCTTCACATGGAAGAGTTAACCTGTTGGTGCTGTTATGTGTGGACTGAGCCCTGTATTGGACTGGCTTTTTAAATTAGTCTTTGCAACAGCAGAAAAACCAAAATACATTCCACAGAATTAACAAAACACTGGATAATCTAGCATGATATATTAGGTTTTCTTTCTGATCATAAAGACCAGATAATAAAGCAAGAAGCAGACTGTTTTATTTCATGGAGCTGATGATGATATTTTTATCACAATATTAGAAAGTATATGTCTCTTTTTTGTACAATCTATAACAATTAAAAACTCAAGGCCTCCATTTTAATAAGATGGTACTCTTGAAGTATATGAAAATGTCTGCTCAATATTTTTCTATATGTGTTTACTATTCTTAGTTTTAGATTGGTACAATATCATCTAGAATATGGGCTCTAGTGTCCAGCATTTTTGCAACAAAGTTTGGGGTAAACCAAACTTTGGCAAATGATGTAAGTAGACATACCCTAAGTCAGCTTTTGAGGCTTGTTCTTAAACAAACAAACTGCCATCCTTTTTGCCTTTCTTCCCTTTAGTTCCCTTGGCTAGAACTAACCAATCAGATGTATGCTTCAGCAGTCATTTTGAATGTTGTTATAATTTGAGAACCATAGCCACAAAAGATGAAGCAGCAAGAGGTCAAGCTGTCTAGGAAGCTTCCATACTGATCTCTGCTGATGGCGTCCAGAATAATAGAAAATGAAGAGGAATAGATACCTCTCTTAGGTAAGCTGCTGTTGTTTCGTTGTTAGTGTTGGTCATGGTAATGGTCATTTGTAGCTCAACTTAATTCTAAAGTATACTGGCTGGTGACTTATAAAAGCAGATAGATACTATGAGGAAAACTACCTAGATTATTGACTTCATCAGACTACTTCTTATCAGCTCTAAAGAGGAAGGGAAATGTGCTTTAGTGATTTCACTCAATGAAACAAACAAAGCCAAAGGAGCAAAACTGGTGTTGTCTAAATCTAGATGGTGTAACTTTCCATTTCCATTCTTTCAACCTACTTCTCACTCTGCTCCTTCTTTGTTGCTTTTCCCCTCCATTCTTTTATTCTTTTAACTTATCTCTCAAGTTCAAGCCAATGCACATTTGGATGCTTTGAATATTTAATTTTTTGAACATTTACCATTTAATATGATCCATGCCCTTTATATGAATGCAGGTTCAAAGGAAATGGTTAATTTTCTATGGGAGCTGATTCCCTGTACAGATTCCAGCATTTAAGATTTATCCACCATGTAGAAATGGCCTTTTCTCTAAACTCTCTTTAGAGGCAAAAGAGATGCTACTCACAAAACAAAATGTGAATTTTTCTAGTCTTCCACTTTTCAGATTTTTTTCTTATTCAATAAATACATTTGTCAAGTGTTTAAAATGTACCAACTCCCTTTCTGAGTGGCACACTAGTCACATAAGGAGTAATGGTTTTCATTGATTTTGCTCTTGGACAAAATTCTCTTAATTTGTAGTTTTATTTTATAACAAATATTTAAAGTTGACTTCTAGACACTTTAAAAGACTCCTTGACTATCTGGGCAGTGGTGGCGCACGCCTTTAATCCTAGCACTCAGAAGGCAGAGGCAAGCGGATTTCTGAGCTCGAGGCCAGCCTGGTCTACAGAGTGAGTTCCAGGACAGACAGGGTTACACAGAGAAACCCTGTCTCAAACAACAACAACAACAAAAAACAAACAAACAAACTAAAAGACTCCTTGACTTCAAAATGTTATAAGCCACTTGCACATTGAAAAAATGTTTTGTAAGCTTGGAAATTAAAGTTTCTGAGTCTTTAAATGTCAAGTGGGCATGTGTGAGCTCAACAATGGTGCCAGAAGTTCAATAGTCACTGAAGCAAGGGACACACCAGAAGCCAGTTTTTATGTCCTCTTACTGATGGATAACAATGGAGAGACTAGAGAAGCCAAATCATAGGGCCTCTTCAAAAAATTCAAGTTTGTATCATTTCATTGGGCAATAGTTTTGTTCACAGCTTAGGGCTAGTTCAGAAACACATTAAGCCATCCCGGAGTTAGTTCGTTAGCATAGAAATATCTGTCTTGGGCTTGGTTTTATCTGAGCTGCCTGTGGTCAGTCCATAACACATCAGTTATTTGTATTTTTTCCTACTTCTTTATTCATCCAACACTTGAAAAAACGAAGATACTGTCTTGGGCTAAAATGTCAAGTCAGAACACCCGACTTCTAATCAATCTGTAACGTTTTTCTGAATTCCTTATTAAAGTGACTCACAAGTGATAAGTATTTGCTTTAACAATCATTCACCCAGAATGTTTTCCATAGTGAGAACATTTTGAGAACATAATTTTTAAAAGTAAGTATAAAATGAAGGTTTGTTTTGTCTTGGCAAGATTCTAATTTTCAGAGATGAAAAGTACAATTTTGGTATTTATTTACTCCTCAATTTAGCAGTCATGATGGTTTTTCTAGCCTTCACAACATACATTAGTTGATTCTAATGTAGACAAATTTTGCTTATCAGAAAAAGGCTGTTCATTGGATGAAACAGGCAGCTAGCCATCTTGCTATATATCCCGTTAGGTTGAGCTACTAAAAGATAGCTGCCTTTTTATTTGGGTTTATGGGAACAGCAAGGCTTATTTTACCAAAGGAATAAGAAAATGCATCAAAATATTACTAGAACAAGATGCTGTGCTGTCTTCTAAACAAAAGTGAACCAACCATATTCAAGGTATAGAAAAGTATGAAGACATGTTTTTGTTTCAAGGACACACCCTCTCCCTTTCTATGGCAGTAAAACGGAGGCTAAGATCATTGGGGACCACACTCTTACAGTTTTTCTCTAATGTGGACTGCCCAAGACATTTCATGTCTGAGAGTTCTCCAATCCTTTCATTCTTCTGCCTAACTTTTGCTGGCTTTGGAACATGATTGGAAATTCCCATAAATAAGCTGATGGATCCTAGGTCCTGCCTTGCCACATAATGTGGCAGGATGTTCCAAGGAAGGATAAGTCATTCATTCAAAAGAAGGATGAGCCTGGAGCCAGGTTGGTCATTGCTGACAAGGCCTGGTGTCACGGTGGTTAGGCAACCAGACTAAGGCTTTGTGTCATTCTTCTACTCCATGCCATGACCCTGTACTCCTCAAATGGGAGTTTGATGGCACTACCTTTCAGGTAACAAGAGCTCCTTGCCATTTAGAATTTAGGTTTATTCTGTAGGAGGGAACTCAGTGAGAGGACCAGCTGACTGACAGGACACAACCTAGTACATGAATTTCCAGGCATTGGGGCAGAGGTGATTGCATTAAATTCTGATTGCTAGCAGACTCATGAAATTTATGTACCTAAGAGGGAGAAGAGAGAACAGAGAGACTTCTACAAACATTCAAAAATTTGTACCAATTTCAGTGGTTTATGGGTACCTTAGAGATCCATGAACTGCACTGGACTGTCTCTTGAGCAAATAGTGAACAGACAGAACCCTGATGAAGGGAAGACTTAATTTTTATGTGTGTACAAAAGGAGCAAAATGGCTTTTCACATGGGAACTAACACAGAGACAGGAAAACACTTCAGTGTGACAAATACCTGCCTTACATGGTGAGCAGACAGTTATCAGCAATGCAGTTAAACCTTAGTAGTGAGGATCAACATGGACTTTAATAATCTATTTGGCCTTGTCACAATGGCCAGATATCAGCAGACTAAGTCAAACACACTGTCCTTTCTAATGCAGTATTTGTTGGGGGCCATCGGCATCATGGAGACTGATGGAAAGGGGGCCAAGGAGGAAGGTTTCTAAAATGTCCGACATGTTCTATATTTTGGTTGAAGCATTGGTTATTCAGCTTGTGCATTTCTCATTGCACCCTTAAAACCTATGCATTTCACCATATGTATATTTTATTTGAATCTTAAAAAACCCCACAATTGTGAAAAATTTCCAAGATGGACCTATTTTCCATCTTAGAAAATTAGTTTTCCCACTTAATTTTCTTGATTATTGGGATGAATGGGAAAAAAGAAAAACTGATGTAAGTCAAACATAAATATTTTTGTTACAGATTTCTATAGAGAATTCTATAACATTTGAATGTTCCCTTTGAATATCTTAATAAGTTCTTGGCTACAGATTTATGGCTGTGATTTCTGTCCCACAGCCCTTGAGCTGTATGTTTAGGTCTGACATCAGTGTTGGGAGTGAAATAAAGAGCAGAAAATATGAATCTCACAGGCAGTCAACTCCCTGCATAGGGGAAGGGTTCCACTCAGCATTTCTGTTTTTGTACTCAATCATAATATAAACACACACACACATGTACATGTGTGTGTCTCAGAATATTGCAAGAAGAAGAGCTGCGTGAATCTGCACATTTAGATTGCCAGAATATTGTTGTAGACTCTTTAGAGATTCAGAACAAAGGGCTCCATGTTTTGTCTGTGTCTGGTGCTGTTTAAACAGTGATCTGTGCTCAGTTTGAAAGTTGGGTCCAGTCTTTGTGCGATCTGCCACAGGTCTACCCTTGTGTCTGATGCCCATAAGCAAGGTCTGCATACACAGATCCATTAGCTTAGCAGGTTTAGGGGCCAGTAACCTGGATGTTACAGTTGAATAACACACAGTCCCCTTAGAAATGACTTAGAGAAGATTTTCACAGATTTTTTTTTTCCATTTTGCATACCTCAAGTTAAATTAAGAAAAAAATAATAACTTTTTTTTTTTTTACAATTTACAAGTGCTCATATAAGAAGATGGCTTAAAACAAAACAAAACAAAACAAAAATCCCACCCAAGCACCCAGAACGCATCTAGCAAACAACGCTAATGTTACACAGGTTGAGACCAAAGACCTCGCAGCTCCGAGTTCGCTGGTTGGCAGGGGGCGCAGTCCTGCTGTCTAGGAGGAAGGTGTCGCTGTAGGATCCCCAGAGCTAGAGGCCAATGATGCTTTGTTCCCTAACTCATGTCCAGGAGCCGCATTTCAGAGTCAATGTCATTACTTATTTCGACCTGAAAAAGAAAATATGAATGCTTTAAAGAACTCCAGTGTCGATAAATGAAAAGCCCGTCTCTTTCCCCAGGCCTTTTGAAATGCAAAGCATTTTAGGGTGGGCCTGCTTCTGTCTGACTTAGGAGCTAGGAAGGCTGAAGGCTCAGCTCTTCTGCTTTTCGGATCAGCTTGTGGCAGTCCAGATGCGGAGACAGCTGACAGCCACAAGACTGTGAGATGAGGTGGACTCACTGTCTCAGGAGGGAAGGCAGTATATACCCCCAATTTACTAGCTATATCCCTGTATTTTCTAAAAAATCATGGACCTGGCTCCCTCACCAACATCCAATCTTGGGATGTATAACATTACATATCCATTTGCCTTGGCCACTGTGGCTAAATATTTGGTGGGGGACAAAAGAAACAAAACAAAACAACCTCTCCCCCCCCTCCCCAACACACACCAAAAAAAGCCTATTCCTGGCAGTGTCTTTCAGATGAGATTAACATTTCAGTCCATAGACCAGGTAAAGTATATCTTTCTCCACAGTGTGGGTGGACATTGTGGGATCATTTGAAAGACTCACCACACGGTGGGTGAGGTTTGCTGAAGAACAGAGGGTTCTGCCAGATCATTTGCAGCATTGACTTATCCCAGTTCTTCAGTCTACCAGCCTCCACTGTGGATTGACGACTTTCCAGGCTCAGTTACTGCATAAGTCAGTTTCTTGACATCTCTACCAACTCTTTCCTCTTTTCTCCCCCTATCCCCTGCTTCACTATCTTCTTCGTCTCTCCAGTAGCACCCCTAGCCACCACTACCAATGTACATTTTGCTTGTTTGGCCAACAAAAGTACCACAACCTTCCTGTGTGAGTCATTCTGGTCTCCACATTTTGAACAGTGTGCCCATAACTTCTTTTGCAGCCATTGGAATGCGTAGATCTGAACGACGTGTCCATGCTCAAAGTCAACTTCAGCACCATACCTGCATAGCTATCACTCCATCTCTCTCCCGTGGAGTCTTAGCTGGTCTAAACCTTACACTCTTTTGACAGCCCAGGGGAAACTGGCCTCTGTATACTTCTACATGTCTCATCCTGCTACAAGAACTCAGCTGAGCTCTACACTTCCCTATGTGCAGCTCATAGTCACTACTGACATTGGTGACTCGATCACTTGGAATGTTCATTCAGTCATAATTTGAAATAGTTAAAAAATCTCCAGCTTTCCCCTTTCCCCTTTCTGGGATCTCTGTTCTTCCCATAAATGGTATTTTCTCCTGTACAATCCAGGAGGCCCCTGGTCATCTGGGGTCATACTGCAGCTTGTACTCTGTGCTTCTGTTTCTTTGGAATCTGAATGGCAAGCCTCTAAGTCTAATCCTTTCACTCTGCATTTAAACCGTGATGTCCATGGGGGAGATAAAGAGATGTGCTTATAAAAATGGAGATTTATAGCTTCATACAGTCTTAAGTTAGCAGGAAGAGTGCAGGTTCTAAAGATAGGTTCTCTGTGAACACATAAAGCTGGTCTCAGTGAAGGGGATAAAAGCAGGAACATTACTGTATCTAGGATATAGGAGTCAAGGATGCCATTGGATAGCCCTTCCACTGTGGAACAGACCTGACACAAGGAATTACCTGGCTCAACAAAGTGTAGAGGCCAGGATAACTTGCCTGATTATAAGAATCTGTATGGCTGCTTCTCTCCTTACTTTTATCTAGTCGTCACCACCTGAGTTCTTAATAATAATATTTAATATGTTTTATATCTGTATTGCTCCAATTACCTAGAAATGTTTCCTTATAGTAGAGTTTTTGAAATGATAATCCACATTATACTAGACCATTAGATCCTCAGTCTATTTTAATTATTAACAATTTCCCATAATTAAATCTTTTTCTACTTAATTATGAACATCCAGACTTGGCCATGTTACTAAATAGAGTAGTTCAAGGTCAGGCTTGACTTTACAAATAGGCACCTTGTAGGTAGTACTATGTACGCATTTCTTACATGGCACAGAATATCTGGCAGTTCCACTTTTAATGTTACGAGTGAGCAATAGGTCTAGGTATTGATTTTGGATCCTTAAACTCATGACTCTCCTCGTTTTCTTGCTTTTCGATAGGTGCATGCAGAAAGTTTAACAATAGCTCAATTAAGCCAGCCTCCAAAGGCAGAGAACAAGCAGATGACAAGACAATGATGCTAGCTCAATGTATTCTGGGTAGGCTTGCAAAAATTTCTCTTTCTACTTGTTTTATAAGTTTCTTGGTGTTAGGTATGATGTGTGTGTGTGTGTGTGTGTGTGTGTGTGTGTGTGTGTGTGATCTTCCCTTGCTTCTGTTATTTCTAGTATTGTTTTTCCACAGACTTGGAATAGTATTTTTAATGTACAGACTTGTAATAGTATTTTTAATGTAATACAAATCCAGTTGGTGGAATCAGAAGATTTCTGCAAACTGTTTTCTGACATCCACATGTCTGGCGTAGCACAAATGCAATACCACACACACACACACACACACACACACACATTTTTAAAAGATGAATTGTTGTGTGACATGAGTGGAAACTTTATTCTTGACCTAAAATGCCCTGTAGACAGAGAAATTGAAAATGACTGTGAACAGAAATATGAATTTGTACAGTAAGATATGGCCTTATATTTGTGGCAGCATGCAGCATGGTAATCTCTACAGTTGAGTAAGAATTGGGTTCTACAGAGTTCTAGGAGCATTGAATGAGGCTTCATATTACAATGTCTCATGAAAGGATGGCAAAGTCCCCAGAGAGAATTGGATATTCGACTGATCTTTAGTTGTAGTAAACACATTGGAATGAATATATATATATATATATTCTTCTTTTCCAGTGAGGACAGGGGCACATAACTTATTATAATGATGAAACTGATCTACATCTAAACTCAGCATTTTATATAATGTCTACATATTAATCATATGCTTTTACAATAGTCATAACAATGTGTAACCCTTTCTCACAATGAATCAGAAAGTCACTAATGCCCATGAGAAGAAAAGAGTTCCCAAACAGGGAGGGCAAGGAGCTGAGATGATGCTATCATTGTTCTGTGTAGGCATACATACAGGGAATCCCATCCTTTGGAACAGCTAAGACTGCACTGAGTGTGTTGCAGTTGTAGTGCCCTTGAGATAGTTCTCAAAGGTTAATGTCTCTAAAACTGTTTTCCATTTCCAGGGACTGATGGTGGCTCTCAGTGAGTGGGACTCCATGATTAGCAATGGAAAGAATGAGACAGCCACTCATGTTCACTAGGAACAGATTTCAGTTAATAGTACTCTATTTACCACAGAGGACAGATTTTATACATATTGCTAGGTAAGCTATGAAATCCAGTCAAGGACAAATGCAGACAACATTAAGGAGAGCTATCATTTATTCATCTTTAGTCTATTCAAGCCAATGTTGCTAACAGTTAGGTAATGTAAGTTTTTCTTCTTTTTTAATTATATTTTTTATTTAAAACAATTTTAAATTTAAGTGTATTTTGGTCATATTCTTCCTATCCACCAAGTCCTGCCAGATCCTCTCCACTTCCTACCTACCAACTTTAGTTCCTTCTTAAATAAACAAAAGCTCAATACAACACCCTTCCTAATTTGAAAAAAAAACCAAAAACACAAAATACCAATCTCTCAACAAAAAAAAAGACATAAAGCAGTCAAACAAATAAACAAAACCAACAAAAACTCACCAAAATGTGACCAAATAAAAGCACACAAAAAGCTGTGGAATATATTATATTCATATATATATATATTATATATGTGTATAGTGTATAGTTGATCAACTACTTCTGAACATGAGCCATGCCCTGACTTGAGACATGAGATATAGTCAGTGTCACACCATTGGAGAAAACTTATTTCCCCTCTCCAAACAGGGATAAATGAGTCTGGTTGTTAACCATTACCCTAGTGGCTAGGTTTCCTTCCTTCTTTCCTTCCTTCCTTCCTTCTTACCTTCCTTCCTGTCTTCTTCCTTCCTTCCTTCCTTTCTTTCTTCCTCTCTTTCTTCCTTCCACCTTTCCTTCCTTCCTCTCTTTCTCTCTCTTGTTCTTTTTTTAATTCACTCATTTTAAAATAAAACATAATAAGATAAAACAAAAACTATCACATTGAAGTTGGACAAGGCAAACCAACAGAAGGAAAAGAGCCTAAGAAAAGGCACATAAATCAAAGACCCACTCTTTTTTACACTCATGAATCCCATGAAAAAATACTAAACTGGAAGCCATAATAAAGTGCAGAGGACCTGCTGCTTTAGTCTCTGTGAGTTCATATGAGCTTTGATTATGTTGATTTAGAAGGTCTTCTTTTCTTGGTGTCCTCCACCCCCTGGCTCTTATATTCTTTCTGCCTTCTCTTCTGTAATGTTCCCAGAGACATGAAGGGTGAGATTTGATGGAGACATCTCATTTAGGGCTGAGTATTCCAAAGTCTCTTACTTTCTGCATAATGTCTGTCTGTAGGTCTCTATATTTTGTTCCCATCTGCTGTGACAGTAAGCGTCTCTGATGATCAGCGAATAAGGCACTAGTCTCTGAGTATAGCAGAAGGCCATTAAAGTCATTTTTTGACATTTCTTTTTGTGGAGCAGTGTTATTTGGTTTTACGTAGGTCTCTGGTCTATGTAGTCTCTGGTTGTTGGTCACCCAGGCAGTATCAGGTATACATTTTATCTTGTGAACTGGGCCTTAAGTCAAACCAGTTATTGGTTGGTTACTTTCAGAAGCTTTGTGCCACCATTGCACTAACCTATCTTGTAGGTACAACTCCATTTAGATCAAAGGGTTTGTTACTCTTTTGGTTTCCTCCTTTATCTTTTAATAGCATGTACAGTATCTTCCTGTTCCAAAGACTCTGGAATGTAAGGCTGAAGGCACAAATTCGACATCTCCATGTTCAATGAGTTGTATAGGTGTTGTCTTCAGTAATAGGGCCTTGTGGTCAGTTTGTGGAAAACAACCTGTCTTGGCAACAGCCAAGGTTGTTTGGAAACTTCTGAGGGGTCCCTTTGGGGAACAACTCAATTAAATGTATCCCAATCCCTATAATGTACACTTTGTTTGGTGACAAGTGGTACACAGTTGGAGGGCTGTCTCCCCCATTATCAGCAATCTCATCTAAATTGCCTTCATGTATGTATATATTTTAGGAAGTTTTGACTGTATTACATCTACATACTACCCCCTACACACCTCTCAATTTTAGCTATCTCTTCTGCCCCTGTTCCATCTCACAACTTTACTTTCTTCCCATGTAATACTCCCACTATTGAACCCCCTTGAACTCTTATCTGTCTATTTTATTTCCCTTTTCTAACTAGATCTGTCTGTTCCCTCTAGTCCCTTACTCTAAACCTAGCCTCTCTGGTTCTCTTGATGGCAGCTTGCTTATTACTGACTTTACAGCTTCTATCTACGTGTAAGTAAATACACACACACACACTATATATATATATTTATGGGTCTGGATTACCTCACTCAGGATAAATTTTTTCTTGTTCCATCCATTTTGCTTAAAAATTGCATAATGCCATTTAAAAAAAAACAATGGAGTAATGTTTAGTTGTGTAATTGTGCCACATTTTCTTTATCCATTCTTCTGTTGAGGGTTTCCAATTCTGGGTATTATGAAGTTAGTATGCTTCTCTAAGCAATGAACATTGTTGAGCAAGTGTTTTGTGGTAGGATGAAATGCTGTTTGGGTATATTCCCATAACTGGCATTGCTGGATTTTGAGTCGATCTTGCTGAAAAATTGCCACACTGATTTCCAAAGTGGCTGTACAAGTTTCCACTCCCACCAGCAATGGAGGAGTGTTCCTCTTACTCCATATCCTCACCAAGGAAAAGTTGTCTCTTGTTTTGTTGATTTTAGTCATTCTAATAGGTGTATGATGGAATCTCAAAGTAATTTTGATTTACATCTCCCTGGTGGCTAAGGATGTTGAACATTTCTTGAAGTGTTTCTGAGACATTTGACTTTCCTCTAGAATTCTTGATTAGATCTGTAACCCAGTTTTAGATGGGTTATTTGTTTTCTTGATATTCAGTTCTTTGAGTTATTCATGTATTTTGGATATTAACCCTCTATTGGATATGGTTGGTAAAAATCTTTTCCCATTCTATAGGCTGTCTCTGTCTGAATGACAGTGCCATTTGCTGTGCAGAAGCTTTTCAGTTTCATGAATTCTCATTTATTAATCATGGATCTTAGTGCTTGCACTATTAGTGTTCTATTCAGAAAGTCTTCTCCTTTGACAATGAGTTCAAGGCTATCCCTTACTTTCTCTTCTATTAGGTATCTGGTTTTACGTTGAGGTTTTTGATCTATATAGACTCGAGTTTTGTGTAGGGTGATACATATGGATCTCTTTGTAATCTTCTATATGCAGATATCCAGTTTGTCCCGCACAATTTGTTGAAGATTTTTTTCCCAGTGTGTATTTCTGGCCTCTATCAAACATCAGGTTTCCATAAGTGTGTGTATTTATGTCTGAGTCTTTAATTCCATTGATTAATATGTCTGATTATTTTGCTGTTACTATGCTGTCTTTACTACTATAGCTTTGTATTACAACTTAAAATCTGAAAAAATGATACCTCTAGCACTTCCATTATTATTCAGGATTGTTTGAGTTAGTGTGTGTGTGTGTTTTCATATGAAGCTGAAATATGTCCTTTCAAGATCTATAAAGAATTGTGTTGCACATTTGAGGGAGATTGCAATGAATCTGTAGAATAGGTTGCTGTTGGTATGATGGCCAATTTTTTTTATGTTAATACTTCTGATCCACTGGTATGGGAGATCATTCCACATATTGATATCATCTTTAATTTCTTTCTTAAATGACTTTTACATTTTTAATCATTGAAGTCTTTTACTTCTTTGGTTAGGTATACTCCAAGATATTTTATTTTATTTGAGGCCATTGTGAAAGGTGTTGTTTCCCTGACTTATTTCCCAGACCATTTGTCATTTGTATATAGTACAGCTACTGATTTTTATGCATTAATTTTGTATGCATTTTATGCATTAATTTACCTATGCTAAGCCATCCCTGTGTCTCTGGGATTAAGACTCTTGATCATGATGTTTTAGGATTGGATTTCCTAGCATTTTATTGTGTATTTTTGCTTCTATGATCATAAAGGAAATTTGGCTGTAATTCTTATTCTTTATTGAGTCTCTATGTGTTTAGGTATCAAGATAATTCTGTCCTCATAAAATAAAATAGGCCATGTTCCTTCTGTTTTTATTTTATGGAATAACTTGAAGAGAAATGGCATTAAGTCTTCTTTGAAAGACTGGTAGAATTCTGCTGTAAAACCATCTAACCCTAGACTTTTTTTAAGTTAGGAGACTTTTAATGGCTGCTTCTATTTCATTAGTGGCTATAGGCCTATTTAAATTGCATATATGATCTTGATTGAACTTTGTGAAGTGTTATGTATCTAGAAAATTATCTATTTTTTTACATACTCCAACTTGGTGAAATAAAGGATTTTAAAGCATGCCCTTATGATTCTCTAGATTTCCTTGGTATATGTTATTATGTCCTCCTTTTCATTTCTAACTTTGTTCATTTGTATATTCTCTCTCTTTTTTATGTAATTTTGTTAATCTTGTTGATTCAAGGAACCAATGTTAGGGTATATTTCTTGGATCCAGGTTGGAACCTGTCTTTAAAAGCACTATATTATTCTCTGTCTTTTTACTAGGGGATTGTGATCTTTGATGCTTATAGATGTCTACAACCAATGATTGTTGGTTCCTGTAATTTTTTTTTGTTGGTGGTATTGATGGTGGTTCTGGTTGTGTGTGTGTGAGTGTGTGTGTGTGTATGTATGTGTTTGTGTTTCTTGTTTCTTCCCTTCTTTTGATTTTGTTGGTTTTGGATTATTTAATCCCTGTGGGTTTATTTTATTTTATTTTTTTAAATTTTTGTATATTTACTTTATTTACATTTCAAATGTTTTCCCCTTTGGAAACCACCTATCCCATTTCTCCTTCCCCTGCCTCTATGAGGGTGTGCCTCCACGCACCCACCCACTCCTGTCTTTACTCCCTAGTATTCCCCTACACTGGGACATCTAACACCTTCAGGCTCAAGGGCCTCTCCTCCCACTGATGGCCAACAAGGCCCTCCTCTGCCACATATGTGGCCAGCACCTTGGGTCCCTCCATGTGTATTCTTTGATTGGTGGTCCAGTCTCTGGGAACTCTGGGGGGGGGGTTGGCTAGTTTCCACTGTTGCTCCCTCCATGGGGCTGCAAACCTCCTCAGCTCCTTCAGTCCCTTCTCCAACTCCTCCACCCTGGACCCCACACTCAGTCCAATGGTTGGCTGCAAGCATCTGCATCTATATTTGTCAAGCTCTGCCTGAGCCTCTCTGGAGACAGCTTATCATGCTTCTCTATGTTTTAAGGATGGAGTTTACCATCTAGTATCTTAAACAGGACTGGTTTTGTAGATATATTTTTGTTTAAATTTGTTTTCTACCATGGGATGTCATGTCGTATTTTCTCTATCTGTGGTAGGTATAGTAGTCTGCAATACCATCTTTTGTCTCTTAGAATCTGTGGCACATCTATCTAAGCCTTTCTGGTACTTAGAGTCTCCATTGAGAAGTCAGACATAATTTTAATAGGTATGCCTTTTTATGTTACTTGGTTTTTTTTTACTTACAGCTTTACTATTCTTCCTTTGTTCTGTACATTTAACAAGTTGGTTATTATGTGCTAAGATCTTTTTATTTTTTTTCTGTTCTGTTCTGTTTGGTATTCTGTATGTTTCTTGCACCTTGATAGGCATCTCCTTCTTTAGGTTAGGGAAATTTTCTTTTAAGATTTTGTTGAGAATGTTTTCCATGCCATTTACCTGCATTTGTTCTCCTTCTACTATTTATATTATTCTTAAATTTAATCCTTTCCTTTCCTGGATGTTTCACATCAGTAGTATTTTAGATTTAACCCCTTCTTTGACTGATATATCCAAATCTTCTATCCTACTTTCAATGTCTTAGATTCTCTCTTTAATCTCTTGGATTTATTGATGAAGCCTACCTCTGCAGTTCCTGTTTGAATTCCTGATTGGTTTTATTTGGTTCCTTCCATTGTTTGTATTTTCATAGGCTTATTTGAAGAATTTATTAAGTTCCTATTTAAGAACCACTATCATATTCATAAAGCTTATTTTAAGGTTCTTTTCTTGTGTCTCAGCTATGTTGGAATATTCAAAGCCTGCTATGTAGATTTCTCAGTTCTAGTGGAGACATATTGCTCTGGCTGATATTATGTTTTAACATTGGTGTCTAGGCATCTGGGATTGGAAACCTTGTAATTGTAGGTGATTATATCTGATTTTTCTTTGTTGGGTGAATGTTTTGTTCCTTGATTTTTGCTTCCTCTCTAGTTCTTAGGAACATTTCATGCTTGTGTGTTGCCTGTAGGAAAATCTTCTTAGGACCTGATAGGTGTGGGCAGTGGGGATTCCAGGTAAAAGGTATTTCTAGGTATTGGAACCTGAGATTTAGGAATGGGGAATGATTGTGGGCTTTGTGGGAGCTGAGAGAGAGAGAGAGAGAGAGAGAGAGAGAGAGAGAGAGAGAGAGACTGTGTCTTCCACCAGGATCTTAGAATGAGGACCAAGAGTATGGGGAGGTCACAGCAGAAGTTTTGCTAAAGAGCTGGGGATGAGACTGGGGGATTGGACACAGAGGAAAGGAGGGAGATGGATGTGAAGATCTGCAGTAGCCTACTTGCTTCCCTTGTCAGTCTGTGTGTTGCTAAGGAGGGTCTGCTGGCATGAGTGGGAATTTTAGAGGGGAAGATCTGTATGATCTACTGGAGATGGGTGTGGGAGGGAAGGAAGGTTGCAGCAGGTGTTCTGTTTCAGAGGTGAGATGATACTAGGGGATTGCACTTGGAAGAGCAGAGGGAGAGGTGAATATCTGCCATTACCTTACCTATGTCTCTGCCCAGAATAGCTTGTGGGTTCCCAGGGAGTTCCTGGTGGAATTGTGGGGTGGGACAAAGCAATGAGCTGAGGGACAGAGGGGAAAATCTGTGGGATCCACTAGAGGAGGAAAGGCATTTGTAGAATGTATTCTGCTACAGAGCTGGATATGAGACTGGGGATTTGATTTGATGGAGCAAAAAGAGAAGTGAAGGTCTGGCATTAGCCTACCTGTTTTCCTGGCTGAAGTGGTAACAGCCATTTTTAAAATAAGAATATGAAAATCTGTTATTCTGCTTTCTTACCCATTTCCCCCAACCCAGGCACTGTGATTGTACACCTGATCTGTCTTACTAGCTAGAGTTCAATCAAGATACTAAATCTAAAATGCTCTTGTGTGGAAACAAGCAGTGGTATTATTACTGGTAGAAATGTAATGTTCTCAGGAAAGAGTGAATAGACATATTCTTCTTGGCATCTGTCCCCAGCCATCATAGGTGAGTTTTCTGTGGGTCTGGACTATTGGAGAAAAAACCAGGCAACAAAGGTACCTACCTAGAGCATGCCAGAGTAGTGTCTTGAAATGGGGATTAGTTGCCTCTGCCTTTTAGCACTTAGAGGCAATAGGGGCAACTCAATCAGCAGTAGTCATATAACATGTGGCAATTTTTGTGAAGAAAAATTAGTCTCCAGCAAAGGCAATCAGACAAGTCAAGATACTATAGAAAAGTCAAGTTCTTTTTTGGAAGTCTTAGAAGAAGATTATTGTTTTTTTAAAGTGGCAGGCAAGTTCGTAATAAATGTCTAATCAAATCTTTCTAAGCTATAGCCATGGGGCATCTTCCTTTTGGATGACTTCAAAGAGAATCTAGCTCCACTTCTGCTGCACATCACAGGTCTGGAACTCAGCTGCTATCTTTCTTTGACAAAGTGCCTTGGTCTAATTACTTTTATGTGAAGAATTACTGCTACATGGATGTTAATTTTCCTGCTGTCCAGATGCTGCCTTTTGAATGGAAATACACATCATGATTTTGACAAACTTTAATTTAGCCGCTCATTAAGTTGTTCTCTGAAATTACATCTCACTGTCATACATGGTTTTATAACCTACTAATTTCCTTCTCAAAGGTAAATTTACCTTGGCTAGCCCTTTCCCCTTGCTGTCTTTATTGACTCAATGTGTAAATGCTTCTTCAAAGCCCAGCAGGCCTCTCGAACCCTTGACTTGTTCCTCGTAGGCCAGAGTAGCTCCTGCTCTATGCCTTTAGCAGAGATAGAATCCTTTGTGAGCAGTGGTCAGAGAAGTCCTGGTAGAGACCCTCCTGGGAGTTAGTGTGAGGCCATGTTAACTGTAAATTGTCAACCATGGCAAGATGATAGACTCCAGCATAAGCTAACTACAGCCTTCCTCCCACATCTGTAAGCACCACTCAGAAGACAACCACTGAAAGTGTTTCATGTCTATGTATGGAAGATGCATGTGTGAATGTGCACATGTGTGCAGGTGTGTGTGTGCGCAAGGGTGTGTGTGAGTGTGTGTATTCATGCACATATATGCATTTGTTGGAAGACATAAGAGGTCAACATTGAATGTCTTCCTCATTCACTTCTTTATTTATTTATTAACAGTCTCACTCTGTAGCCACGGCTAGACTTGAACTCACAGAAGTTCCTTCCTGCTTCTTCTTTCTTCATGCTGGTATTGCAAGTGTGTGCCACTGAACTTGGATGCCATGTTATTTTTATAACGACCATGTCCTCTCAATGTCATTCCACAGTGAAAACTTTCTCTACTATTGGAAGCATAACCGTTTCCCTTCTGACAAACATTATCATGAGGATATGACTTTGTGTTTAGTGTTTCTTGTGTAGGTCTCCCCTCCCCGGTGGTCAGCTTTAGAGGCCAATGCTCAATTGCTTTTTATCTTTTTATCTCCAGTTTCCAGGGCAGCGAGTGGTTCACATTATTCCAGCTAATCAGTTAATGACTATAAATTGAATTAAACTGATGTAATTAATCAGTGGGGCTTGACAGCATTACTTAAAATGAAAGAACAAAAAAGCCAGCCTCATATGTGAGCTATATCATCCTCATCAAAACTGCTCTCAGCTATATATATTCACACAAGTTGCTGCTGCTACAGGCATATGGGATTTTCCTGTCAGCTTTTATCAATTCTTCTTTAACAGAAAGGCACCTGTTCATGTACACATGTCTGAGAATATGCTGAAGATTCTTTTGAATCTCTCAATAGAGGAGCTTCCTCAGGAAATCTGGTTTTATACTCCATATAAATGAAAGAGCCTTAATGAAAGTTTAAAATCAGCTGAGCATTCACTCTCTTCTTGACCAATTTAGTACAGAAAGCTGGCTTTTTCACTAAGATGATGGTGATGATGATGATGATGATGATGATGTGTGAGTGTGTGTGTGTGTGTGTGTGTGTGTGTGTGTGCATGCGCACATGTATACTATGCTATCAGTGTGCTGGGTATATTGCAATCTAATAAAACAGGCCAAGCATGTGACAGATGTTCCCTAGATCAATGCTGAAACATTTGCATACTGGGGAGGAATAGATACTGATTTCCTACATAGTTCTATGCACAATGATTTCAATTCAAGCTCAGTTTGATTTTTCAGATTCCCATCCCCTTCATGGCTAAAAGGCTCTCCATATTCATACGACATGATAATAAGCACAATGTGTCAAAGCAGAGCCTTGTTCTGTAGCTTTTTGTAGTTGGTAGTTTATGCTAATGCTTCGCTGAAGTGGTGCAGATCCACGAGTGAACCAGGATAGTGAGAAAACCCTTTGAGGAGATAGAGGACTTGATCAAAGCCTGGTAGGTGATCTTAAGAGGATGATTTATGTGTTCTCGATTCCCAGAGAAGAAGGGACTTCAGAGAACATAAAAAGAAGTCACTAGTCCTGGGACATGCCACATGCACCTTGAGAGATGCACAGGTATTTAATAATCTATTTTAATGTTCCCCATGAAAGGAGGACTTCTATTATCAACATCAATCAATTAGAGTTCTCAATAACCTTCCTAATATGCCCTCTTACGCAACAGCATTATTCACACTGCTATTTCTCTGTAGAGTTATTTTTTTATGGTAAGATTAAAGAGTCCATTAATCATCCTCTTATCGTATATCAAATATATGAAGGCTTTCCCAGCCATCACTGGGCTTTGTTTTGTTCTTTTTTTGTTTCCAGTGTACTTAATATCCTGTTAATTGTCATAACCCTGGCCAAGTTCCCCAACCCACAAATACCAAAATACCAACTTTGGAGCACCTCATTTGTATCATTCAAAAGCATATGTAATGAGGTGTCTTGGGGTGTTATATAGGGCAGATGCTTTCCATTTGAATTTCCTTTAAGAACCCAAAACTTATTTAAACATGTATCATGCGATGGGAAAGTGATGACTTGAATGGTGTGTGAGTTATCTTGCTTTAACTAATTCTCCTTTGCAGCCGCTTCAGGACCTCAGTCCTCAGAGGTGCTAGAGGAACAGTGAAGATTTGAGCAGTGACCAAAGTGCAGATAAGGCAGCAGTGAAGCCTTTGCTGTGTGGTTGTGTACCAGTAATGGCTTCATAGGAGAGTCTCGGTTATCACAGAATTATGTAAGGTTGGGCTGAACATACAGAAAGTCCATATGAGCATGTCTATTCAGTCAGGTTAGACACCTCTTATTACCCAAGGAGGAGGCCAGCTCTTCAATTTACTAGAAAGCTTCCTAATTCTTTGTTGAGCTTCAGTTTCCTTACTCATACAATGGAGATACTAATTAATATGCTCATATACATTTCACAATAATTAAATGGGAGTTATAGGCAACATAGCTAACATGTGACAGCTGTTATTTTGTATGCATCTCTATTTCTACTTTGAGTTTCCTAAGAGTGGAGTCACCAAGTCTCTTTCCTTATAGGCTAAGATCTTATCAATCCAGTGACCAAGATTCCTTCTTGAATCTGAAACAAGAACAGTTCTATGGGGGCACTTCATTGTTGACTTTTTTCCATGTCCTCAAGGAATATAATAAACTTATTTGTGAAGGGTTTTCTTTTATTATAAACAACAGTGAGTGTAAATAAAAATTAGAAGCAACTGCTTATATCTACTGTGCCTCCTGAAGATTACCTCATTCCCATAATGGTCCACCCTTCTCCCACGAAGCCATATGACAGATGATGAAAGTTTCAGACATGCTGAGCAAGGTATCTGGATTCTGTAAGCCTGGACTCTACTCTTTACCCCTCCCCCACCCCCTTTTACTCTGTTGTTATGCCCACAGACTCATTCAAAACTCCAATTTCTGTAAATAAATAATCATATTTCCCCAAGTGCAGTCAGCTGCTGATGAGAAAAATTAGACAAGAACATCACTTTTGAAGTACATGCCACATCACGTACACCAAATCCTTTCTGCAATGAGTAAGAATGGCACTGGGTTATGTATGAAAAGTTGCTTTAATGAGTGAAGATTACAGCAGCGGTGAGTAGAAGGTCCATAGTCCCCCGTGGTTGGTTAGTTTAGGCCAGGTTAGATGGATTAATATTGTGCACACTGTCACACCTCTACTTACAGGTTTAACAGGCTTTAGCTCAACATGATCTTGGTAGTGGGAGTGCACGTCTAATCCACCTATGAAATCAACTGAAATACAGCAGCCCAAGTTGGATCAGTGTGTAAATGAAAACACACGTAACACTGAATTTTAAAATAGACTACATAGTCACAAGACTAAGAAAAATATCACTTTCCTACAAAGGGGAAGAAGTGAATATTTAGTATGAAGGCTCCTAAAAATATTGTAGGAGAATTTTGAAAAGCACACAAATAATCAAGCTTTTAGGGCCTGAAAACAACAACAACAACAACAACAACAAAAAACCCCATAGTTGCTATTGATTTTAGTATAAAAATGTGGTCATCTGAAATATTATAAGCTTTGAAATGATGTGTCTCCTTACATCCCAAAGCCTATTCTTTTTCTTTTGTATGCCAAAATCCATGTTTTACCTTCTTAAGAATATTCACTGAATCATTAAAAACACTTTGGGGAAACCAATCACTCTCCTCTCAAGCTATTCCTAAGAAACAAGCATTTATTTTGCAACTTTCGTGAAGTCTCCGTGTTCTGGACACAATAGGGATCAGCCTGCAGTTTCTGGAGGTGATTTTTATAATTTTCCTCTGCCTTATTCTACCTTTCTCTAAAATCTTTAATTTGTGCCTTGTATTCTATTTTTCACAAGATATTACTCTAAACCAGCAGTTCTCAACCTGTGGATTACAACTCTTTTGGAGGGCCAAATGACCCTTTCATAGGAGTCACCTAAGGACATCAGAAAACACAAATACTTACACTATGAGTAATAACAGTAGCAAAATTGCAGTTATAAAGTAGCAATAAAATATTTTCACGTTTGGGAGTCACTACAACAAGAGGAACTGCATTGAAACCTCATAGCATTAGGAAGGTTGAAAACCACTGAACAAAGGTTTGTTTGTGTAACAGCAGTTTATTAATAGATATACAGGCACACAGGGGCACTAGACTATCGGGGACATGAGGTGTGTATACGTACAATTAGATACACAGTATGCAAACTATCACACATCAGCTTAAGACAGGCACTTCAGGAACTATGGTTGAGGGATAGATGAATGAGCCTAGAGGTTTTACTGATTTCTTAACTAGCTGCAGCTACCATGGCAACTGCTGACTAAATTCATCCCTTTACTTCCTTGGAGTAGCTGAAGCAAACCCAGGACAATCAAATTTTAACCAGTTCAACAAATCCATATGAGTTTGTGAATACCTAGCAATTAATGGCAAGAAGCATCTCTAGTGGGTAAAGAAGGCAGGCCACCATTTTTCTGTTATGTGCCCAGATTAACAGGACACCACCTTCAGGAGTGAAGTGAGGAGAGGCAGCTTGCCTGAGACCCTGAAAGCATTTCTTCTCTGCGTGTGAGCAAGACATTTATTTAAGTGACAATGTGGAGTAAGGTTTATAAGAAATTTAATAAAATATTTGTTCTCAACTCTTTAAATCTCTGGGCACTTTTCAAAAGTAAAGAGGATATAAAAATAAGAAAGACATAAATAACTATAACTATATGAATAATAAATAAAAAAGTTTAATTTAAAAACTATATTCAAAATTGAAGCATTAGATGGTATATATCTATATTTATGAAAGAAAAATAAAATCAATAGATCTGTATATTGATTTTTGGGATTACAATTTAAAGTTAATAGAATCATTACTTTCCATATAAATTTATGATTTTTAATCTGTTCCTTAATTATCTCTGTTGTTGAGTTATCACATAAATGGTATTTTGAGGAAAACAAAAATTCAATATTAATTACATTATTTTTATAAATCTGTTTACACCTTTCTATGAAGTTTCTCTGTAGGATTAAATTTAATTTAAAATTCAAAACCATGCTGTTTATAGTTTTATATTTGTTTTATATGTATGTATATGTGCCTGTATGAATGTATCCATGTGTATGCATCGTGTGCCTACAGAGGCCACAGAGGGGTCGAATCCCCAGGAACTGGAGTTACAGATGTTTGTGAGATGCTATGTGGGCGCTGTGAACTGAACTAAGGTCCTCTGCAAGAGCAGTAAGTACTCTCAGCTGCTGAGCTGCTCTTCAGTCTCAACATTATACTTTTAATTTTATTTGTGAGTGTAGGTGTGTTTGTGAGCCACAACACACATGTAGAGGTTGGAGGACAACATACATGAGCTGGTTCTCTCCTTCCACCGTGTGGATTCTGGGACTCCAACTCAGCTCATTACTCTTGGCAGTAAGTGCTTCACTTGCTAATCCATCTCACTGGCCTAGTGTTAGTAAATTTGAAATCGATAGCTGAAGTGAATCTGGAAGTTGTAATGGCGACATCCTTTGAAATCTGTAGCCACAACAGCAAACTCCATATATACCTGTAGTATAAGAGTGAGTGTGGCAGAGATGCAGGCAGGAGTAGAAGGCAGCATCCAGCTACAGCTTGCCAGGAACCTTCAGGGCATCGAGGGTGAATTCTGTACACTCTAGTTATTACATCCCACAAGTACGATGTGTATTTTAGAAATCAATTAGCACAATTTGGAGTTGGCACCCACTATCCAGAAAAGTCAGCACTGCTGTCTCTTCCATTCTCGAACCCGAGGCATTGCTAGCAGGTCACACAGGGAGAGCGAAGGACCAGGAAAGGCTCCTGTTTTTAGTCCTTTAAATTCACTTCTGGTGCCAGTTTTCAATTGCAATTGCACAGCTAAGCATCTTCCTGGAAGACCCAATGTTGCTTGTAATTGAATATCTTTGTGGTTACTCACTGTAGCCCCCTGAATCCCTGACAAGATTCTCATCCAACAGAATGGATGACAGCACTTCTCTACAGAGCCTTATGCCATTGTAAATGTTCAGGTTTGTTTTTACGATCAATGGTAACTTTCCTACTCACCTCAAGGACAGTTTAGGTCATGAATGAAGCTTCCATTCATGTTACTGATTCAGTCATCTTTGCTCAGCCATTGCAAATTTCACTTACATGGAATTGAAGAAGAGCATAAGGCAGATGCTGTGTGTTACCCTCTGTGTTCAGCACAGAATATGTACAAGATATTTGGTATGAAAGCAGTAGCTTCATGGGAGCAATAATTCACTTCATGCCATTTAAAAATGGGAAGCCCATCCTTTAGGACAAGTCCCTTTCAGCTGTGACAATTTCCCTATGCTTCTCAGAGGCCATACAAGCATTGATGCTTCTCATTGCTCATGGACAAACTTCTGGTACTGCTGATATAGGGATCCTTCTCTGGGGCAGGGGTTTGTTTTTCCACTATATCTGTACCTCTTTGTATTTTCGAAATTCCTCTAAACTAAAAGCTTAGAATATATGTAAAAAGAATTGGGCAAATAGAAAAAAGCTTCTCTTATTATCAAGACATCACATTAATCATGCTTCTTAGTTTGTAAAATATGGCAATTAGCATCTTAGCTCACTTCACACGCCAGAGTTTCCTCCTTTCATTTTTATTGTAGGTCACAAGAGAAGGGAGCCCTTTCCATCTATGGAGTATTCAGCAGTTATTTCGCCATTGCAGGCTTGGGCCTTAGGGTCCTTAGGCTGGGCACCTTGGGCATATTCCCATGGTGAGCAGGCACTGGATAGTTGAAGGGTGTGGCCTGGTTAATTGTGGCAACATGTTTGCTGTAGGGGCTGAGCGAGGGCTTGATTGTAGTGAGTTTCTCAACGGGGATAGGCACAATCAGCTCCACTCCTTTGCTTAGGCACTCTTGAGGAAACTAGAGAGCCTCCTAGCCATCTTGGCCTCTGCAGCAGTATCTTTGAGTTTTAATAAAAGACCTACTTGGATTTAACTAGGCATATTTAAGAAGTTGTTAAGTTCTCTTTGTTATCTTTGAGGATATATTTATAAATCATACTTATAATGCCCAGAAAAATTAATATAAAGGAACAGATTTTTATGTTTCTATTATTAGAAGTAAACAGTTTGTGAATATTTTAGTGTATTTTATTCAAATTTCTTCTGATTTTAAGAACTACAAGTTACAAATACAGGGAAAAATCTTACATCTATTCTCATGATTTGGCTTATATATCATGCCGGCCTTGTTTTACATTCCTTCTGTGCAATTTTCTAGCTTTGTAGCTATGTAATATCATTTAATCTCTTAGTGCAGTTTGCTCTTATGCAGCTGGCTTATAGAGTTATGTATTAACAAGTGATGGGTCACCCTATAGGGTTGATTTAAAAACATCTGCTCATGATTGGCAATTGGAGCCCAGTACAGCAAGGAAGAATCATTTCTGCTACACTCTGTCTTAGCCAGTGGCTCTTTGCAGGAAGGTAGAGCACCAACCAGAGGTGGCTTATTCACTTGGATGGGAAGTAGGTACAACTTGTTTTGCTTGGCTGAGCCGAGGCTGGGAAGTAAAATGCTTCCAACAGCAGTCTGTCCTGGGCTTCCTTGAAGCATGGTAGTTGGATTCCAAGGGTTAACAACCAGAGATAATGGGCTTAGCAGAATATATGTGATCTCCTATGACACAACCTGAATAGTCACAGATGTTCATTAAATGACAGTTAGTCAGGCTGACTAGGCTTAAGGGAAGGGAACAGAAACTCTAGCTTTTGACAGTGCTGTCAGACAAGAAATCTTGTACCTCCACTTACAGGTAAGTTAGCCTTGAACTGTTATATGTCCTAGTGCTGAAGCATGACATTTCTAGGAAGTGTTTAAGCTGTTCTTTGTGTCCCAGTCTTAAGTATATTTACCAATAATTAATCAGAATAAAACAATTCATTTAAGACTGAGCCACACTGCTTGTTGCCTTGTCACAGAATTGCTGTCACCCCGTGTTTAGCTCAGAGAAGACAAAATTCAGGGAGAGGAGGATCAGTTACTAGATTCATTATCATAATTCCTTTTGTTTTGTGATGCCAAAGATGGAATTATAGAATCTCTCCCAAGCTAAAATATTGTTCTGTCACTCTGCTATACCCCAGACCCAAAATATTTATTCTGACTTTACTTTCTGGTTCTTCATTATCCCCTAATTACATTGTAATTTGCTTATTCTACAGGATGATTCTTACAGAAGAAACCAAGAGAGAAACTTGATGTCCATTAAGTTCATTCAAAGAGAACGTGCAGTACTCTCCAAGGGAAAGGGGCTTTTAGGAAAGACCCATTATTTCAGAGGAAGGCAGCAATATGACTATTTCTACATTAGTCTACAGAGTATTAGCAATACTCTGCTTTGTCATTAATTTGTCACTGTCTTCTACCTGACAAACCTGAAATTTCAGAAGGCATGGCCTGCTATGATAAAGTAAGACTGCACTTGGCAATCACAGCAACCTGAGCAGGCACCATGGTGTGTCTGCCATACAAGAGAACATGACAGTGCCCTAAGACATAGAGGATTTTCAAGGCAGTGACTGGGGGTACTCTGTTACTTGCCTAAGCAAACTTTGTGACCACCTATAAGGCTTAAGTTAAGAAGATGACATAATGCCATCTTTGTGGCTGTTCCCCCTGCTCTTGTTATGACTCAGGAAGCTTCTGGCCTTTTACTTCCCAGCAAGCATGGGAAACTAAACACAGGAAGTACTTAGAGCCAAGGAAATGTGGTACAGCACATGAGCTAGAGTTGATACAGTGGAGGACAGAGTACCAGAAGCTGCCCTTGTCCTGGGCCCAGTGTACAACATTATGGCCTCCTGTTATTTGGAGCCACCATGCCAGGTAGACATTCTTCACTTACATCTCAGCCTCTCTATCTCAGGTGGTTCTGTTGTGTGCTCTGATGTGATTTAGCTCATGTCAATGGCGTTTGCTGCAGAGAATCAGAAAGCATTGCCAGTCTCTTACTGGGATCCCTCAGTTTTCCTCACACTGACGAATGAGATAGGAGGCAGTAAGAGAACTTTCATACCAGAGGGTGCTGCTTCATGTGAGTACAGAGACTCCTAAACAAGGTATAGACACACACAGTGGCTGTCTACTCCTGTCACAGAATACCTAAGACTGGATAACAAATGACAAGGAATTATATTTGGTTGGCAGTTCTGGAGGTTTCTGCTAAGGGCTATTGTATTACCTCATAATTCCTGTGTAAGACCAGAGGCCATAAGAACATTTGGAAGAGAAGATGATAGAGGTGGCAGAAACCTGAAGAAGTAGGCTTCTTTTCTAGCCATCTTCTTTCTTGACCAAGACGTTTACAGCTCTTAAGACCCAGTCTCAAAACCCCATCTCCCAACACTGCTACACTGGCCATCAATGTACTTCTCTTGATAACACATTTTTCTCTGACTACTCAATTCCCATATTTCAGAAATTTTGTTTAGCTTAGAGTTATGTGAGAATTTATAAAAATCCCAACAATGCATTCTTGTTCCCATGGAGAATGTTGTGTCCTGATAGAACCTGCATTGCACTTGAGACCTGATTTCTTATAGTTGGAAAGATTAGCTGACTTGTAGGGTAGAAAATCATCAGCTAGTCATAGTTCGATGCCTATAGGTTTTATCTTCTATGAATGGCTTTATTTTAGAAACAAATCACCTATGGGATCTGTGTAGGCTTTCTGCCTGCTGCTGCTGGGAAGGGGCAGGAATATGGAACCTGCCAGAATGCCCACGAGATGGCATCATTATCTTTTCTTTAAGTATTGATTGGCATTGACATTTGTCCCTGCTCCTTATTTTTCCAGTAGCGTGGACTTTGAAGGGGTGAGACTTCTTTTTTCTTCACATTTTAAGTTACTCCATGGATGCTTTGCAGATGAGTATGTCTTCTTCATGTGACACATACACAGTGATTTTATTCTTTATATTCCAGTGTTGTTCTTTTAGTTGCTGGGGCATATATTATTGCTGAAGGCTCACCTAGACTTTGAAGGATGTTTGAAGGAAGTATGTTGTCTTTGATTCATATATTGGGGACCCTGCTCAGTGTCCTTGTAAGGTACTTTGATGATGGTGAGTATTTACTATTCTCTTCCTTTATACTTGCCTTTGTTTTGCAGAGGCTCTCTCATCCTTATGAAGATGCCAGTAACACATCTGCTCAAGATCCCCTTACCTCAACTCAACATGTGCACTGAGTGTTTCTTTTCTAGCATTTAGAAAAGAACAGCAATTATCTTTATCTTTTTTTTTTTTTCAAAATTTTCTTCCTGACAAAGCTATGTAGTCCAGCCTTACCTGTACAGATAAGGATGTCACTGAGGAGGTAACCTTCTAGCTCCCAACTGCTGGGACCACAAGCAAACATCGTCTGATTTGTTTAGTGTTTTTCTTCTCTTCTGTGACATTCATTTAAATACCAATTCTATCTGAAAGCTACACTAGTTGCACTTGGTTTCACAATGGTATAAATGCCCTTAGCCTGCCAGACAGTTTTTCATCAGCTGCTTAATACCTGGATGGAAGGGCTGCCAGGGCCTCTGACTACAGTGTCCTTACTGAAGTCCCTTTCTGAGCTTCTGTAGCATCTCAGTTACCATCTGTTTATACACACTGGTAACCAAAGACTTCGGTCAGTTTCTTTGGCCTCATCTTAAGTGACATTTTATTTTAGACAAAGCACAATTTAAAAAGTCCACGTTCTCTGTGTTTTTGTGCTACCCTGTGTTTTTATTGGCTGTGTTTTTGCCTTTTGTTCCCTTTGTGATTTCAGATTCTTGGAGCAAAGTGTTTCTTGTAATCTTTGCTGATAGTTTCTTTCCACTTTAGAATTTCCTAAGAGTGTGTAATACTTAAATAATGGGATAATAAATTCTCGAGCCTCTTTGAGGTCAATGAAGCAGAAGAGAATGGCTGAAAAAAAAATAATGTTCCAAGAGGTGTGAGGCTAAAAACAGCCCCAGAATTTGTCTCGACAACTCTTACTCTTACATGAATTCTTCACCCATGTAAGGTATTTTCTTACAGTTACCCAGTTTTAGTCAACCCATTTTTATCATTTTTGCTTATGACTAGCCGATATTTTATTTCTCTCTATAAATCAAGTGACAGATACTTGTTGGCTTTGAAATCTCTCTATAATTCCTTTTTACTGTCTGCTTCTACAATTTTAGGCATTTCTCCTTGAAAACAATATTTTTCCTCTGCCCCATCTTCTTCCTCTTCTCTCCTTCTCTTCCTCCTCCTCTTCTTCCTCTTCCTCCTCCCTCTCCTTTTTGTTTTATAACCAGATCTTTACTTTTCGTTCTCTGTTTCCAAGGGCAATCTCCATGTAAAGTATTATTTCCTTACTGAGATAAATCTTTTCCTCTGTGAATTATTTTTCAAAAAAATTGATAAGAAGCTATTATTCTCAAGATTAAATCTATTCACTACACCATCCAGTAAAACTCCCCAAGTGGTGTGGCCTGAGAGGATGTGGGACTGATGGAAGGTTGATTTCCTTACTCTCTGAAGTGTCTTTGTGAGAGTGGATGCATGCATGTTTGTGTATATGTCACATGTGTGTATTTGTGTGCATAAGTATGTGCATGGATATATGCTTGTGTATGTGTTTGTATGCATACTCATGTGTATATGTATGTGTTTCTGTATGTGTGTAGACATGTTTGTGAATGCATTAGTGTGTGTGTGTTGATTTTGTGAGAAGTAACACTTGGAATAGATAGCAACCAGCCCTTTGGGACACTCATTTCTTACTAAGGGAAGGGTTGTTTATTCGCTGTGTGTCTGTATTTGTTGATATTATGTCTCTGAGTGCCAATATAAAACCGTTTTGACAATGATGGTACAAAAAGACCTCGAGGTTTTCCACAGACTGACCTATATCATTTACATTGTAAAGTGGAGATACAGAGCTATCCTCTCATGGTGTCCTTAGAGCTAGATTTCCCTAGGCTTTCTCATATGTGATTTCTTTCTTTTTGCCTGCTTCTGGAATTTTAGCTTCATAAATATTTTTTTCTATTATTTAAAAAGTATTTGATTTGTTCTTTTCCCGATGATGTGATATTCCATACACATGGACAAGACACATGCTCTGGGCTTGATGCACTTACACCACAGGCTCTGTTTTTTGTCTACTTGATTCACTTGCCAAAACACCATCTTCTCTTCATGATTCTGTATATGCACCGGCTGGTTCACCTATAGGAATGTAAGATCTCCTGGGAAATGGCTGGATTCTTCAATCCATCTCTGTATCCAGTGGCTTACCACACAGAAGTCCTTCAATGACTGTTTCTCAAATGAACAGATCAATAATAAATCCACCAGGGATTGCTATCTGAGCTAGTTTAGACATTGAAAACAAAAACTATGTTGGGTTAGGACACTAAGTACTTCCTCACCCGGGCAGATAGATGACCTTAGAACAAGAAAATATATAATTGAAATTCAGCTTAACTAATCACTGAAATGTCTACAACAGTTGGCATCCTCTCTGGGCAAATAGTGTAGAGTGCCACCAGGTGGTACGGTTAATAGAAACAAACAGAATGCCAAGGGCTTTCAAGCTAGACCAGAGGATAGCGAAGTCTTTTTAAACTGATGGTGAGCCTAAAATGCACCCCAAAGAAGCTTTGAGTTGAGCAAACATGTTTATCTTCTCAAATTTAACTGTGTTAGTGCTCTGGGCTGCTTTGTTAATCATAGTTGTAGCCTGTGGAATGAGAATCCCCTCTTGTTTTAACAAACGTGTATGTACATATACATAAACACATAGCCATACATGCACACACAATACAGAATACATATTAATTATTTAAATCTATTCATTTGATATTCATTTGAAATTAGTGTTCTGCTTCCCACCAGAAAGCTCCTGATCATGAAGAAATACCAGTTTGCATTAGACAGAAATTGTATGTGTATAATAAGATAAAGAGAGAAAGTAAAGCAAGTATACTGGATAGTATTAATAACCGCCTATTGACTATTAACTAGAATTTATACCAGGTTGGTGTATAAAAGATTTGCAATTCTTGATATAATCTTACAGACTGTTTTAGATAAGATAGATTCTCCTGTAAGGCCAGTTCAAGTTTTAAATTGTTTTGTTTTTCATTTACAATTTTACATTGAAAGACTTATTAAAATTTTATTAAATGCATGGACATTTTTTAAAAACTTGAAATTTAATTTCTGTATAAGTTTACTTTATTAGATTTATCTGCTAGAGCAGCTTTAAAAAACATCAAACATGAAGTTTATTAGAAAGAGTCTGTGAAAAATTCCACAACAGCCATAACTTTAATGAATTTAGAACAGGTTAAAGGCTAGGAGACTTCTAAGTTGCAAATAAAACAGATTATGCTAATGAATCCAGACTCTGGATTTAAATAGATCAAACAGAATTGAAATCAAACGGAAACTTTGATCATTTCTCCATTGTCCTCCTGCTCAGCACATGAGCAGGAGATAAAATGAGATAGTCTACCTTTTTGTGAGTCATCAGGGCAAGAAAACCCAGGTCACCCCTTTTGACCCTTTGGAGGAGTTTGTGTAGAATACTCCAGAAGCCATACTTGGTTTGGCTCAAGCAATCTTCCTCCTGGAAGTGATTTCTTGTGTGTTTCCTGTTTCTTATGCTAGGAAAGTCTCCTATCTGGCTTCGCCTGGCAGTTTCATTCCTGTCTAATAGGTCTTCAATTCAAAGCTATCATCCCCAAACAGCTCTTTGAGTCATAAAGAAGAAATGCAGGATTTTTGCTCAGGTATTCCCCCATTGCAGATACTCCTGGATGCTTTCTTAGCACCTTGAGCCTCAGAGGCGTTTAACGTCCTAGTTTCAAATTCCATCATCAGCTTTCTTGTAAGACCCAGGGCACTTGGACACCTTGTAAAATGTGCCACTGTGTAATATGTGGCATCTCCATTTTAAACATGCTTTCTAAAGCTTCCATGCCTGATTATGTCCCACAGTTGAAGGAAGCGACCTTGGAGAGAAGCAGGTGTAGGTTATTTAGGGGCCAGGTTTGAAATCCACCTTGTAGAAGCCAATCATCCAGCTATGTGGAGGCTAAAGCATGCAATGTAACTGCACTGGAAAACCAATGGCTTGACTGGTTAGCTAGGAAGCCTCTGCTTCAGCTTGTATAGCCATTAAATATCTAGCAATGGTATTGAATGAATCACTGCAAGTTTACAGCTGACTAAACTGTGGAAAGAAAGATGTCCTTGAGAAAGACCATTAACTCTAATGTAGACTTTCTGTTTCTGTAACCATCAAACGAATAAAGAAGATGAGAAGGAAGGAGGGAGAGGGAAAAGGTGTGTGTGTGTGTGTGTGTGTGTGTGTGTGTGTGTGTGCGCGTGCGCATGTGCGCGTGTAGATTTCTAAGTAGGAAATATGTACAAAAAAGAGAAGCTAGTCAGCTGTGCTACATATTGCAATTCACCCATTTTGTACTACACACAGACTTCTATGTTGTCTAAGTCTTATGGACAAACCTCATTACCTCATTTCAGGTCCATGTTCAAATATTGTTCCCAAAAGTAACACTACATTATTATTGTTTGAAGATTATTAGAGAGATGTAAGTTTATATAAAATGAATGCTACATATATGTCTTTACTGCTAGTTACTTACAAGACACTTCTTCAAAGGGATTATAAAATCAGATCTTTGTAAAATCTTAAATATTTCGCTTGAAACAACAGATTTACAAAACTATGATGTGCCATTTCATTATCTAAAAGACACAAATATCTCTTTTACTACCTTGTATTTAAAATATTTTATTTTATTGCCCCATTTTAACATACATGAGTACAGCATCATGATTATGAGTGATCATGCTATGTCTGAAGAAAGGGAAAGCTGGTGAGCATTAAAAAGACAAAGAGAAATTATCATTTCAAATGTACCCAGAACTAGGGTTTCCGGTTCTCTATGCAGTATTTCCATAATAAATTTGGAACATTGGTTTATAAATTTTAAGATTTATAAGATTTATAAACAGTATTTAAACTGTAAAATATGCACTTTTGAAATAGAAAGGATTTATTTTGACAAAGCTCAGGAAACCAGATTAGCTACAAATCCAGAAAGGCAAAATTCTAGGAGCTAACAATGACCAACACCATCAACACTAAGGAATTTTGATGTGAGCTAAGAAAATCTGATGATCAGAAGGGCTCACTGGCCTTTGGGACAAAGTTTTCATGATTCAGAACAGGAAACCTGATGACTGGTCCTGAACGAGAAGTTGAAAAAAGGGAGAGTCTTTTTCAAAAGGGAAAGTTGAAAGTCTGTGAGAGGCAATGAAGAGGCAAGGAAGACAGGAAGGACATTCATTGCATGGCAGGTAGGAAGGCTGTAAGCATTATTTTATTCATTTAAAAAAAAATGTGTGTGCCTACTTAACTAATGAAGGAGGAAAGGAGGAACCAGAGTAGCTGAAGGAGGGGAGGAAAGAATAATTAAAGGAGCAAAAGATCTTTGTGTTGGAGGCATAGAGATAAAAGCCATAAAACCCACAATATGGAATGAATCTTCCTTTTCTATGTCAAGGAGGTCATAGTTATGGATGGACAGATCCTTCTGAGCAGAGAAAAGGCCCAGGAGTTTGAGGGATAGTTGCCCCTTTGTGACAATATTTCAATGGCAGTCTTTGTGTAGGTGTCACAGATACACAGGTGTGTATGCAGGTGTGTATAGCTGTGCACACATGTGTGGAGGCCAGAGGAAGATGTTGTGTGTCGTGCTCTATTGCCCTCTGTCATATTACTTTGAGACAGGGATTCTCATTGAATGTGGAACTAGACCAGAGCCAGCAAGGTTTGGGGATCCTACTGTCTACATGCCTCCCCTCCCCAGTGTTGGAGATATAGGTATACATGTAACCCTTCCTGGCTTTACCTGGCATTTTGCATGGGTAGTGGGATCTGAACTTAATTAGACCTGCATGCTTGCTTGGCAAGCATTTTAACCCAGGTAGCCATCTCTCTAGCCCTCTGTGAGAGTCTTTATAAAGGCACTTGAAAGAAGAGAAAGAACTATGTCTCCCATTATCACTTTGAGTTTCAGTCAGTCATCCTTAAAGGGTTGGGAATGCTAATATCTTTGAAATGTAGGGTTCTCTAAGGTACATATAACTCAAATATTAGTTTGTATGAGATGTGGAGAAGATTTTGACTAGAGACAAGTGAAAGGATGGTGTGGCACGTGGCTGTCTCTCAAGGAACACTGTGATGCTTCATCACTGCAGATACCACTGTCAGTTACTGAGCTAAAGATCAAAACAGAGAATGGAGGGCTCATTATACCAATGTTGGGGGCACAGAGATCCTTGGATTCATAGAGAAGCACTAAAAGAATCACATAGGGATGTCCTCTCAGAGGGGGAGATAAAAATCAAATATCTGCATTCCATCTAGAGAAATGAGAGTAGATTTTGTTAACAACCTGGTGACCTTTGCTCTGTCTGTGGAGGTAGATGTCACATATGTTATAAAAGTGTATCTCACTCAGATTCCCAGAATAATTATCCCAGACTCTTTCCTCTCTAGACTGTTACCCATCCTTAGGGGAGATGTCACATGTACTTTATGGCCTGCTGATCTCTATGCTATTGTAGGCCTTTTAGCTACAGAGCTCATTTTCATAATAACTTGTACTTTGTAAAGGAATTCTTATATAGTCACACTTTAAGCTTTATTATACATATGGAATTGGACTGATTGTACTGATAGTTGCCTGGAAACCTTTCCCAAATTGTAATGTGTTTTAAAAATGTCATCAATTAATTGCCTGGCATTAGCCTCCTGGAAGACCGACCTAGGTTGACAAAGTCACTTTGTACCAGGTTTTCATTCCCATCTCTTTAAGGGTTTGCTTCCATGTCCTGACAACTATAGGACTTTCCTCATACAGATAGTGAGGCTGTCAAAGCTAGATTAATGGGTTACTCATTGAAGGTGAGATGAGGGTTGGGATTAGCAAGATAGAAATAGAGGAGAATGGGCAGAATGTTGTCACTTGCTCCTGTTAAGTTTTTTCACTAATAGCCTTACAGTGAATTTCGTCAGTCATGAATTCCAGGTGTCACAGGATGTGAACAGTTTGTCATGTGTGATCCCACTCTTTCACGATCACAGCTGCAAGTTCCCTGTCTTCCATTCTATACTATCTGGACAGCAGTTTTTCTCTCTTTCCTAATCAACTTTTTATATTGTATATTTTATTTATCTATATTTCAAATGTTATCCCCTCTACCAGTTTGCCCTCCAGAACCCCCTATCCTACACCCTCTCCCCCTGTTTTTATGAGGGTGTTCCTCCACCCACCCACCCACTTCTGCCTCCCTACTCTGGCATTCCCCTACACTGGGGCATCAAGCCTTCACAGGACCAAGAGTTTCTCCTCCCATTGATGCCCAACAAGGCCACCTTCTGCTACATATGTGACTGGAGCCATAGGTCGCTCCATGTGCACTCTTTGGTTTGTGGATTTGTCCCTGGGAACTCTGGGGGATCTGGTTGGTTGATATTGTTGTTCATCCTATGAGGTTGCAAACCCCTTCAGCTCCTTCAGTTCTTTCTCTAACTCCTCCATTGGGGACCCCGTGCTCAGTTCAATGGTTGGCAGCAAGCATCCACCTCTGTATTTGTCAGGCTCTGGCAGAGCCTCTCAGGAGACAGCTAAATCAGACTCCTGTCAGCAAGAACTTCTTGGCATCCACAATGGTGTCTTGGTTTGGTGTCTGTATATGGTATCATCCCTAGGTGGGGAAGTCTCTGGATGGCCTTTCCTTCAGTCTCTGCTCCACAATTTTTCTCCGTATTTCCTCCCGTGAGTATTTTGTTTTCCTTCTAAGAAGGACTGAAACATCCACACTTTGGTCTGCCTTCTTTTTGAGCTTCATATGGTTTCTGAAATATATTTTGGGTATTCCAAACTTTTGGAGAATGACCTGCATATCTTGACACTGCTCATGCCCAAGCATGAGCTCCAGGGAAGAAGCTTTCAAGGGTTGTCACCTATGCTGTGGTGGGCTTTTTGATTTATGCATTTGCCTTTGAGTTACCCATGATCCTGAAAGTAAGTCCTCACCTGTACACCTCAAAACAACAACAACAACAACAACAACAACAAAAAACAAAACAAAAAAACCCTCCAATATACTCAGATTCATTAAGCAAGACATGGGGAAATTCAGTTCGGTATTCTGCCATCACTACTGCATCTCAAGCTAATAGATATTTCTCAGTTTTCCCCAGAAAAAGTCACAAAATTGTATTTTGTATAGAATGCCAACTGTGTTAGGAAATGAGGTTTCCATGGTAAGTACCATGACCTTAGAAAATTACGGTTGTATTAAATGTCTCCAAATAAAACACATAATATGCTAAGAAAGCACATATATTTTATGTCCATTCAGATAGCCTTGAAGAAGGAGAAGAAGTTGGCCAAACTGGGGAAGAGGTGATTAAGCTCCAATGGAAAGAAACCTGCTAATGGAGATACAGAGGGAAGAAGCCTTCTTCAAGGTGTGAGCAGGCAAAGGAATAGTGTATTTAGGCTGGAGATGTATGAAGGAAGCAGTGCAAACTGTAGCCAGTTCCTGCTCAGGCTGAGTTACAGAAGTCTGATTGCTTTGACGAGCAGCTAAGGCCCTGCTTCACGGTGATTTTAGCCTTTCCATTGGAAATGGATTCAATGAAATTGTTTCTCTAGCCCCTTTGGTTAAGTCTGGTTTAGTTTGTGTTTGGACACCTATGATAGTAATCTATCTACCTATCTATCTATCTATCTATCTATCTATCTATCTATCTATCTATCGTGTGTGTGTATGTGTGTGTGTGTGTGTGTGTGTGTGTGTGTTATGACATATCTATGAAATAGTTTCCTCTCTTTGCCTTTGCATTGCAGATCAGGCCCTTCTTAAGCTGCTCAATGTTCTCATACGTGGAATGATTGAGGTTACTATCTTCTTATCCTTGATATTTGGCATGGCCCAAATCAATATGCTGGGTACAATTTGGAAGCAAAGATGAGAAGCAAGACTAGAGTAGATGCCCCAGAAATTCCTGGCAATACTTTTATACAGTAATGGCTGCATACTTTTCAACATAGTTTGCCTTATCTCCACATGTTTGGTAAGTCTGATAAGATAGTAACTAATTGAAGTTCACTTTGGCAGAGGACTCACAAAGGAGACTTCAGCTGGGTCTTATGATGACAGGTCTTAACCACAGATTCCACCTATTTCTCTGCCAGCATTTATCTTCTTGTCTTTGGCCTATGCTTATAATCTTTATAAGAAACAATAAGTAAAGAGGCAGAGAGGTAACTGGGAAGATGAATGGTTGGAAATGAATGTTTCTCTAAACATTTGTTGCCCTTTTGTAATGTCCATCTGAAATGTCAGTGTCACAGACTATGTGAACAGTGCAGAGGAGGGATGTTACTAATTCTTCCTTAATGGCATCTTTCAGTCCAAGAACAACGCTTTATTCTATATTGAAGAATGTGGATATTTCCTTATTTCCAATAGGGATCAAGATAAATGACAGAATATTGGCCAAGATGTCTTGGCATTTAGGTTAGTTTTGAAGTTATCTTTTAGAATGAGCTTTCTAGATGTATGTTTAGATACATTGTAAAATTAGTAATGTTTTTTCCTTATTTAGTGTTTATATTTTGAAAAACAATTCAAAACAAGTGTGCTTACCTTTGGCTGGGGGCTGGCAATGTCATATCCAAAGAACATTACACCACTGTGCCTAGAACTCTACAAAGTGTTGGCAGCAGTTGTGATCGTTCTATGAGATCATGAAAATTGGCCATAGACACTGCTTTTCACTTACATCTGCTGCTGAAGACGCTAGGACAATTTAATTACACCTGATCTTTTGATTCTTCTTGTAGTAAAAACAGAAAAGCTGTCGTGAGGACTTCCAGGCTCTAAGGCTTGCAATTTCTTTTTCAGTGTCATTCTTCCCGCAGATGATCATGTTATGTTGGGCATAAAGACTTTGTTTTGAGTATTCTAGGCTCTTTTCGACTAAGTATTATTAGAACATACAGCAAAGCAACAATATCCAGATGTTGCTGAGTAACTTTATGTATGACCCTAATAACAAACACTAGATTTAAAACATTAATAGTCTAAGCTGGGAACAGCTGTTTCAGTCTGAGTTTGATAGTATCATGTTAGCTGATTCAGAGATTTCTATAGAGAAGATTCACTTGATTAATAATATCAAAGTCAATAGAACTACAGGATCTGCTAGTAGCAATATAGTTCTTCAAACATTATTACTCTAAACCAGTGGTTCCCAATCTTCCTAAGGCTGTGACTATTTACTACAGTTCTTCATGTTGTGGTGACTCCCAAATATAAAATTATTTCATGGCTTCTTTTTTTTTTTTTTTTTTTTTTTTGCAGGCATAGGAGCTTTTTTTTTTGTTCTTACATCCTTCTGTTTTTTTTTTTTATTTTCATATTTTATTTACATTTCATGGCTTCTTTATAACTGTAATTTTGCTAGTATTATAAATTTTAATAAAATATCTGATATGCAACCTGTGTCAAAGTGTCGTTTACCTCCAAAGGGGTTGCAACCCACTGGTTGAGAAGCACTGCTCTCAAGGAAGTTTTATAGAGTTTCAAAAAAATCTCTATCCAGTGTAGGTGAGACTTTTATTTTGTATGCCACTGTGTGTTTCCAATTTCACTCAAAAATCATAGGCCTCAAGGAAATGATTTTCTGTAGTTATTGTGTTAGACAAAAGACTAATGATTAGACCGTCTTTTCTCCTCAGTGAGGCAGGGTGGTCTACTGGCATCTTCTGAGAACCTCTGAGCAGTTCAATGAAGAGACAGATAAAAAGAGCCCTATTTGTGGGTAATGTGAGAGTAATTATTCAAAACTTAGGACAACAATTGAAGTATTTATTTAGCCCAAATATCAGCTTCTTTACAGTCTCAGTCTAAGTGATATTCATAATCAACCATTCTTGGCCATGTGGATTGTGGATTTCTCTTTCTTTCTTTCTTTCTTTCTTTCTTTCTTTCTTTCTTTCTTTCTTTTGTGTGTGTGTCATGGGCTTGAATCACAATGCTGATCTTCTGTGCTTAGTTTTGTGAGTTTACAGAACCAATGAACTTTTGAAGCCATCATCCTGGAAGCTCCCCTCCAAGTAAGATAGGTTGTTACATTAACTGCACTTTTGAAATTGCCAGGAATTCTTTGGCATTTAACATTAAAAGCAAAATATCCCAAGTAGACGCTAAACATGCTGCCAGAGTTTACCTGTTTTCATCAACTGACACCATTAGTCTCAAGGTCTAGAATTGTCTATCATTTGTTGTTCTTACTGAGATGAGACCACATTGTCATGGATTTCAGTTTAGGCATCACTCTTGCATGTATTTGTTGGGGATCATTCACTTTAGAACTGTATTCTAGAAAAGCCATTAAAAAGGTTAGCTATACAACCCCTTTTTCTTAAAAGCTCTATTTTAAGCAATTTGAATGACAGTGGAAATGAGTAGATGTCATTTTCCGAAGTAATTCAACTGTAAAGACTGGTTAATATTTGCCATTGTCTTACATGTACATACCAGAGAGTTGTGTGAAAAGTGCCTTATAAATTTTCAGGTGCTCAGTAAATGGCATTTGTTAACCTGTGTGAATATGCTTCTAAAACATAGCCTCAAAGCATGATATGCCTTTTATTTGATGCTAAACCTCAACTTAGTTTCTGAGCATCCCACGAGTCACTTTTAGTATCTTTTCAATTTTTTCAAAAGAATTCCACATGAAAGACTGTAATTTTGTTGTTTCATTCATGTAATTTTGTTGTATAGTTCAAAAACATATGAATCTCACACATACAATACATTGTATTGCTATTATTGCTGTTAGTTAAATTTCAAAGTTTTACCACCAGCATGCTCCCAACTGGTTATGAATAGAATAATACCAAACTATTTGCTCAGCATATTGCTTACATCTATTCTGTGACCTCTATCATGCTCTGACCACAAGGCATCTGAGTCTCCCATTTCTGAGAACTCAAGTGATGGTCAGTGTACAGTGCCACCTAGCTTGTGTGAGGTTGAGTTTATTTCTTCTATTATAACTTTACTCTGCTGAGTTCAGTCATTTCTGATTGGAAATATGAAACATTTCCTAGCCTTGTCATGGCTTTAGGGATCAGTGTCTTACCCAGAAGGGACCTCAGGGATAACTACAGTACTTACAGGTGTCTTCTTCTTCCATGGAAATGCTGATCACATAACAGGCATACACAAAACCAACCAGCTGGAAAAAAGCAGATGTTTTTAGAGTTTGTACCAATATATCAATAACTTCTATGAATTTGTAGTAGAAAAAACATTTATGACTAAACAATAGCTGTTATTTAAAACTTATTCATTTTTTCAGTAAGCTAAAAATTACAGATTAATAAGAAATAGAAACAGTTTTTGGATACCTCACTTAAATTTTGATTTAGGATATACAAACCATTACAAATTATTCATTTTATACATTTTAGATTTTTTCCTATTTGTGGAGCAATTTGTACTATATTCATTATTCCTACAACCAGTTTAATGTTTAACATGCAGAAAAGAACAGAAAATATGAGGCACATAAATTAAACAACAATCATCTACTTAATAATTTTAAATGCTATGACTATGTAAATTCTATCGACTGCTAAATTCTCTTGTTAATTACATCTTAAGAAAATACATGAACTTAGTGGTGATTAGTTAGTGGTGAAATGCAGTAGGAGAGAAAATGTGTACTTTGATGAGTGTGTCAAAGAACAAACATATCACAGAGCAGCCTTTGATGCTTCTTGTGTGTGTGTGTGTGTGTGTGTGTGTGTTTTGTTGTTGTTTTTTTTTTTCCGTGCATTTCCCTGAAAGATGACATGAGCCAGGGGACACAACAGTTCTTGGAGGTTAATATTGTTACTTAATTTCAGCTAATCTAAAATTACTAGTCTTCTTCAATAGAGTTCAAAACAGCTGCCCCTCTAGCTGCTGTAGTCAGCCATTTTGCCCTTTTTTGTGTGTTCAAAGCTTGTTCCCTTCTATCCTCATTATGAAACAACACTGCAAAGGGTGGAAGGCTAGGCTTCCATTGCAAGGAATCCTGTGGGATATCACAGTAATTCCTAACCCAGGTTTATAATCCTATCCCAGATGATGGAGCTAAAGGCCAAGAAGTCTAAGAGGCTGAGTGAGTAGTTAAGGAGGAGGCCTCCAAGTCTTACAGAGAGGCTTCCTACTGAGGTGGTCAGGAATTGATGCTGGGACTCTGGGTACAAAGAGTTAAGTATGGGTGTTAAGTGGTTAGCCAGAAAGTAGTCATGCTGAGAGACAAATAGACAATGCAGAAAAATCCTGAAGGAGGAGTTGAGGGAGATCCTGAGACACCCACAGAACTGTTCTCTAGATGAAAGACCAGCTCTCACACCCAGCCAGTGTCCTCTGCCAGCTTACTCGTGAGCCAGTGGTGCTCAGTCCTTACTCCCTCTATCCTCCTTCACAACTCCTTCTGAATGAACTGCTTCTAAATTGGCTTCTACTGAATCCAGCTTGTGCAGGACGTCAGCTTCACACAGAAAAAAGACATGGCCTGTGGCCCCCACAAGCACTATGATCTCCACTAGCGGAGGTTCCTCTAAGGCACTTTCACATATTCTCTAAGTCACAGTGACACTCCCATGACACGTCAATACTAAATCTCTCATGCTTACATAAATATGCAACATTTGAAAGTACTGTAATATACACTATTCTGTTATTAAGTCACTTTTATTATAAATAATATGATAATATTGATTTTTTTTTTCTGTGCATTTGTCTCTATGTATTTTACTTCCTAAGGTAAAATACACTGGGCATTTCCTTTTGCTAGTTTTATAACTGGTGACAATATTTAGAAATTTTGTTCCATTTCCCTGTAGTAAGACCATTCAAAATCTAGCCTTCTGATTATTTTTAAATATTTGATGTAGTAAGACTATATAATTATTATGATTCAATTAAAACAATGAAAAAAAAGCTAGAGTATCTCTTATTCAACCACAGCAGTAACTAAGAATACTCATCCCACCAATTTTTGACAGTAGAGAATAGTCTTCCCAGAAAGCATGAATTCATAAAGTAAAACACTTTCTCTTCACCTTGTAACTCCTTTACTTCATCTGATACATTTTTAATTAGGTATAGTTATGTGAATCATATGAAAAGTTTCATTGTCCATTTAAGAATTGGACATACTCAGTAATTTGTTGTTTTTTGAGATTTATTTATTAGTGTGTGTGTGTGTGTGTGTGTGTGTGTGTGTGTGTGTGCTTGCATTAGTGTATGTATACCATGTGTGTGCAGGTGCCTGTATGGGCCAGAAAGAGAGTACTGAATTCCAGAAGAGGAAGCAGCAGTTATAGATGGCTATGAGTCACCATGTGGATACTGGGAACTGAACCTGGGTCCTCTAGAAGAACAGTAACTGCTATTAACCATCCCTGTAGGCTCCAGTCTTATTTACAGTCTAAAATGTTTGCTAAATTCTTTGGATTTTTTTAAACTTCACAGCCTTGGAATAGTTTTCTTGCTAAATCATATACTGAAAGGCATCTTCCAATGGACAGGTACCTAGCTCCTGTTAGTGTCTCTGTTTTGGAGTACACATTGTATACTCAGCACAACAGCTAGAGCGGCAACTGTTTTCAACTCTCTATATAAGTGTATAACATACATACTTAAGCTTAAACAGGGAATGCTCTTATACTGGTTTTATGGTGCCGGTGTAACAAATTGGCATTAATAACATAAATTGGTTTTCCTTGCTGAAGTCTGAAATAGCCTTCACTGATCTACTGTCCTGTATTGCAGAGTTGTAGTCCTTCTGGAGGGTCTTATCATCATCTGTTTTCTTGCTTCTATAGCTTTCATAAGATGTTGATATTCCTTGGTTGGTGGCACCTCCTCTCTATCCTCAGTGCTAACAACCCCAAGACAGATTTCTCCTCACTCTGCTATCACTGTTGTCTTCCTCATTCTGCCTCCCTGTATCCTTATCCTGCTTTTCCTGGTGCAGGTCATTGTGTTGAACTTGCCTGGACAACCTTGTACAATCTCCCGATTGTTGCGACCACCTGATTATCACACCTACTTTTGTCTACAAACTCAGTTTATTGCCCAGTGTGTTGAGTAGTTCTGTCAACAGGTTTCATGAATTAGGATGTGGAAACCTTCCAGAGATATATATTACATGTCTGTGAACTTGTTTTAAGTCATGGGCAGGTTTACCATACAACTTTAGCTCTAGGAGATGGTATGAGAGAATAATTTTCTGAAGTCAGTGCTTGAGATCATGACATCAAAGTCACATCTTCATTCATTCCTCTCGGGAAACACCATTGTGTAATACTGAGATGAAAACAGCTACAAGCATCTGCACATTTTTATGTCTTTTCAGTTTTTCTAAAATAAGTGCTCTAAGAGCAGAAACTAAGTGCTTTAAACACTACTCATTTCAAGTGGTTATACTGATAACTTCAAATTGTGTGTGTGTGTGCTATCTTTCATTTTGAAATAGTGTGTCTTTTATTTTGTATTGTGCCTGAGAGATACCACACTTATACCAAGAGGATGATGCATATGCACTCTTAGTTAACAAGAAACATAATTCACACTTTTACTTATAAGGCACAGATTGTTGCAGAAGAAGCATCGATGTCACCTGAAAGAAATTTTTCTTTGCTATATTTAGTATGTAGTTTGTAAATGTGCTGAACCCTTCATTAATTCCACTTAATCTTAGTTCTCCATGGCTGCCATAGGAAATCTAGTCACTTTCTTCCTCTCCAAACTCTAGGGCATTGCTGGAGTCCTCGGTGCCATGTTTCACCTGATGTATTTTCCTGGTAAGGCCAACCCTAGGAATCCACAAGTCAGATATTGTTAGAAGCTAGCTTTTCTTAGGTTCAGATAACAGTAAATGAGAAAAATGATGTAGCATATTATCCTCATATTGCACATATTATCTGTGCATCCTTTAGATACAGGCATTCTGGGTTGTGTCTTAGGTTGTCTTGTGTATCTGTTTGGTGCTGTGAATAAGAATGGAGCCCATAGGTTTACATATTTGAATGGTTAGTCATCAGGTAGTAGAACTGTCTTATAGGATTAGAAGAATTAACATGTGTGGTCTTGTTGGAGTAGGTGTGGCCTGTTAGAGAAAATATGTTACTAGGGGTGGGCTTTGTGGTTTCAAAGAGTCCACAGCAAGATTCTATGTCTCTGTCGAACTGTCTCTGTCTCTCTCTGCCTCTCTCTCTCTCTCTCTCTCTCTCTCTCTCTCTCTCTCCCTCCTATCACTGGTCTAAGATGTAATGCTCTTAGCTGGAGGGCCATGCTGGCCTGTTTGCTGCCATGCTCCTCACTATGCTGATAATGAATAAACCATAATTGTAAGCAATTCCCCAGTTAATGCTCTCTAAGTGTTGCCTGGTCATAGTGTTTCTTCATAGCAATAGAATAGTGACTAAGACAGCCTGCTTTGCAACTAACTTCCCAAGAGATTCGTTTTGCTTGAAAAGATAGTTTAATGGGTTCAGAGAATCTGAGTTCAATAAGATAAACATTAATGGATTAGATTTATTTGGAACCAAGGTGTAGCTAAATTGGCTGTAGGTTTCTTCTTACCCATCATGACTAAAATGACAGACACTCTGGGTCTCCTAAAACAGTGTAGGAAAAGATAGACCTGGCCTAGATAGAAACCCATCTGGACCAAGTTTTGGTGTTTAATGACACAAAGACAGAAATTTAGACAAGCATTTCTAATTTTATTTTAGAGGTTGCTATATTATATGATAATTTTATATTTTAATTTTCATATCAAACTAAGACCAACTAATTCTCACACATAATCACCACTTCTCATCTAGATAAGTGAGAAGCAGACAATGACCTGTGGGTATGCTTGGATGCGTGCACTAGGGGCTCTGAGGCAAGACTGAGACTATCATGGTAATTATTATTATTGTGAGTATAAATTTCTGTTGTAATTAAGAAAAGTAGGCACCACTTTTATTCACACCTAAGTGTTGACTTAAGGGAAAGTGGATTATTATTATTTTTCTTTTGGATGTTTTTTGAGCAGCGCATCTAGAGTATGTGTTAACACATTACTGTTCTTTTTGACAGAGATCATACATTTTTGTGTTTTCTAAAATTGCTCATTCCATTTGGTACAGCTGGATCCATCAACATTTATTGGTAAGTCCATAAGCATTTACTGGTTGGTCTATTGGCATTTACGGGAAGAAAGGCCAGAGGATTGATGAGAAGGCCCCTTAGGAGCAAACAGTCTTGCTAAAACACTGCTCTCACATATCAATATGTGAAGTTAATTTGATGGAGTTGAGTTTGGAGACTCAACAGAAGTCCACTTTGCCTTGAACAGCCACCCCTCCCCCCCTGCTCCCTGACAGAGAAACAGTGCAAGCTTAGCTTTCTGGTTTTCCTTCTAGCTGCCAGAACAGGTCTGGAAAGTATTAAGTCCTCATTGGTAAATCATTTTAATACACATTTATATACTTAGAGATACAAATATGTGTCCTCCAAGGGATTTTTATAGCATAAAATAAATTTTTACTTTTTGCAGGAAACTTTTATGTGGTTGTAGTTCAAATCTTCTTCTAGCCGTAGTGTATATGTTGAACAGATGGTTAACATTAAAGATTAGATGTGAGGTTTATTGCCTTCATTTCCTCATCCAAGTAAGTAAAGCTGAAATGGAAGAAACAGTTTGGGGATAGATGGATTGCCCATGGCAGTAAACAAGTCAGGAGAAATAACGGAAGTTCATTATACATGGACTTCTGTGAAGGCAAAACAGCAGGCTTTGGGCTAATATTTTCAGATTAAATTCAATGTAACTTGTATTTCTCCCCCATGGTTTTTTAAGGCTATGGATTCTGAAAAATATTAGGTTAGCTGTAGTTCATGAAAAGATGTACTATGTATGTGCTGGTCAACGTATTTACTTTTTTCCTTTTCAAATATTATGTGCTTTTTTCAAATATTTTTTGATTGACAGAGAATATTATCAGATATTTAATCATAGAGACAGCACACTCCTTATCTAGCAAAAAATGTTCTTACCAGTGGGACTTTGGGAATGCACAGTTCTAAAAGGAGGGAACAATATGTACCAACAGAATGTTTGTCAGAGCCAATTGTTCACTAATGGACCTTAATATAGTCTAGATAGATGACATAAAAGGAATTCTGGCCAGGAAATTGAAATATACAGTTCCATTAGAAACAATAAGATGAAGATTTACTATGCTAGATACATTAGCTCATTCTTCAGGCTCTCAAACAGAATTTGCCAGTCATAATCTCAATATTATTACAAATGAATTAATTAAAATATTTCCTTTTACTTTTGCTTTATTGATGGGCATATTAATAAAATATTTATTTCAGGAATTACTCTTGCTATTGTGATTAACCAAACTACTGGTTAATTAATAATGCTATGCTCATAAGAGCCTGTCTAGACATTCTGTTAATCACCAAATTGTAGAAGGCTGGCTGTGTGCTTCTTGGTTTCCTAGAATAAGAGTTGAAATAGTCTCTGTGGCTCTCTGGTGATCTACAAGAAATGGAATCAAATGTATTCTTGCCAAGAGAAAAAAAAAAAGCATAAGTAATTCAAGGGTAATCGTCCTCAGTATTTTATCCTTTGTGATTTTGGATATTTGAGAGAGGGTCTCACTCTGTAACCCAGGCTGGCTTGAGATACACTGTAGCAAAAGTTACCATCAGATCCGTGATAAGCCACTGCTTTAGTCCCAGAGTGCTAAAATTATATGTAGAAACCATTTTACCTGAGCAAAGACTTTTTTCCTGAAGTACTTAAGATTGAACACAGAGCTTCATGAATGCTAGTTTAGAGCTTGGCACTAAGCTATAGACCTGGCCTGCTTTTCTGATCTTAGCAAAGTTATGAAAGAGGCTGTCTTTTTGAAGACAACTTTTTGTGTCTTCCATTAAAACCATCCATTACCATATAGAATTTAGAATTATCTTCTCTGTGTTGTAAAGCCTGGCAGCATAAAACTACCCTCTCCAATATACTTAATGAAGGCAAATGACTTAAGAATTGGTTTTAACACCACAATTGGTACACAAATGATCAGACATTTGGTTTGTGACCCTCTGAAATTCTTGTCTTGTTTCCCTCAGGGAGAAGGTCTGTGTCTTTCTCTACTTTGCTACAGGCTCACAAACCCTCCACAAGGGCACATTTAAAATGATTGCACCATCAATTCATGTCTAGACCACAAGGCTCTACTATAGAAGTTTCTTTCCTGAGCTTAATATGGGATTTTGTTTTTTAATACATAGTACTTGACCTTGTAAGAAGCAGGTGTTCATCAAAGTTTCTGGATGGGATGAGAGATGGGAGCCTGCATGTCTAAAACAATGTGAAACAAACTTGGAATTCTGGGTGTCAGCAGTGCTAAAGCCACCAGCCATGTCATTCAGCCAGTGTATGTCTCTAGCACTTTTCTACTGGATTACTGCCATTATTCATTCAGCTACTTGAGAAACTTTGACCTCTCTTCCTGAGGATTCAGGATTGAGCACTGTCTGATGATTCACCCTCAGTGTTGGGCTAGGTATCAGGTCTGCCTTTCCTTTTAAGGAGTTTTATATAAAAATAAGCAAACCAAGAAATCTTAGATACCAAAGAATGGGCAGCAGGTGGACAATTTCATCTCACACTGCTTTCTGGACACATTTCTTTCTTTACAGTTCCCAAGAGCGCCTTTCTGATCCACTACTACAAAGTACCCCACATGCCCAGCGCAACAGAGGCGCTACCACCCCTACCTGCTTTCTCCCACATGCCCAGTGCAACAGAGGCCTGCTATCAGAGGAACCCCAGGGGAAGAAGTCTTGAGAGGGAACGGCTTTCTGTTTGCTTAGATCAGTAGTGAGAGTGTGCATATCTGTAATAACTAACCAAGTTGTTTCTAATCATATTGCTTATACTGCTCTTTTCAGGACCCACAATGAGAGTTATGTCTACTTATGGAGCCCCAGTGAAGTATGAACTTACCTATAGATATTTGATTTTTTCCTAAGAGGTCCCCTGGAACCTGGACTCCCAACAAACCAATGAATATGGAAATCAAATGTCCCCTCTATGATGACCACAAAAAGGCACAGCAGGGATTGGCTGAATCTCATTCATCCTCTGAGGATTTATACCCTTTTTGTATGTTTGTGTAGGTCAGGGAATCATTCCTGTTGACAGCTTCCGAATGGAAAACAAATGATTTGCTGGCTTCCACCAAGGAAGAAGAGACTTTTGGTCATGTGTTTTTGTAGTGAAGACAGTGCACAAAACAGCCCAGCAATATCATAGAGGACACAGTGCTACTTAAGACGATTTCGCCTCTAATTGGGCTGGCTGAGTACATGCTGCTAAGTGCAGAGTCTAGGGGTTTTTCTCCCAAACAGCACCTGTTTAAGTAGAGAGCTGTATCTAGGGTTTTAAAAATAAATACGTCTAGCAAGGAAAATTTCATCTAGCCTCTCCTGATTTTATATCCTAAGTGTAACTAAAACGGACTTTAAAACTCTGGGTGATAACTCTAAGTGTATTTCAGAGTTAGGGAATTAATTTTGTAGCAGGGTCAGATTGGATGGGTATGTCTGAGCTTGGGGATGTATGGAGATGAGTGGAGAAATCTCTAAGTGTGCACTGAGTCCTGTCTCCTCATGCCTTATCTGTAAAAGCCTAGAGAACTGGATAAAATCTAGGTAAGGTTGGGCATGGTGGCACATACCTCTAATCCAAGCACTAGGTAGGCAAAGGCAGACTGATCTCTATTAGTTTGAGGGCAGCCTGGTCAACACAGAGTTCCAGGCCAGCGAGGAATGTACAGTACAGTGAGCACCTCTGTCAGAAACATAAAGCGGAAGGAGGACAGGGGGACAGGACCTTCTGTGTCCATTCAGACAAACTAAACTGATTTCAGCCTTGCTAGTTGGGTCTTCAGTCCCCTTTTCTTTGCACTCTCAGACTCCTTACAGCTGTTTTTAAGTCTATCTTTAGAGCTGGCTCTGCTTATGGACCAGAGAGACAAATTCTGGATACCCTTAGGGCCTTATGGGAGACATTTAATTTCAAAGCAGAGGCAGAGGTTAGTTCCCAAACTTCTTAGGAAAGAAGTGATGCTCTTGTGGCCCAAGATAGGACACTCTGTTTATTGCTTGCCACAGAGCAGTTCTTCTTCCACTCTACACTCTCATTTGCTACTGAAGCAGGTGCACATTTCTGAGTACTACATGGCCCAAGAGGATAGTACAGTATTTTGTAGTTATTCTTTAGTAGAACTACACCATTAAATATTCATTTTATATGTCATAATTTTAGAATGCTGTCTAAATCTCTAAAAGCATTTTCCTTAAGCATTAAAATTACAAAGTTTAAGTAAAAAGCATGAGATAACATTAGGATGCTGTGCCTATTGAACCAGAGTTCTTGTACTTTACCTTTGGTTTTATAGTATATATTTTCAGTTCAATTCCATTACTGTCCAACAATCCATAGGAATGCAGATTTTTGTTCTTTTTCTGATGACACTTATATTCTCATTGTTTAAATTAAGAGGACAGAATAATGTGGCCATATTTCCCTTTCTATATTAGTACCTGTCTTTGTCCAACAAATTCAGTATTATTAACATTGAGTAGATTAAACCTGTCTTTGGCACAAAATGTATATAGTAACCATGTCCAAAAATAAGGCAAAGTTATCTCATAACTCGCTCAATGTGCCAATCTTGACCTTGAGTCCAATCCATTGTTGTTTATAGTCCTTAAATAGTGTTTGGTAGTGATGGAACGGAGGCAGGGAGGTTCTCTCGTAACTTTGGGAACTTGTCTTTTGGGAAATTAGGATATGTGCCTCTATCACAAGACAGATAGGCAATCCTCATTTGCTCTAAAAGCTAGCTGTGATTTCTGGAAGGAGAGTGACTGCCAGACTGGACAGGCCACACTCAGGTTGCTGCCAACCTCCCCTCAAAGAGAAGACTGCCACAAAAGGCTAGACTCCAGAAGTAGTTTGGATGATGAAAATGTTACTATTCAAAAGGGACACTGTGGAATTTGATGACTTATTTTTCTGAGACAGGATCTTGTTCTGTGTCCCATGTTGATCTTAAACTCATGAGTCCATTTCTCAGCTTCCCAATGGATAGGAAAGAAAGTGTTTTCAAACCATTTTCAACTGTATTTTCCTGAATTAACATTATTTTGCTCCAGAAACCAGTGAAGTGATCTAGGTAATTTCTGATTTTTGTTTAAACTACTCCCACGGACATATGGTTGTGAGTGACAATTAGCTATGTTTGCATTTCAGCTCTTATAAACACAAGAGCCAACAGTGGGGTTGCCTGCTGCCTTCTGGCTTTAGTTCACCATCTCTGTCAGATGGTAAGTGTCCAGCAGCAGAGACAAACTTGGTGGAGGGTAGTGGGTGTTGGGGTTGGCTCTAATAATCAGAGCCAAGCTTCCTGCTAGGACTTAAAAGGTAGAAACTGTGGAGGAGGAAACTTTGGCACTGTTTTAACTCAGTGGCAATGAATATTGTTCAATGAGCTTTAATGACATGGGTTTTGAAAATGCTGTCCAGGTTCCCAAAGGGTCGAATCAGCTCTAAAAGTACATAGTCCCTATTGGTGAACCGGCTCTCATCTTTCCTTCATGGTGGGAGCTGAGCTGAGCAGTTGTCTCATTTGTTATTAGAACTGTAGAGAAGCCCTGAAGAGTGTGTATACATAGCTATTGTTTCTGATAACAATATAATATATCTGGGCTGGTAACATCTCTATTTATTATGGTGCCTATTGTATTCCATTATAAAATAAGTCTTTTAAAATGTTGACCTGCTGGTAGGTACTGTCTAGCGATTTATCTGCTTCTTGATACCTTCAGTGTGTTAGTTTTCTTTCTATTCCTGTGGCAAACATGATGATGAAAAGCAACTTGGAGAAAAAAGGGTTTATTTTATTGTCTACTTCCACATTATAGTCTGTAATTGAGGGAGGTCAAGCATAAACTGATACAGAAGCTGAAAGAATGTTCCTTATTGGCTTGCTTCTCATGCACTCTGCCAACAAGTTGTCTGGGGTGACACACACTCTTAGTGGTCTGAGCCATCAATTAAGGTATCAATTAAGAAATACCTCATAGATTGGGCCAGAAGACAATCTAATGGGGGAATTTTATCAATTGGGGTTCCCTCTTCCCAGACAACTATAGCTTGTGTTAAATATAAAACAAACAAACAAACAAAACAAAACCCAAAAAAACACTCCTGCCACACATATACAACTAATCAGCATACTAGAGAATTCAAACGTTATAGCATTTTCGTTTTTGTAAGGTGAATATTCTTAGCTCCTTTTTTTTTTTTTTTTTTTTTTTTATTGTGAGAAAGTCAGAGATCAGCACAGCTAGCTTGTGCCCATAGCTAGCAAGTAGTGGAATCAGAGCAACACAAATATTTTCTTTTCCAAAGGTTTCTGTCTCCAACATAGTACACAGTATGTTCATTTTCACAAGGCAGATCTGAGAAGAAGTTTATATACTGGAGGCACCCCACCATGGAGATGCCTGGTGGTTTATGCTGCTTTTTCTGCATCCTCTGATATTCCTTCCTTCCTGCTAACTGACCACCACATAGATGTTCGTCTAAAGTCATTTCTGCATGTGTTTTCTTTGAGCCTGTTCATGGGTCACAAGTAAATCAGAGCTGCAATGTTCAGATCCTGAAAGTGAAAATGAGTTATGTTTTGACTTCTCAGCTGCCCTTTTGGCCTTCATTTCCTTTCTCAAACTCATCTTTGACCTCAATGCCTGCTGTGGCCTGGGAATTGTATCCATGGATTAGCAAATCCTGCCTTCTGCTCAGCTCAGGTTCTTGAGGGATTATGCCAGATAGTGTCAAATTCCAATACATAGCAGATTCCTTGAAGACCATCTTATTGAATCAGTTTACCCTATCCATCTATCTCAGCTTCTGTTTCTTCAAAAGGAGAGGAATGTGGATGTGAGTGAGTAGATTGTTTCCATAAGCTTTTTGACTCCATGCAAACTCCTACCTTAATTCATTAGTCTCATTGCCTCTTATGCTGTGCGTCTATGAGTAATTAGGTGAGTAGTTGTCCCGTAGGCACACAGAGTTGGGTTTTGTTTCCACATTCATTCCTTCACTCATTGTTGTGCTGGAGGAGGGAAGTCTCTCTTTAAAGATGGCTCTAGTCTGACATTGCCCCTACTTTGATCACCCAAAGACATTTTCTTTCCTCCAATGTCTTTTTTGCACAGATTATTTTCCTTTCCTTTGGAAATTGATCACTTATCCATTATCTTACAAAAATATCACCGATTCTCTCCTGTCTTACAGCTGCTCCCTGCTACTCACGAAGGTCTGAAGTAGGCACTCCTTTTCTTCTGCCTGTTTCTTCTGTGATTCACTGCAGCTTGGCTTCTGGCTGTATTTTTCTGCTGAGATTGCTCTCCTAAAGGTTAACAGCCTACTTTTGTCAAATTTAATAGTTATTTTACCCATCGAAATTTACGTAGTATTGACCCATGCCCCAAGTAGATGGAAATCACCCGGGCTCACCTTTCCCTAGCTCCATACCTTTGCATTGCAGTCTGGCCTCAGATGCTTATACTGCGGTAAGAAGGGACTTAAAGGATGAAAGTTCCAAGCAGCAACAGTGCTCATCAGCTTCCAGTTAATGTAGTAAAAGACCTGGGACAAACATCTTATAGGCACAAAAGGTTTGTCTTGCTTTTTACTTTCAGTCCATGGTCAATTGGCTTTGTGGGCTTTATGGCCTGTCGTGAGGCAGAACCTCACTTCCTAGTGGTGGGAGAACACACAGAGGAATGTGATCACCATGAGGCAGTAAGACATTTCTGTGTTTAGTGTCTGGACTTAACTTCCTTTCACTAGGCCCCACCTCTTAAGTGTCCCCTCTCCATAAGTGCCAAACTGAGGCCAAGCTTTTAACACAAGGCCCTCTGGTGGATTTAACTATAGAGCTAGTTCCTGTCTCGCATTAGCAGAATGGTGCTTTGTGAGACTTACGATGATTTACTATTGAACAAAATAGAATAATAAAGGTCAACCAGTCTTGGCTCAAGATTAAGGCTGGAAACAGTTGCCTGAACTAGGAAGGGGCAGGACTGATTCCCAAGAGAAACTTGGAGAGGGTTTCAGAGTCAACTCTAATCTCGATAGCATAATGAATGATTTTTCTCCCCAAACCTTATGCTGAGATTTAGTATGGAGAGATGTTGGCTCTGCAGGTATTTAGGCCACAAAGATTAAATCATCATGATAAAAGGACAAGAGGGAGATGTTCCTCTCTCTCCTTTGCCACTTGAGGATATATAGAGAAGGCAGCCATATGTAAACCAAGACAGCTCTCACTAGAAACCTGCATGTGACATCCTGACATTGGATTCCAGCCTTCAGATCGGGAACAAATTTCCTGCTGCCCATAAGGCACCCATACTCTGTTCTGGTACACTGAAATACCAAGGTTGTCCCAATTCAAGAAAACAAGGTGAACCCTGACTTGGGTTTCAGAACCATGCAAGGTATTTGAGAGTGTGCATGTCTGTCATCTTAGCACTGAAGACTTAGGCAGGATGTTTGCCACAAGTTTCAGGCCACCACGGGCTGTATCATCAGTTTACCCTGGGCTGTACAATCAATTCAATGGCAGACTGCACTAAATAAAAGGTTTTGCTGCTTGAACAAATCCAAAACAAAACAAGGCTTGTTTGAGGTGACTCGGAAGCTAGAAACAAAGATGGCTTCCTGAGAAAAGCTGGAGATGTCAGCAGGAGTGTGTGTGTGTGTGTGTGGGGGGGGGTATGCAAGGTAGAAACTGAAACTGTGGAACTGAAAACTACTTGCTGTCCAGCTTGGGAGATGGGAGGAGGCAATAAAGAAGGAATCCCAGGTGGATAAGACTGGATGTCAGAGTGTTGGTACTACTAGAAACAGACCAGCAAGTCTGCAGCACTGAGCTGCTCTTCTCATGCTTATCACAGACACCAGCTTAGGACATGGAACTACTTCAGACCTCAGCACTAGTCAGAAAGGGTGCCCAATACACAACAATCAAGCTTGGCAGTAAGTAACCCAGGGCCTCCCAAGGACTCATGTGGGAGCTGCTCATCAAACTGAAGGGCCCATTCATGCTTCCTGGCTAATGTTAGGTAGACTGTCAAGTTCATCAGTATATTTGAGATAGGGCCAATGACTGCACTGAGAGAAAGGTCCAGTCATCTTGGTGTGGTTGCCTTACAGAGCAAACTGTGAGCATTAAAGAGTACCTAAACCTGTTATTATGCAGATACACAGTAGAGTGGAACCTGTTTTCTGGGGGAATTATCTCTTCGTTTATTTCTTTAGATGGTTTTCTTACCATCATTCAACAACATGTATCAAGCTAGGGTATCACTGGAATGTCCTGTATTCAAAGCCTAAATGTGATTATGAAAGGTCTAGCTTCTTAAGCTGTGGGTCACCAACCATCTCATGTTGGGCAGAGTAAATGTCTGTGAGGCTCACAAAACATTGGCAACACTCAGTTTTCTGACTGTATAGCTATCAAAATACATTAAAAATCAAATGTGTGATGAAGATGAGGTACTGTTGGCCATGCTCACCACTGTTGATTTTTCCATCTGAACATAGATCATAGGTACTTTGTGCCATGTGTGCCATTACCTCATACAAGGTCAATGGACACTGCCTGAAATAGCTCAGTTCATATTTAGGACTATTGTGTGTTATGACTTACAATGATTTTACTGTACCCACACCATTTCCTCTATAAAAGAAACTGTTTAATTACAGAAAACCAAGATATTTAGTATTTTCCCATTTCTAGTTCTCAGCATGTAAGAATTAGTCTTTCTTTGGATTGTATTGTGTAAGAATGCTTGATTTAAAAAGGGTTGCTTGAATTGATGACTCAAATTTCACTTAAAATTATTAAATGAATTTTGGTTTGATGTTAGGACAGAATTTTAAACAATGGTCTGATATGGCCATAAACATATTTCCATCATTTTCTTCTGTGTATTTATAAAATGTGATATTCTAGGCATTAATATTGATCAACTGAAAAACATTAAAAATGCTAAAACTAGCTTTATTAATTTACTTTGAAATAAACATATACCACACCAGCCAGGGGATCATGTAGGCTAACTACAGATCTTCATGTCTCTCTCCTCTAAATACAATTTCCAAGTCTCATTCCTATCTGGAACGGACAACCTGCTCTGCTTTGTCTCCCTCTTGCCCCATCTCCAGTGGATCATAGAGATCTTCCCTTTCAACCTCCCCCCCTACCTCTCTCCTTCCCTACTGCCCTCTATCCCTCCCTCCCTTCCTCCCCCCCTCTCTCCCTCCTTCTCTTTCTTCTTTCCTCTCTCCCTCCTTCCCTCCCTACACATCACTTTACTCCAGTCCTCACTGCTTTGGAAACACACTGGGAAACAACAGCCACTGTGGCTAGAAAACAGGTAGGCTAACTGCAAATCTTCACTTCTCCCTCCTTTCCTCTAAATTCAGTCCCAAAATATCCCCTCCCCATTCTATAGCAGACCACAGGCAGTGGCCTCCTTTTCCTTCCTACCTCCATCTTTAGCAGATCAAGCAGATATTCTTCCCTAATCATCTTCTTCACTTATCCTGTTATCACAGCCCAGAACTACAAGCAGTCAATTCTGATGGATTAGCAAGTAGGCCAGCAACACAGGCTTGCTAGCTTCCTTTCTTCACTCTTCTGTCTTCCATATCTAATCCTCCAGTCTTATTCCCAGCTCTGTAGCTGAATATCTGCCCTCGTATTTCTTCACTCCCTGACCACACTCTCAGAGGATTAAGCAGATTCTGGTAGAACACTCTGATATCCTCCCACTCTGTAATTCCACTCCCAACTAGCTCATCCCCAACCTAAAGCATCATCTGCTAATACCTAGAAACATGTTTTACAAGAAAACCCAGTGACCACATGACTCAGTATCCCAGAAGAGTTTCCTACCAGGTGACTCTCAGCCATTTCACTCCCACTAAGAACCTTTCCCAAACCCAGATACCCAGACCCCAGCATAAAATCACAATCAATAACAGCCAGGAGAGCACGTGTTCCAATGGAGCTCAACAACCCTACAACAGTAGTTCATGAGAATTGCAACATAGCTGAAGCACAAGACAAAGATCTTAAAAGAGCCTTTATAAATATAATAGAGATCTTTAAAGAGAAAATGAATGAATCCCTTAAAGAAATCTATGAAAACACCAAAACAGCAACAACAACAACAACAAAACTAAAACCAACCAACCAAACAAAAAACAGTGGAAGGGAATGGATACAAGCATTCAAAATCTAAAAGTGGAAATAAAATCAATGAAGAAAATCCAAACTAAGAAAAATTTGGAAATAAAAAAAATTAGGAACTCAAACAGAAACCTAAGAAGAAAGTTTCACCAACAGAATACAAGAAATAGAAAAGAGAATCCCAGGCATAGAAGACATGATAAACGAAATGAATACATCAATCAAAGACAATGTTAAATCAAACTCATGCTGGCAGAAAACATGTCTTTATTCATGGCATTCCCATGTTAGGGAGTTACAGTGTCTTCACCTGCTAATTCAGACAGGATTAAACTCTCAGCTACAGTATTGGATGTTCAGTAAACCTCTTTACAGACAAGCTGACTATTGAAGTTATATCCTTTGGTCCTTCTTGTATGGATTGTTGATCTGTTGGTTTTTACTGTAGCAATCATACTGTACTTATGAGGTGTTTTTATATATGAAAACCACATCCTGGGAATGGTGAGAGAAAAAGGCCAGAGGTGCCTATGTGATTACTCCAAACCTGGAGTGCCTACTTTCTGAGCTCTGCTATTGGAGCAGAAGTAAATCTTTATCCTCTAACTATTATCTGAAATTTATTTTATTTTGTGCTGAAGTCAATGATCCTATAATCCTGATACTGGCACTGTTTTTCTGGAAGCATATTCAACAACTGATATCAGCTATCGCTGGTGTAGAGAGGAACCAATATACTTTGATCTAAAGGCTAGGAAGACATTCAAATATCTGTATCTTGAAGAGGCCTTCTGCCCTCTTCAAGAAACAATCACAGTAGTAAAGAATGAATAGTCAACACCAAGCAAAGAAGGGAGCAAGTGAAACTATAGCCAGTGAGTGCCACAGAGAAGCATACTTTGGCTTTTCAATCCCTGTTTTCTTTCCTTTGAGTGATATTTTGTTTTTATTAAAGGTGTAAGTGGGTCCACTGGCCTTATATGAATTTAAGCAGATGTTCCTGCACAAGTGGAAATTATTACATATGGTTGACATTCAGCCCAGCTTTATCTCTTGGAGAATTTCACTCCAGGATCAATGTCCAAATAATCAGAACATTAGCATCGTCACTACTGATATCACATCGTCTAGCTCACACTCATGACTAATGACAATAAGTAGGTGTCTGGGGTGGAAATGGATTTGAATGGCATTGCATATTCGTTTCTGATGTAATTCAGTTAACCTTCTTAATGAGGTTGAAGACCTGCACTGGTTTAGTAATTTTATTTTGTATGTCCTGGAAGACACAGATCTTTATGGATAATCAAAATGCAATTAATTAAGATTGTTCCAGTTTTCTGTACACACAGTGTTCATATGCAGTGGGTGGTTCTGATGCTTTGATCAGGAATCTGCATGTGGTCTTGTTGCCCAATTGGTTCTTGAATGACCAAGAAAGATTCTAGCAGCTGATGGCTGGGCAGAAGAGTCAGGACTTCCAGGTTCCCCTAGGTAAGCTAGTAGTAGACACAGGAGGAGGAAAAAAAAAGATTCACTATGCTTCAGAGGAAGAGAGAGCCACCATCCATGTGAGATTTCATGTGGAGTGACCATTGGCCTCTTCCCCAACTGAGCCTGGGGTAGCAGACAGGATATTAGAATGCAGCTAATCTGAGGGCAGATTTAGTGTGCTGAGCAAAGAAAAGGTAACTGGGCAAGTAAGACAGACTTAGAGGTGTTGAGCTGGGAGTGAAGTTAAGGGCACATTAGCTGCAAGAGGCTTAAAAGTGCCTCACCATTGAGCTAAAAAGTGTATTAAAAGTAAGATAATATGGGTGTGTATCTTTCTTCCATGGATCCAAGGGAACCAGGGTGGTGGCTGGTAATGCAGTACTCCCGGAACTTAAAGTGGGGTAGTAGAAACTAAATTTCTACTTGCCTTCCAAATCTCTGTTTTTATAGTGATTTATCCTTTCTCACCTAGCAAAGGGACTGCATTTATCTTGTGTTGCTTGAGTACACCCAATAATGTCTTGTTGTTTCAGACTGTTGATTGTAAACTTCTCAGTCTGGTGGACTGCCTCCCTCTTTCCTTTCCTAGCCATCCTGTCTATGTGCATGTATACACTTGTGTGCACACACACATACTCCTTCCAAAATTTAATTTAATAAATTCATGGGTTATTTCCTTAACATGGTAACTAATTACTTACAATTAGAACTTTATTTTGGAAATTTCTTTTGGACAATTTTACTAAAAAAATAAAAAATAAAAAAAAAATTTCTTGTTTCTCTTAAAAACCAGAAGAGACTATGATCTGAATACTCTATGTCAACAGTAGGTAACTGTTGGTAACAGAATGCTAAGTGCTTTTTGATGAATGTCCTTTTCCTTGAACTCTGAGACATGTACCTGTTTCTCCTTTTCTTGTGATCATGGCTCATCCTTGAAGAGGGCGCTCAACATATTCAAGAAAGATAAATGATCTAGTAGTGGAGTGAAAACACATATGCAAAACTTTGTAGTAGGCATCCCCATCTCTGGAGAAAAATAAACTAATGATTACATCATGTCTAAACTATATTCTCTTCGAGCAAGGAACCATACACTGGTTGTCTATAGCAGTGTGCAGACTACTCTTGTTCAGTCAACTTTTTATACTGACAGGCACTTTGAATATAAAACAAAGCCTATAGCATAAGTTTCCCCATCTCTGTATTTTATTGATAAGGAAACTTGCCCATGGGCTGGTTATCACCTAATAAGACTCATTGACATTTCTGAGCCTCCTTGTCTCTTGCCTATATATCTGGTTCTTCCAAATTAATAGCAGAGTTCTTGAATCAATGATATCATTCTTCTTCCTCCCTCCCTCCCTCCTTTCCTCCTTCCTTCCCTTTCCTCCCCTTTCTTTCTTTCTTTCTTTCTTTCTTTCTTTCTTTCTTTCTTTCTTCCTGTCTTTCTTTCTTTCTTTCTGAGAAGCACAAAAGATCATATGCATAATCTGTGTGAACAATCACCTAAGTAATTTTTTAAATCAAACAAAACAACTGATATTTTGATATGACAATATGTTTTGTTACTAATTTGCACATTTGAGGTTTTTCTTGCCTTTATTTTTGGATTTATTATTACTTACATTATACTGACAGACTGAGTTTTATTTATTTATTGCTGTTGGAAGTGCATGGCAGAGGTAGTTTCCAGCATCCAATTTGAGCCTTTCACTAGAGGACTAATCACTGAGGCCAGAAAACATCAGGATAAACCCCCTAGTCATACATTGTTAGATCCAGAAACGTTTTTTCACATCAGCTCATTTGATGATAGCTTAGCACAATTGTCTGCTTTCTTCCTCCAAGGTGCTAATGTGAAGTGAAGTTAATCAGAGCTAGGGATGCCCTGAGACCTGAGGGAGATGTTGTGAATGCCTTTCAAAAATGCTAACCTGTGTCAGCCTGTGAAAGCATGCTAATCTACAGCAGTGTGCTGCTGTTTTCAATTTTCATTTCTGTTCATTGTTTTCTTCTACCTTTCAGAGGGTTTTACTTCCTTGGAGCCTCTATTCAGAAAATAATTACATGATCTATAACATAGAACTATTTAACTATACTTAATCCTTATTAAAATGAATAAAAGTAGCCTCAGGAATCCAATGAGCTATCTGGTTCATGAATATTCATCAGCCATAGTTTTCTCTTATTTTTTATTATTGAAACCAGAGATGTTTCAACTGTGCACAAAGAAGCCATTCAAACATCCTTCCATTTATGATGGATTGTTGATAGCTGTCATCAGGGACCTTCTTAGCATCCTTTTCCACTCATTTATCAACTGTATATACTGTGTGAAAATCAAAAGGAGGGCAGAAATATAAATAGGAGAGAGAGAGAGAGAGAGAGAGAGAGAGAGAGAGAGAGAGAGAGAGAATAGTATTGTTAAGGTTAAAACCTTACTAGTGACTTAGGAAGGATTTTAACTACATATTAGAAATAGCAAAAAGGTTGGTAGAAAAAAATTGTTGAGAGGCTGAATAGGAATTTTATTTAAACATAATTTAAAACCTTCCTTGGCTGCATATGTACCCACCTTGCCATTTTCTGTCTCAATGAAATTTTCTTGTCACCCTAATTCCACCTTACCCCTGATTATATATTCTAAAATTCTTTGCTTGTTTTAGACAAAAAAAATTACAGCCACCTTGTAGTTTTCAAATGATAAAACATTAAAGAAATATGTCAATGTAACAATCACGGGTGGATAAAGTTTAGGGAGTGACCTACTATCTGGGATATGAGAAAAGACAATCTGTTATGGAGAATTGGTGTGGATGATAAGTTTTACAACCAAAGAAGGTGGGTGTGCCTGAATTTGTGTTTCTGTGGTTGCTGAGAGGCCACTGGTAACAATGAGGTTGAACATGCACAAAACATAGATGCCCAGGCACACTTGGGTGAGGAAGAGAAAACTTAACAAGGAGTTTGGACTGATCATTTTCTGGTGTTTGAGTATCTCTCATAGTTGTGAACTTTATCTATTTTGTATAAGGGACAAAGAGAAAAGGATGACTTTAAATGGGAGAGAAACTGATTTTTCACAAATTATGAACCAACTTTATAAAGTAAAGATTGGTGGAGAGGAAGAACTTGTCAGCACAGCAAGTTTGCACAAACTAGAAGGAGAGAAATGCCTAAATGATGTAACCTATCACTGCTCAAATGTTCAAGCAACAGGAGTTGAAAGACAGAGCTGTCAATAGTACTTGCTAACAAAAGATATGCTGATGAGGAAACGTGCATGTGCACCACACACACACACACACACACACACACACACACACACACACACACATTTGCAGTCAGACCATAATAATCTTCTGTGATTATCTTTGAAGGTCAGGGTTTTAATGTTAGTCTACTATTGTTTTACATAATTTGTCAATTTTTGTTTTTCATTAGGCTTTAGATCAACAGGTCCAAAAATGGTATGGCAGACTACAATTGCAAGAAATGTTAGCAAACCTGTGACATATTCAACTATAGAAAATATTTAAAGTAAGATGTATTTTATGAGTCATATTTGGATGGTGAAGGTGAACACAAATAACATGCTTTATCGGTGTTGGCATCAAGCAGAATTTTGTTCTAGGAGGCTTTAGGAATTGTTCTATATGACTCCATGATGATTTGACATCATGAGACTAGAAATATCAATAAGGTGCATTTTCTTTGCTTTCAAGTGCAGAGTGGATGAAAGTCCAGTCATCCCTCCCATGCTGGATTTTTTATACTATAACCTCTATCTTCAGTCCTGGTTATCACTCCAGGTCTGTATTGGGAGCCTGCCATAAAGGCCTCCTGAGCCCATCTGATCATCTCTGAAGTGCTCTTTCATGCCTATACTGTGTTTCTTTTTCTTTCTTTTATTAATTATTTTGTTTACATTTAAAATGATATTCCCATTCCTGATTTTCCCTCCACAAACTCCATCCTATCCTCCTGACTAATACAGATGCAGATACTTACAGCCAACCATCGTACTGAGCCCAGGGACCTGAATAGAAAAGCTAGGGCAAGGACTGAAGGAGCTGAAGGGGATTGCAACTCCATAAGAAGAATAACAATATCAACTAACAGGACCCCCCAGAGTTTCCAGTGACTAAACCACCAACCAAAGAGTACACATGGAGGGACCCATGGATATAGCTACATATGTAGCAGATGATGGCCTTATCTGACATCAATGGGAGGAGAGGCCCTGGGTCCTGTGGAGTCTTGATGATCCAGCATAGGGGGTTGGTAGAGCAGTGAGGCAGGAGTGGGTGAGTGGGTGGAGGAGCACCCTATTCTGTATTTCTAAGTCACACATTACATTACCAGTTTTCATCATTTCTTAAGAGCCATTAAAAACCCATCTTTTCCATGGAAGAGTTATTAAAACCTTTTATGTAAAACAGCCATATAATGTACTTTCTAGTGGGTGCATGGAAGGTGAAGGCTTCTTACTACACTCACAAACTTTAATATTTGTATCACATTTTTTCTAATTATGTATAGTGTCATCTTGATGGTCTTTCACATTTCTTTTGAAACTCAACAAAATTTAAAACAAGATGTGTAGCTATGCTGGGTGTGCTCATGTGTGTCTACGCAGTGTGTGCTCATGGGTATACTGCAGAGGCCAGAGGAAGACTTCTCTTGTGATAATCTATTACTCCAGAACATATTCCATTGAGATACCTTTCCTAATTAATTGGTAGTTTCAATGAAACTCCAATAAAAGCCCAAGAAATTGACACTGTACACATCTATAAGCTAAATCTGATATTTTTGGTGGACAATGGTAAATGTTAGAATATCATATAGTATGCAAAGAAGAACAAAGTTTGGGGACTCTGAGTTCACTAGTGAAATATGTTGAAAATTTAGGGAGAAATGAATAATATTTGTCAAGACCTGACTTTATAACACAGCATACAGCTATAGTGATAGAGTATAGCATTAACCAAAAAATAGACAGAAAGAGTCACAGAACAGAATAGAGAGCCAAGAAAATTTGCCACACAAGTATGGTAAAGTGATTTTATTTTTAACTAAAAAGCAAAATTTATGTGATCGGGCAGAATGATTTTTTTTTTCAACAAATGCTCTTAGAGAACTACAAATCTATATGCAAAATTTGTATACATTCCTCAAATGATTACCTCAAACTGATTTATGCACCTATATGTAGAACATAAAGCTATGGAATGCCCTTACAATAATATTTAAGAAAATCTAAGTTATCCTATGTCTGGTAATACCTTTAAAAATAACATCAAATAACAATCTATGAAGAAATAATTGATAAGGTAGACTTTATTAAAATTAAAAAGTTTTGGTCTGTCAAAGACGATGTCTAAAGAAAGAGAAGAAAGGCAACAAAAATACTGGAAAAATATTTACAATGGCCACATTTGATGAATTATTGCTATCCCTAGTCTAAAATGAACTATTAAAATTTAGCCCTAAGAAAATGAATAGTGAAAAAAAAAAAACTGGGCTAAAGATCTGAAGAGATATCTTAACAAACAAGGTACAAAATTAGTTATAAAAGTAAGTAAAGGGTGTGGAACATGTCAAGAGAATTGCAAATTATAAGAACGATACTCCATTAAGCATGTACTAGAATGGCCAACACCTCAAAACAAAACAAAAACAAAAACAAAAACAGGAGCAAGTTCTGATGCAGAAGTGCTGAATATTCTGAGGTCAACAGAAACTCCAACTCATTACTCATGCAAAGTCAAAAAGGCACAGCCAGTTTAGGGACATAGGTAAGCAGTTTCTTACAAAGCACACAATATTTTTTATACGACCCATCAGTCATATTCCTTGGGGATTATATAATTATTTTTAAAAAAGAAAAAAATGTCTAAACAGAAAGCTATAATTAATTGTGTGTAGTGAATTTAATCATAGTTATTAAAACATAGAAACAACCAAGTTAGTGGATAAATAAATTTTGGTTTATTCAGACACCAGCCTAAAAAGAAACTAGTCATAACCATGGGCCAAAGATAAGGATATCTAAATGCACATTACTAAGAGAAAGCAGCAGGTCTTAAATGGTGAAATCATGCATGATTCCAAGGTAATGGCCATCTGGAAAAGATGACTGTATAGCATGACAAAGGCCCCAGTTGCTGCCAGGGTTTGGGGAGTGATGTAGAGAAATGTTAGGACAGTGAAGTAATTTTGCATGACACTGGTAATGGGTATAGTCATAAATTTATTGAAAAACTATACAATGTATAACAACAGGAGGGAATTGTAATACAAAGTCTAAAGTTTGGGTTACTATACTCAACATACAGTCTTTTGTTACATAACAAGGATTCTCCTAGTGTGAGAACTTTAGATGAATAAGCTTATTTCTACAGCACAATTGGGCCCCCAGCAAAATGGAACAGAAAGTAGAGTTCTCATGCACTCCATGGTGTGGTTATTAACACACGGTGAAGAGTATCCATATAAGAGAGCAAAGGGTACTTGGAAAATCTGTGCTGTCTGCTAAACTTTAAACATAAGGTCTACTAGAAGAAAGATCATTGCAGTATGGAGATTAGATATACAGGCTGAGCTAAGTATGGATAATATGTTTAATATGCCTCTACAACTCAACTTGAAATGCGTAGTCTAGTTTCAGTACCAGTACTTTGAGTTATTGCTGAGCTGTGCCTCCACTTTCCTGTATTAAGCTGGTTTTAGTCAGTCAGTTGTCAGTAGTAGAAGGTGAAATACTAAAAGAACCTTTAGTCGCGATCCAGAACATCTACATCTGTCTGTTCTCATCACAACTTAAGGGTCTATGTGGTGTATAGGGGTGCGCAACAGGAAATCTTCCAAAACTCCTGCTTGTTTTAAAGAAAATGGATACCTATGTTTGTAATTGCTGTGCATGTTTCTGATTTAGCCTCAAGTTAAATGGCCTGATGCTACACTTACTGGACCATTTCTGGAGGATGGCCTGATTGTTTTTAAGCAGGCAGTAAATCATGGACTGTGAAAACTTCCATTATTTTTATTTTGAGATGGTTCTCACTAAGTTGTTCAGGCTGATCTTAATGCTGTAATGTACATAGGCCTTGGACCTGGATAGGACTTAAGGCCTGTCTAACCACGCATGGTCAGTCAAGTCTTTCTTTTTAACCACTTTTGGAAGGTGAGCACAAATGGATTCATTTAGTGGTTTCCATTCTGTCTTGTTGCAAATGAATATCAATTTCTCTTCAGAACCCTACTCAAATGTTGCACTGCTGGTTTACTTCGATGGAAATGTCTTTCTATTCTTCTTTTTATTTCTTTTAAGTTTAGGTGTTAGATTTCAGATCCCTACCATTTAGTTTATTTCTTAGATTAGATATCATTAATTACCCTCTTAAATCATTCTATTGAAAAAATAGTACCACAATGTTAACATTTTGTCTAAGCTCTGGACCCACAGTTACCTGGCAACAACCAGGTATGCCTGACTCATTTTAAAAGGGATGGCTTGCCTCCTCTCTTTCTGGCTTTCTTGCTTCTTGTTCTTGCTTTGTCCTCTTACCCTTCTCCCTCTCCTCATTCCCCTCCCTCCTCTTTATCCAAGTGCTCATGACTGGCCTCTACATCTCTTCTCTCTCTCTCTCTCTCTCTCTCTCTCTCTCTCTCTCTCTCTCTCCCTCTCTCTCCCTCTCAACTCCCCTCCCCATGCCCTGAATAAACTCTATTCTATACTATACCCTCCTGTTGCTGGTCCCTCAGGAGGAAGGGATGCCTCAGCATGGGCTGGCTGAGGCACCCCCTTCCCCCACACCTGACTGCACATCCACCAAACATATTCCTTTTCTCCTTATCTTTTTATAAATCATAACACCCAAGACAGTGAATCTGCCCTGCTCCTCTGAAACCTACTGTAAATCACTTTTATAAAAAGTTTCAAATGCCTTTTCTTTGTAATTAATACCTATTTCTAGCAGTATTTTTAGTTGAGGTCATTTCAGAGTGAGGGAGACCAAAAGCACACCACTTTCCTATTGTCCCGGTTTCTAGTAACTGGCTGGTAACTGTAGGCTCTGTCATCAGAATACAATAACAGAAGTAAGAAGAAAACAGGAGGTGATTTCTCCTCAGTTTTTTGTCTTTTTGTTATTTTGTCTTGACTGTAAAGAGCAAGTAACAAAGGTCTGAAAGTAATTCAGAAAATATCTTCATCCAGCTCTAGAAGTCTAAAGGCATGGCATGGAGACAGCACCTATGATGTTATTGTTCAGTCAAAGCATCTGGTGACTGGCCTCTTGGCTGACTCTGAAGTACTGAGAAATGGAGCTTACCAGGGCTTGTAGGTGATTTCTCTCACTAATCAGTTTAGAATATTTGAATGAGCAGTGGTGTTTAATAAGCATTCATGTGTATGATAACTCAGGAGCTGTCACAGCAGGCCCCAAGAAACAGGTTGGACCTAGCACAAGGCATGAATCACATTGGAGGAAAGCACTGTCATCACTTGGAGTGTGTGTGTGTGTGTGTGTGTGTGTGTGTGTGTGTGTGTGTGAAGCCAAATTAGGTCTGTGGTTAATCCAAGCAAAACCCAAAATTATCTGAACTGTCTGGCTTCAACTGTGAATTGTTTTTGCATAAGTTACTCACTGCCTTCCTGTTTTATTTCCCTTCAGTATTCGAGTCCTAGCTTGTAACAGAAACAAATACCATGAGAGAGAGATGGAAAGAAAAAGCAGGAAGGGAGAGAGGGATGGAGATAGGGGGAAGGGATAAGAGAGAGAGAGAGAGGAGAAAACTACCCTATGGCTGGGGTGACAAATTCTTTTTGCTTTCATTGCAGTTTAGAGTTCTTATGTTGCACCAGAGAAGGTTATTTAAAGTTGCTGGAAAGCTCAAATGTTCATAATTTGGCCTTTTATCTTAGAGAGAACAGCTGCTTCCTTTTCTTTTATTACTAAATTTTTATCGATTCTTTGGGAATTTATCTCATATACCACGATCACATTCAACTCCCAGTTCTTCCATTTCAGCTCTCCCTACCCTTGTGATGCCCCTAACCCCACAAAAAAGTAAGTCCAAATTGTGTTGTCCATAAACTCACTGGAACATGGTACAACTCCCAGTGTTCTGCCCCTAAAGAAAATTGAGTCCTCCATCAGTACCTCTGTGATAACCCTTACCCCAACCCAAACTTTCCAAATGAAAGTAACAGCCTAAAAGGGAAGACATCAAAAAGAACTTTTAAAACTTGTGATAGAGATGCTGAGATGTAGCTCCCCACAATCAATAGCGTCTGCTTCCTTTTCTAAGAGCAAACTCCAGGCACACCAGCCTCTTAATGCATGCTAGTCAGATACATATATTCTTTTCAGAATGACAGACGACTGAGAACAAGGCTTGCTGTCAGTTGAATGATTTAGTTGCTGATCTGCTGGTATGTTTTAAAGCACCTTATTCCTATACCACTGAGTGTTACATGTCTTTGTGTAGGTATTCCTTACTATGTGCACATATTTCTCAACTAAAATGAATGCAAATATCATCAAAATAGTGTTTTTATATATGGAGATATTGTGACTTCTGAATAAAAGCACAAGAGTTCTAAAATTACCCATCTTTACCACTTCCTTCACCTTAGAGACATGTGGTATAGAGGACTGAAGTGCCCAGAATCTCCATTGTCTTTGCACACATGCATATGCATCCATGCTCCTGATGTTTATTGACAAACATTAGTTTTCTATTCATGGTCTAGTTATAAAGGAGGCAGTTGCCTCTCTGTATTTAAGGCAATAGCATGATCTGCCTTCTCATCTATAAAGCAAAATTCATCTTATTATTAATAATAATTCATTCTTCTTATTATTATAACTTTCTATGATGTGGCAGTGTGCACAGAATAATTCTAGAAAGAAAATAGTAGTTTGAAAAAAAACATAGAAGGAGAGATAGACAGACAGATAGGTAAGCAAAGACAGAGAGAGAGAGAGAGAGAGAGAGAGAGAGAGAGAGAGAGAAAGAGAGAGAATATAACATGAAATCAATGGGTAAGATTAGAGAAATGTTACATATAAATAGGAAATTATGATTTCATGTAGAAGAGAGTGGATGCAAATCAGAATACTTTAGTAGATAAACGTAAAAGAGATCAAAGAAAGTTGATTCATTGAAAAGATTAGCTATTCAGAAAAACCTGTCTCAAAACTCTGCCCCTATAAAGGGATTATTTCACCCATTATTGTGGTCAATTTTATAGGTATAGTATGACTAAAAGCAGGTTAAAATAATATCTAATATTTGACATGTATATTGTTGCTAAGTGTTTTAAATTTATCTTTAACTAAAGAGGAGGTTAAGAGGTCAACATTTTTTCTTTTTTTGAAAATATATTTTTCTCACATAATGTATCCTGATTTCTGATTCTGTCCTAAGTTAGTGATGGAAAGAGGAGAGGAGAATTCAAATGTGCAGGGAACAATGCAATATGTGCACCCATAACATGAAGCATTATGGGTCTCTCTGAGTAGGGACTAGAACAAGTGAAGGTGTACTATGTAGGGTGGACACGAGGTCCTGGGTCCTGAGTCCAGCTTGCTCAACCTTGCTGGTCTGTTCTCTGTTCCACAATAAAAGTAATTGTAGTTGCCAGTCATAAGTTTGATCATGAGATGAGATGCTAGATACAAAGGAACATAAATAGAAACATAGATAAATAGATATTAAGAAATAAATGGTAGTTGTTCTTATATAAGAATCTATAATACACACACACACACACACACACACACACACACACACACACAAAACCCTGTTAATGAATCAGCCATATTCTTCTTCCTTCTCATATACCATATATGGAGCTGTTCTTAGGACAAGTATATTTTCATACTGACAAAAATGGGGTAGAGTGTTGGAGAAATGGCTCAGTGGTTATTTGGAGCACTTGCTGCTCTTGCAGAGGATTGGGTTCAGTTCCCAAGCCCCATATGGTGACTCACAACTACTTATAACTCCAGTTCCAAGGTGCCATTTTCTGGTTTCCATGGCATTCCATACTTGTGGTGCCCATACATATATGCAAACACAATATTCTTACATATATAATAAAACTAAATAAATATACAAGATAAAGAGACTATTGTGGCCACAAATGTTCCACTGAATATAAAACGTATCATTTCATTTCATAGGTGACACTAAGGAGTCGATAAGGAAAGTCTCCATGCTACCTCCTTCAGGTTCATGCACCTTGAAGGGAACTTTTCTTCAGTATATGTTTATTCATTTGAAGTCCTTTTGTAGTATAAAACAAGGAGGCCAACTGAAGTACATCTATGATTAAATCTTAAAATCACACATATTATCTAACATTAAGTAAATCCCAAACTCTGAGATACAACAGTACTGATTTTTCATAATGAATATGTTAATATCCTAATATAATAAAACACACTACGATTATACTGCCTGGAAGGAATGAACATGCTCTTTCTTTTACAAGCCATCGACTGAATTGAGTTCAATTAAAAAATATAGTGAATCCTCAAAATACTCTGAAAATGACAAATATTTGCAAATTGTATCAGGTTGTTCTGATTCTGGTGTAACATATAACTCCTTAAAGTATGTGTTATATGATTGAGTGCCTGAATATGACTGTGTCAAAAATTGGCAACTGTGTTGGTGAGGATGAGGAGAAAGAAGAAAACTCCTCCATTGCTGGTAGGATTGCAAGTTGGCACAACCACTCTGGAAACCAGTCTGGCAGGTCCTCAGAAAATTGAGGATCCAGCTATACTACTCCTGGGCATATAGCCAAAAAATTCTCTAACATATAATAAGGACACATACTCCATTATGTTCATAACAGCCTTATTTACAATAGCCAGAAGTTAGAAACAACTCAGATGTCCCTCAACAGAGGAATGGATACAGAAAATGTGGTACATTTACACAATGGAATACTACTCAGCTATTAAAAACAATGACTTCATGAAATTCTTAGGCAAATGAATGGAACTAGAAAATATCATCCTGAGTGAAGTAACCCAGTCACCAAAAGAACATGTATGTTATGCACTCACTGAGAAGCGGATATTAGCCAAAAAGAGGCTGGGAATACCCATGACACAACTCATAGACCATATGAAACCCAAGAAGAAAGAAGATCACACCAAAGTGTGGATGTTACAGTTCTACTCAGAAGGGGGAAGAAAATAATCTCTGGGAAGTAGAGGGACAGAGAAATCTGGGAAGGAGAGAGGGGGAGGGCAAAAGGGGAGCCAGTTCAGATATGGGAGGAGATGGGGGAGAAGTACAGAGAATCAGGAATTTGAAAGTAGGTATGTGGCAATAGGGGAGGGAGAAGTGGTGGTTGCCACTGGAGATTTCCAGATGCCAGGGACCCAAGAGGTTCCCAGGACCCAATAAGGAGGACATTTTCCTAAATACCCAACTAAGGGGAGATAGAACCTGTAGCGACTATATCCAGTGGATAGGCACAGCCCCCAATTGAAGGATGGGGCCACCACCCACCTCAAAAAATATTAATCCAGAATTTCTCATATCAAAAGGAAATGCAGCCACAAAGAGTGGAGCAGAGAATGTAGGAAAGGCTCTCCACAGACTACTCCACCTAGGGATCCATCCCATCTGCAGACACCAAACTCAGACACTATTAATGATGCCAAGAAGTGCTTACTGACAGGAGCTTATTATAGCTGTCCCCTGAGAGGCTCTGCCAGAGCCTGACCAATACAGATGTGATATAAGCAGCCAAACATCAGACTGAGCACTGGGACCCCAATGGGGAAGTTAGAGCAAGGACTGTAGGAGCTGAAGGGGTTTGCAACCCCATAGGAAGAACAACAATATCAACCAACCAGACCCCCCCCCCCAAATAAAAAGCTCCCAAGCACTAAACCACCAACCAGAGTTCACAGGGGGTACCTATGGTTACAGCTGGATACGTAGCAGAGGATTGCCCAATCAGGCATTACTGGGAGGGGAGCCCCTTGATCATGTGAAGTCTTGATGACCTAGGGTAGGGGAATGCTAGGGTGCTGAGGCAGGAGTGGGTGGGCATAGGAGGGGTAATGGGGAGGGGTAGGGGGCTTGTGGAGGGGAAACTGGGAAGGGGGATAACTTTTGAAATGTAAATAAATAAAATAACCAATACAAAAATTGGCAATGGTGAAAGCTTCCGGAATGCACAATGTCTGACAATTTATAATGTGAAATGAATCTGAGGTATTTCTATCAACATTCCCCTACAGAACATCATGTGACATCACTGCAGCCTTGTGTCTGAACATGCTACATGAATTTTTTGAGATGTGAACATCATCGCACCATGTAATTTTAATAAATGCTGCTGGAAACATGGCAGCTCTGATTCTGAACCACTGTATGTTGTGAATTACACACAATACCGTACATACCAAATTTTCTGTTCTTATAAAACATAATTGTTAAACTATGAAAAATAATTAATTCAAACATTTTCTCACTTTTATTCTATGTGAGAAGGTATCAAATCATTGTTTCTTAATTTTATAATGCTAGAAATCTTGTTTTGAAAAATTATTTCTTGAATTCATGACTTGAGTTTAATAATGATAAAAAGTTCATTAAATAGATTTTTTTCTTTGCTTGTGATCAGAACAGAATTCCCCAAAATTTCTGAAATCACTATACTTTGGTCACTTTATATTTTGTATTTATGCTGAATAATATTCTCAGCATTGATGATTGTGAAATCAAAATATCCGTTGATTCTGAAACATATCCTATACTCTCTAATATTCTGACAAGATTTAATTCTTTATGTAGAAATAAGTACAGTCATCTCATTGGAATCCAAATTTCTTTTCATGTTTGACTGGCACTCAATTTATATGTATAGCAATTTGTTTTTAAAACCAATTATTTATTAGTAGAAAATGTTTGCTTTTTATACCAGTTACATATATTTAGCTATCAGAGTTCATGTAAATTTCTTGTCAAAAATGGGTGGAGAATTGAAAACTTTTGAGAAATCATAGGCTAATAGATATTCATAAACTACTTGTGGAATATGACCAAGACTATGACCCATTCTATGATCTATTGGTTGGTTGATCTAGGCAAGTGTAGCTCAGAACGGAGAAAAGAGCAAGGGCTTGAGTTAAAAGGAGCTGAAATCCTTTCATGTTGGAACTAACCACATGTGTTAAAAGCCACAACTCTAATACACCAAGAACTACATTTTTTAAAATCAAATTTCAGACAGCTTTGAACCATTCATGATCTGCAACCCTTCTTTTGGATCAACCCATAAACAAATGATAGATTTTCTTTATTTTATTATTATTATTATTTTTTTTTTCGAGACAGTGTTTCTCTGTGTAGCCCTGGCTGTCCTGGAACTCACTCTGTAGACCAGGCTGTCCTCAAACTCAGAAATTCCCCTGCCTCCGCCTCCTGAGTGCTGGGATTAAAGGCGTGTGCCACCACTGCCCAGCATGACAGATCTTCTTAGAGATGACATATATATGAGATATATATATCTCATATATATGTCATCTCTCTCTCGATCTCTCTCTCTATATATATAGATTCCTTAGCTATTGACTATGTGAAAATTTGTAAAGTTATTTTTGTTGGAACAATGGAATTATATCAGGAGAATTCTGTGTGTTTGCTGGAGAAAGCTCATGACAAGAGTTCTTTGACCTCAATTTGTTCTAAAACATGAAATTGTTCTTGTAATATGTTTTTGTGCCCTTCCAGGGTGTAGCGGATAGAAATGAGTTTGTTTCAGATTATTCATTACAACTGGATATTGCTATTTGTTTATATGCCTCTATGGAAAAACAGGCTTTTGCCATGTGTGTCATGTCCACCACATGTGCTTTGTCCTTATTATTATACAGTTTACTCATGTGCTCCTTTTAACCCTCAGAGTATAAATTGTCTGATGCTCTGAATAAAATGAGCTATTGCAGGAGACTTTAGTCTACCTCATTTATTGGCTCCATTTTCCCAGGTCCCACTACCTCCAGAGCAGTAAACAACTTTTATAATTTTTTATCTGTAATATGTCATCGCTGATGTTTTTGAGTGCTATTTTCTTGATCCAGTTTTTCTCTTATGGTTCTTATGATTCTCACTGTGTAGTTTTTAGGAACATATATTTTCCATTAGAGCAGAGTTCTTGGAAAGTTAAGTTTATCTACTAATATATTTGCTATGAATTACAAAGTAGAAGGAGATGTCTTTGTGGTACTTTGTTAAAGAATTCTGATCCATCATTCTTCTCAGTGGCAAGATTTCTTATTCCCCAGTAGCCACACAGTGAGTATGCTTTTTTTGATTTCCTAAAGAACACGGTAGAAAAGAGTGCACTTGCAAAGCAATTCAAAGTCAAGGATGATGGAGTATTGGAGAGGAGTCTCAATAATAGTTGTAACTCGTTTTGTAGGAGCACATGGATCCTATTAGCCTTTTCCTGCTGCAAGGTGAGCTTTGCCATGGCTCTTTGTCTCTTCACAGATGAGACATGCACACTTTCTGTGTTTATTTTCAGGCAATTGAGCAGATATAGGCCTTTAGAAATAAAAATGCAAAGTGTTTGGAACTGGCTTTCTGGCTCTGTGGCTTAGAAAAGCATTAGATCTGGCAGCAAGAAGCATAAAGAGAGCCACCGAATACATCTGTTCTTGGCTGACCCTTGCATGTTGTTGAGGATGAGCTGGTCTATGTTGTGGCTAATGAGAGACAAGAAAGGACCACAAGTGCTTTGTGAGTTGATGTTGATGGTTGGATGGAAAATAGCTTATTTTCCTAAGATGCTAGACCCTGCAGAGACCATTCTAGAAATGTCTCTATCACTGCCTTCCCTGGGGCCTAAAATATACAAAGAACTCAAAGAAAACAGTTAAGAGAACAAAATGATCTCCCTAAAAATGGGTTAGAATCAAAACAGAGAGTTCTCATAGAAGAAATAAAACTGGCTAAGAAATATCTTGAAAAGTGTTCAACATCCTTAGTCATCAGGGAAATGCAAACCAAAACAACCCTCAGATTCCACCTCATACCAGTCAGAATGACTAAGATCAAAAACTCAGGTGACAGCAGATGTGAAGAAAGAGGAACAGTACTCCATTGCTGGTGGGAATGCAAGCTGATACAACCTCTCTGTAAATCAGTATCCATGGTGAGAGAAACGTCTTTTTGAATGTCTGTTCAGGGTAGTCCAAGTGACTCCCTAAACAATATAGATTATGAGCTGGTTACATATCAGAGGTTTAAGTACAGCACTTATTGTTGAAGATACTTCACACTTTGGACACCAAACATATGATTCAAGCTGTATCTAACCAGCAAGCTTCTTTTCTGTAGTCTACCTTCTACTGTGTCAGAAAATAATGCACAAGCTTCAAAGGGAAGCTGCAATATTTATGACCCACAGCAATGGTCAGCATAGGAAAATATCCATGAAGGTATAAGTGGCATTTACATGTTGGTGGCAACTAATGGCTGTCTAATTGGAATTAGGGCCTACTCAACAAGAGTGAAATTATACCTGGTTCTAGAAAACTACGCGAATTGCCAGGGATATGGACCTTAGCAAAAACTACTCTCAACAATAAAAGGACTTCTGGGGGAATCAGTCTCCCTGATCAAGCTGTACTACAGAGCAGTAGTGGTAAAAACTGCAGGGTATTGTTACAGTGACAGGCTGGTAGATCAATGGAATAGAATTGAAGACCCAGAAATGAACCCACACACTTATGGTCACTTGATCTTTGACAAAGGAGCTAAAACCATCCAGTGGAAAAAGGACTGCATCTTCAACAAATGGTACTCATTCAACTAGTGGTCAACATGTAGAAGATTGCGAATTGATCCATTCCTATCTCCCTGTACAAAACTCAAGTCCAAGTGGATCAAAGACCTCCACATAAAACCAGATACACTGAATCTAATAGAAGAGAAAGTGAGGAAAAGTCTCAAACATATGGGCACAGGGGAAAAGTTCCTGAACCGAACACCAATGGCTTGTGCTCTAAGATCAAGAAAAGAATTGACAAATAGGACCTCATAAAATTACAAAGCTTCTTTAAGGCAAAGGATACTGTAAATAGGACAAAACAGCAACCTACAGATTGGGAAAAGATCTTTACCAATCCTATATCTGATAGAGGGTTAATATCCAATGTATACAAAGAACTCAAGAAGCTAGACTCCAGGGATCCAAATAACCCTATCAAAAAATGGGGAACAGAGCTAAACAGAGAATTCTCAACTGAGGAAACTCGAATGGTTGAGAAGCACCTAAAGAGATGTTCAGCATCCTTAGTCATCAGGGAAATGCAAATCAAAACAACCCTGAGATTCCACCTCACACCAGTCAGAATGGCTAAGATCAAACACTCAGGTGACAGCAGATGTTGGCGAGGATGTGGAGAAAGAGGAACACTCCTCCATTCCTGGTGGGAATGTAAGCTGATACAACCTCTCTGGAAATCAGTTTGGCAGACCCTCAGAAAAATGGACATAATACTACCTGAGGACCCAGCTATACCACTCCTTGGCATATACCCAGAAGATGCTCCAACATGTAATGAAGACACATGCTCCACTATGTTCATAGCAGCCATATTTGTAATAGCCAGAAACTGGAAACAACCCAGATATCCCTCAACAGAGGAATGGATACAGAAAATGTGGTACATTTACACAATAGAATACTACTCAGCTATTGAGAACAATGACTTCATGAAATTCTTAGGCAATTGGATGGAACTTGAAAAATCATCCTGAGCGAGGTAATGCAGTCACAAAAGAATGAACATGGTATGTACTCACTGATAAGTGGTTATCAGCCCAAAAGTTCGAAATACCCAAGAGTCACTTCACAGTAACAGTAGAGCTGAGTGTGAGGTACCAAATGAAGGAGTTGGAGAAGGGACTGAAGGAGCTGAGGGAGTTTGCAGCCCCAGGGAGGGAGCAGCAGTGGGAACTGGCCTGACCCCTTGATGCTCCTGGAGACTGGATTACCAACCAAAGAACACACATGGAGGGACCCATGGTGCTGGCCACACATGCTGCAGAGGAGGGTCTTGTTAGCCATCAGGGGGAGCAGAGGCGCTAGGGCCTGTGGGTGTTAGATCTCTCAGTATAGGAGAATGCTAAGGAGGGAAGCTGACAGTGTGGGTGGGTGGTTGGGGAATAGCCCCATAGTGGCAGGAGGAGGGGGGAGGGAATAGGGAGGTTAAAAATGGGATATCTGCAAAGGGGGAAACATTTGAAATGTAAATAAAGTATGAAAAAAAGAAAAAAGAAAAGAATCCACTACTGCCACTTTGCTAGACCAGCACAATGCCTGGCTGCATCCTAAATCTAATCCTTACACACATAGCTGGGCGTGGCTGCCACCCAATTAGAGAAACTTCCCTTTACAGCAAATGGAAATAATCACTAAAACCACAACCAGATAACATGTAGAGATTATAAAACTGTGGGCAGCCCAGTCCCACTGGACACATCTTCATCATATCTCCTGCATCTATGGCCCAGGGAATACCACAGGAGAGGGGGCAGAAGGATTAAGAGCCAGAATACCAGGATGTCATCTTGAAACATCTCTCCCAGAAGTGGCTGCATCTGTAAGACTGGAACAACAGCAATATCAATTGGCATTGTGACACAGAAGGGGAAATTTTCAACTATAGACAAAGAACTGCAGGCATCTAGTTAGTGACTGTAGGGAGAAGGAGAATTAGCCTCTCCCAGGGATGAGCCCACTTGCTGGTTATTCAACCGAAAGTGATCAATTCTAAAACCACATAATCACAAACATCAAAAATGGGCTAAGCAGGTTGTATGCGTATAACCGTGCACACATATACATATTCATGCATGTATCAATAATAAGCAAGACTAATAGGCTATCAGTGTGAAAATGCGGGTCATGGGAGTGGCTGGGGAAAGAGAAGCAGGAAAGTGATGCAATAAGAATTTAAAAAGCAATTTAAAAAGAATAGAAAATTCAAAAGTTCTGAAAAATGCAGTTCAGCTTGTAGAACACTTGCCTGGTAGACATGAGATCATAGGCTTAATATGCATTTCCAGACCCGCATAACCAAATGTAGCTCATAATTACAATCTTTCAGCTTGGGATGTAGGGGCAGAGGGATCAGGAGTTCAAGGTATTCCTAACTATACTGTGAGATCCTGGCCAGCCTGGACTACTAAGACTATGTCTTACAAAAATTAAAAATTATATAGTATAATATAGTACAATATATGAATACACAAGTGTATAAATGCATTGTTACTTAATATGTTTATCAGAATTATTGGATTTGGGAGACATAGACCAGATCTAGTAATATGTGTGCTTTTAACACATGATTAAATTGTTGAAATGACCCAGACCTCGAATTCCAAAGAGCTTACTAAGGCAAAGTGAAATGCATGTTTTTTGAATAGGTGACAAGCTGGTATTATGGCTGGTGCTATAATGTTTTTTGTTTTTTTTTGAGAAAATACAGAATTTAATTGCTACCCAACCACAAAATTATATAATAGTCCAATGCAATTATAGTTAGATAAGTGGGAGAGGCCTGTAAATTGGCCACAAAACCTCCAAAATAGAGGCTTTCTTTTTTTTATGATTCTGACCAATTTGCGTCCTCAGGGCTCTCTGGTGTAAATTGTTGCTCCCTATGCTAATGCTACAAGCCTGGGGCCAATGGGAGGCATTAATTTTGGATAATGACTTATATAACATCTGGTGCTAGTTGCGCATGCAAGTGTCAGTACTTCTCTTCTTGAAGGAGAGCAAGGGCCCTTCTGTAGATTCTTTTCATTACATTCTCAATGGGATGCAAACACTTTCTGATCATGAACACATATATCTAGCCAATGATTGCTCAGACTGAGGGGTAGAGACAGGTACAGTTTTGTTAAAAAGCTCTAATAGATTTTAATTCGGGGCTTTCTGTTTGAAACCACACATTTTGATTTGCTTGCTTTTGTACTGCCAAGTGTGTGCCTTATTGAGACTAGTGGTCAGAATGATGCTGAAATCTTGCCTGCTGGTGATTTCCAGTGATTCAGGACTGTTTTAGTTAGGGTTTCTATTGCTGTAATGAAACACCATGGCCAAAAGCAAGTTGGAGAGGAAACAGTTTATTTGGCTTACTTTTCCACATCTTCATATTTCATCATTGAAGGAAGTCAGGGAGGAAAGTCAGACAGGGAGATGACATGAAGGCAGGAGCTGATGCAGAGGCCATGGGGGATACTGCTTATTGGTTTGTTCCTCATGGTTTCTCATCCTACTTTCTTATAGAAGCTATACCACCAGCCCAGGGGTGGTCCCACCTATAATGGACTGAGCCCTCAGTAATTATGAAAATGCCCCAGAGACTTTCCTCTAGTCCATTCTTATGGAAGCATTTTCTCACTTGAGGCTCTCTCCTTCTAGTAGCTCTAGCTTGTGTCAAGTTGATATAAAACTAGCCAGTACAAAGACAAAAGCCAAACCCTTGAGAATCCTAAAGTTGTGTGGTACCACATAGCACCCAGGAGTGGATATTTCTGTGACATTCACAATCGTTAGTGGGCATACAACTTGCTTTGACATTGACTAGAGGTTTGTAAGATTGGGTTCGTGGTGGTGTAATCCAGGTCAAGATGTTACTTGATCTTGATGTGTATGATCTTGAAGCTTTCCATGTGTGGATAAGGTCAGCTGTTAAATAATGGTCAGTGTCTTTTTTTTTTAAAAAGATAAGTTTTTATTTTATATGTGTGTTTGTCTGAATGTATCATTTTTATGCAGTACCCTCATAGGCTAGAAGAGGGCATCATATCTTCTGGAACTGGATTTACAGTCAGTGTGGAACCACCATATGGGTGCTGGACATTGAGCCTGAGTCTTCTGGAAGAGCAGGCACTGCTCTTAACCACTGAGCTTCCCCAGCACCATATTGTCAGTGTCATATTGAGCCTGAAAGATTCCAACAGAATGAAGTTTCCAGCCCACTTCCATGTTCCATGGTAGTCCTTGTGGTGGACTCCAACATATCAAGTACCACATACACCTGATGAGCCCAGAGTCCAGGAATTATTATATACACAACTGTGTGGGAAGTTGTGATCAATCCGTAGACAAGTTCGCCATGCCACATGAGGCAAGGTGATTTGTCTTAACTAGCTTTAGCTTTTAGCACTAAGAACCATGTTTTCTTTTTGCCCTGAAATGACAATGGACTGCTGACCCAGCTCTACCAACCTCCACTTTCCTTACAGAGAAAAACTAATGTAAGTGGATCTATCTGTACTCATGTATCTGGTGTATGGATTAGAGGTGGCTGGCTTTTGATGCAAGTTATGTGCAAGACAAAAGACATACTTTATATAACTGTTTCTAACTAATTGCAACCTATTTCAGACATTAGGGTTCAGGTCATGCCACATTGGAAGAGAGGAATTCTGTTGGTACTATGTTCCAGACTACTGACTTTAAGTATACAGTCAAGACAATGTAAGCAAGTACTACTCTGACTACTCAAATATTACCAGGGCCTGAGAAATACCAAGATTAAAAGGAAAAAATCGGAACAAGCTCTCTGCAGTGATTTAATCTCTCTTCACGTCATTAGGTAGGGACAGTCTCATATAATGGCTTTGGGACTAGTTTTTTTTTTTAATGATCCATCATTATAAATTATTTGTATGTTTTAAAATAGAAGCAAGGGAGAGAAGACATGCTATCACTGACAAGTCCTGAAGCATTGTGTACACAAAGTCATTAATCTTCTCAACAGACCCAAGGGGTGCATGGCATACTTTCCTATTACAGGAGAGAAAGGGAAAACTCATATTGTAGACTTAGTCCAAGGTCACAAAGAAGGGCAGTAATGAAATTACATTAGATCTGCCCAGATGCTGTTCTCACTTGTATATTTGCTCCTAGCATACCTTATGCCTTGCTGAAAAGAAATACTCCTGTCATAGCACATATTTTGCCTTTATGATGTTTTTGTGTGTACCTATGTGCTTATGTGTTTATGTGTTTATATGTACCTATAGGTATACTAGGGTGTGTGTGTGTATATGTGTGTGTTTGTAGAACATAGGTCAAACACTGAAACAGAATGATCTAGTATCTTCCTTGATTGCTTGCTCTCAACAGTATTTTTTGAGACAAGGTCTTTCACTGAACTGGGAGTTCACTGATTCAGCTAGACTGGCTGACCAACAAGCTCACACATCTGCTTATCTCTACCTCCCCAGTGTTAGATGTATAAACACTTGTTACTATACTCTGCTTTCTTCTGACTTTAGGCCCTCACGTTTGAGTGGCTTCTGTGGAAGGCATTTTACTGACTGAGCGATCTCTCAGTCTCCCCCTCCCCCTTAACATTCTCAAATAGCACATCATCATTTGTCCTGGTCCCTACCTGGTAGCCAACTGTTGACAAGCCAAAGAAACTTATTCTAAGTACGACTATTTCATTTTCAGACCCCATTTTGTCATAGGGTAAAACTAAGCTCAAGGTCTCAGGCCCTAGGGAAGGTGGGTTTGCCCTATAGCTGAATAGCCTCTGCTGTGAACAGTTTTTCAGTCCTGACATCTCAGGGACAACTTGTAAGGAGACAGTTGTTTGAGTCCATTCATCTCAAGGACAATGTCTCATTCTTGCTGGTAGGGCCAAAGAAGTTCATGCTCCTAGTCCTAGGAATGAACACCTATCCCACTTCTTCAAATGACTTTTAACTGGTTGTTAACCAATAAAGAATTTGGAAATTGCTGTTATCTAAACCAAGGAGCATAAGTTATAAAATATAACCATTTGCCTGTTATGCCCCAATTAACTACATGCAGATGACCAGATCCTTTTTTCTCTTACCACTCTGACTCTAGACCTAATGTCTAGGAGAATAAATCAAGGACCTTGAAGCCAAGTGTTCTGTATGTGGCCCAGTCTGCAACAGGTACTCCCTGGCTTAACTCATAATATCAAAATACCATTGAATAATACTGCAGCGCCTTCTCCAATTTCTTTGTGTTTCTATCTTTTGAACACATTGAACAATCTCCCTTCTGGGACACAGTTCAGATCTGGAACTGGCCTCCTCCTTGAGCACTCAGAAAACAACGCTTTCATTTTAAGCTTCCGTATCTGAAGTGAGTTTTCTCGGCTCACCCACCCCAAACACAACAAATGTTGAAATAGAGTGATAAAGTGCTTTTTGACCTGACTTACCCATTTATCTGTGCCAGTGGTAATAATTCTGACATTTCTTAAGTCACTTCTCCTTCCAACAAAGACACACAGTCTGGCTACACATTTCAAAGTGAAAAGCAAAATGGCAACCAATCACAAAGGCAAGAGTGATTCTTTCAGACAGAGCACCAAGGGAGCAGAGCTATTAAAATTCCCTTCTCCTGTGCCTTTCTATTTACCAGGCTATGTCCTCTCTATGCTATTGACGTCAGCATGATCACAAACAAATATGTCCCAACACCAGGTATGACACAGACACTGAAGCTATAGTTGTGGATCTACCTATCTGTTCCATACTGTGAATGGAATAGACTGAGGAAACTCCTCACTAGGATTTGTGTATGAAGCAGGGACAAGCAGATGAAGGCTCTCTTCTATTAAAACAATTGAAGCTCTTTTGTACTTAATTGATTTGGGGTAAGTGGGACTATCTCTCTTTTCATTTGAAGCAAAATTACAGAGCAAAGTAACTGGGAAAAGAAAACATTATTTAACAGGGAACTGAGCTAAGCTGGTTTATAACCTAACATATGTAAGGCTCTGCAATTAAACCAGAGCTCCAGAGAGAACAGAAGCTCCTCCCAGCAGTGCAAAAGGCAGCTGGAAAATGTACATTCTTTATGCATTTGTCTTTTATCACAGCTCATGTTGAAGCATAGCAAAGCTAGACACAGGTATAAAAACACAGTATAATGCTGGTTTTAAACATAAACCATCTTATCATTTATAAAAACAGGAACGCCCAAGCCCTGGTTGTACTTTTGTTTGATAAATCTTGCCCTTGCAATCAAGTCATTGATTTCTGAGAACATTCATTCCTCAGATCTCTTTTACTGTATGCTCCTCTTCTTTTCTGGGTGGAAAGTGCTTGGTTTCTTCTCCTGCCCTTCACATGTCATGACTGTGCTTTTGATCTTTGTTCTTCATTCCTCTCTGGTAGCTGCATGATCATGGATGGACTTTTAAAAACTCAAGTTCTGAGGAGGAGGTTTCTGCCTTGGGGATAACTGACAAATCTGTGAAATTTGACACTCTGAATCTAACTCTATTTTCTCATGTGATTGAAGGCCCCAATGTTTAGTTAGCACTTAAAAAATCAGGAACATTTTATTAACTAAAAAAAAAAAAAAAACAAAAAAACCCCACAGAATACAGAAATCAGTGGTAGTGATATATTCAGAAAAAACAGTTACTCTGGCAATGTATGGGGAATTCAGTGACATCAGAGGATTGATCTGAACTAAACCTGTCTTGTCCATTTCTTTCTTAACATATTGTCTAATCCTTGCTTATAATGCCAGCTTCCTTCTGCTCTCATCCTGTCTGTCAAGAGATTTGCCTGGTCAGAAGTCTGTACAGCTGATGGTCATACTTTGAATATCTAATACTTAATTTTTCTCTGATTTTATTTCACATCAACTGGCATGACTGTGATAAACCACAGGTAATGATAGAAATGCAAGATCAGTCACTTAGATATTTTCCACCCAAATCTGATCCTACTTCTTTATTTCTTATTGGACATTATATCTATTTCCACCTGCGCCATTATTTCTACTGTATAGACTTATTTCAGTCCCCAAGAGATGGTGGGAATAAGAGTGTTAAAGAAGCTCTGAATCTGTTTTATGGTTATGTTTTTTTTTGTCAAAGTTCTCACTTGAGGAAGCAAAAAGAAGGTGTGAGAACAGGGAGTCATATTCATATAAAGCAAGAGGTAAATTCTGATACGATATTGCTTTATTTGTTAGCAAATGAGGGAGTCGACAGCTCTGTATAAAGAAAATATGTAAAAAATATGGCTAACATCAGACCAAGAAAACTGAGGTCTAGCACATGTGAATTATCATTAATTTCTAATTATATCCAAATAGGATATGGGTTTACAAAATGGTTTTCTGATGACTTCTGATTATATACAATATAATCGTAGGTAAAATTTGCCTGAACTTCTTTTAAGATGTGGAACATGAAGGCAGAGACATTGGATGAACCTTCTCAGAAGTGTTTCCCTTGTGATGAATGGTGCTACAGATGAGGAAGTAGGAGGAATGCTGAGATTCATCCATCGCCAGGGCCCAGGGTTTCTGCCCTGTCATAATCCTGGTAGTGATCACTATCCACAAGACAGACAATGGGGTAGCCAATGGGACAGCCACCAAAATGAAACCAACAACTTTGACTGAACATTTTTGCTTATTTTTGTCTTTTGCTTTAAGATTCTTTTTTACTGGACCTCAGGGAAATCACATTCAATTCTAATTTATACTCAATTCTATTTTTTACTACTAATGTAGCAAAGATATGGTATTTTTCCTATGACCCAGGTATGAATTAAATAAAAGAGAATTATAGAACATCATGTGATTGAAATGGAGTGAAGACAAGAAGTTTTTATTCAGCAAGAAGGCCTTATCTATATTTTTTGATTTAAAAAAAATTTTTTTTTAACTTGATTTTGCATTTTGGTGTAAGATCCAACCTAAGATTAATCTACCAATGAGAGCAGTTGGTTTGAAAATTTTCTGACAGGAATATACAATCCTCATCATCTTCAGAGGCAGAGAATGTTTTTTTCAGTGGGCATGGGCACAGATGGTTAATGAGGAGTTGCTTTTCTTTGCAGATGCTCTCATTTTCTACTCAGTAAAATGTTTAATGACCTGGAGACTTCCTCGACTATGCTGTCTATAAATCACAGGATCATGTTTAATAGCTCAAGGTAGAAATGCAAACAAATTGGGATGCAAGAAAGTCTTTAGGGCCTAAGAGGCCCTCTTCTTTCTGACAGACAGATCTGTGTGTTTGGGGCCTTTCAGGTTATGGTTCAGCTCCTCGCTGTTCCTGTTACTATAGTACTAATTTGGCATGCAAATACTCTTTCATCAATAAAGCTGTCAAGACACATGGACACAGGGGAAAATTTTCTGAACAGGGCACTCAAATCATTCTGTAATGGTAGATCTGTGGGGCTGTGCTTGTATGTTCTAGGTCCCTATCATTAACTAGCTACTCTTCCAGCTTTCCCACTGCAGTGGTAGCATTTCTCTTGTACAGCCAAGAGAGGTTATACATTGGTATAAACACCATCGAAGAAGAGGATCAAGTCATGCTACAGTGCAGAGTGTGCTCAGCAGGATTTTACACAGCAGCTGCAGAACTTTCACTTTCTACGCAAGAAAATCAAAATGCATGAAAAAGCAGTCTGCTTAATGTTATTGTAGCAAATCATCAAAACTTAGTCACCTAATGAAACATACACTTTGGTTGTAGGACATAGAGAAATCAGTCTGCTAGCAACTGGAAATGTGCTGCATATACATGAGTATATAAGGGAGGCATGTGGCTGACCACTTTAATCTCAAAATCTCTGGAAATAAAACCAAACAGGACATAACAAGCGTACATGTTACTATTCCTGACTACTGTGATGATGAGCTACTGCTCATAATGTATGATGTAATAGCTCAGTTTCAAATACTCCAAGTGATATCTTCAATATGGACCTTATAACTTTGCACTTTTCTTTTTGATAGGCTGAGCTATCAATGTAAACAATTTTTTATTGGTGTATAGACACTGTTCATGGTGCTAGGTTTCATAAATAGTTTCTTTCAAGAATAGTACATATACTCATCATGTTTACTACCTCTCTCCAGCCCTCTCGCTGACATCTTTCCTGCTATTCTCCTTCATACCCTTTGCACTCTTATACTTTTATATCATATGTACACATAAATAGGTTTATATTCTACAAAAAAATATAGAACAGAAAACATGATATTTGCCATTCTGAGGTTGGCTTATTTTGCTTAGTATGATGACAAAAGTTACACACATTTTTTAGCAAATGACTATTTCATTCTTTTTATGGCACAAATTTTAATATAGCCATGGGGGATGAAAATACTACTGATATAACAATAAGGAAAGAGCCTAGGAATGTTTCTCTTGTTTAGAATAAATTAGAGCATTTATTTGTAGGATGTTTTGCATTCTAGAGTTCCAGTGAGCATTGGGAGAGCAAGGATGCACCTGATCTTCAAAGGTAGCCATCTCTTCTTGAACTCTTCAAGGAAATATTATTGCGCACATAAAATTGAGTGAAAATCTTTTTCTTCTTTTCTGATTTCTCTTTTTTATTTCATTGATTATTCTCTATTACTTTTAAGATATTAAATAATTCAACTCCCTCTCAATGGCAAACTCACATTGACCAACTAAAATTTTCAAAAGTTTGTAGAAGCATGATGGATATGTCTGTGTGAATGACATATGCATTGTATACCCTATATGTAATCAGCAATGGGAATATACCTCTCTGGGATCTCTGCTGTTATGACAAGCCAATCACTATAGGATGGTGTGGCTTAATAATGATGTGTTCTAGAAATGTACTCTTCCCTCCTCAGCAATGATAACAAAGGCTTAAAAAGCCATTTATATAAAAATATTGTATGTTCATTAAGAACAAGGCTATGGGAAGATGTATATGGATGTAAATATATGATTGCAAAAGCAACATTCATGGCATTTTCAACCTAGATTGTTCTCTAGACAGAAAATATTTAAATTAGCTGTGATCTGTTAGTTTGTAGTCCTCTTCTTAGTATACACATATGACTAATACAAGATCATAAACATGAAGTCTCTAATAATTGTATATATTTACTTATATTTTTAAGAAGCACCACCATTTAAATGGCACCATTATTTAAGATGTAAATATATTATTGTTCTTCACTTTGTAAAGGACATTTTCAAATATTGAAATTCATTTGACAAAGAAATGTTCAAATATTCTTCCTATATTTGAATATGTGTTGTTGTAGAAATATATGTTTTTTAAAAAATATGGGCACTGAAATAAAAAAGTCTATCTGACATTGTGTATTTTATTTGGCCAATAAAAGAGCACTGAGATTATGCATGAATAACAAAGATCAAAATGCTGACAGATGAGGACAGCCTTGCTAAGCCACTAGAAGGAGGAGAGATCAAAATTGAAATGATATGATATAGAATAGCATCACCACAAAAATCAATCTGTGTATGGTAGGAATGTGGCAGTGGCTATGTTAGCAGGGAATAAAATTATATCAAATATATTTACACTGTGTGCTGCTCAGGTGTGAAGTCAAATTCCAATAATCATTATTGGAGAAGATTCTAGTATCTATTGAAAATTCTCCCCTCTTTGTTTAAAGTTATCAAATTTAATAAAAATCATTTTCCAGTATTAAAATTCCAAGCAATTCTGGTAATTCCCAGAATAATAATATTCTTTTCAGGTTCTTGTTGAAGGACTTTAAACATGTCCACAGTTTTCTTGGATAATTGGAAACTGGATTTTCAAATGCTAATGAGTTATCCTTTGTTTATGATCTCTGGTTACTGCTTTTACATTAAAACATACAAGCAATGCTGTTTCTAGCTTTGATACCCAATAATCTCACCTTAAAAATGCAAAGTACATCAACATACCTAGTCATTCACTCCTTGCCAACCAATGCCTTCATCTCTGTCATAAGGTTGAAATTTCTCCAGATTGAGTCTACACAGATACTTGGAGGCCTTATAACATTTACAGACCAACTATGACAATTAATGGTTAACTCTCAAGTTATCCTATCTATAGAGTTTCACTTTGTTACATCTCTATTACTAAAGATCTACCAAATCTGCAAGTTGCTAAGGGTCACAGCTGTCTTTCTCATTGAGAATAATGTTTCTCAGAGTGCTTGTGTGTGTGTGTGTGTGTGTGTGTGTTATGAAAATTGTTTGCTTAACTATTTCTACAATATGCTTTTCTGAAGAGATTGTAGGAAGTCAGCAAAATTATCCTCATCTCATCATCAGTACTAGGATGTACCTTGCACATAATAGAGACTGAAAACTACAGATTGAAAAATTAAACAAATTTACAATAAGTTTGACCACAATCCCTAGGCATTCCATAGCTTTCATGTCAGCATTTCTGTAGGTAAAGCAGAATGTGGGATTTTGATTAGGTAAAACAAATAGTCTTTGTAAATTCAAATTGTTTAAGTATGAGAGAGAAAATAAATTGACTTAGAATTTTTTATTTTATGTTAATCTCAAAGCATTCTGGGTTTTGAAAACTTGTGTGAAGACATGGAAAGCAAAGAAAGTTATGTAATTCAAACCAATGTCATTGTCTGAATAGCACAATTGTCTGGTACTATGACATAAGGCCATGTATGTTATATTAATTTGCAAAATAAAATCTCTTTAAGATAAAATTAAATTTTTACTAGAATTCTAAAGTATCAAAAAACAACTCAATAATTTGACTGACAACAGTTGTAGGACTATCTCCTTTTGACTCTGTATGACTGCATGACTTACTATTTATCAGTTGTGACCATTATTAAATAATTTATTACTGATTTCAAAGGATCATGAAGTAATATTTTAATCTTAAGTAGAGAGTGTTACTTTTGTAAACTCATGACAAATCATAAAATCAATTGATTGTAAGCATTTTAAATAAGCTTCAAGTTGTGAATTGTGTGAAAAAAAGAGAGCATTCATTAACAATAAATTTACAATGTCATTTACCAGGTTCAAACACTAGGAAGATCTTGCTAGTGGTTTCATAGGAAACAAATAGTAGAATCTTGTAGGAATTTCCAACCAGTAAAAAACCTGTTTTTAATTTTTAGCAAAAGTAGACTTATCATTAATGATACTTACTTATTTTAATAATAAACATGTCCATCAAATTTTCATTCTATAGGGAAACTATGTTAGAATTTATTAAAAGGTTAAGGTATGACTTTTCATATGAAAGCTGATTTTAACTCTAAGAACATTCTAAGTGCTAACTTAGTTCCTGTGTTGACTTCCAGTTCTGAGTTGTAGAAATCTTGATGCTACTTTAAACTAGGGTTATATTTAATATGGAAATAATTTCATTTTCACAGACCTTGAGGTCAAATCAAAGATGTAGAAAAAGAGAGGGATAGGGAGATGGATTTTGATTGTGAAGTTTCTTAGGCTAGTAAATACCTACGAGGTTAGCAAAGCATACTTCTGAGAAAGTCTGGCAAGGCATTTCCAGGGACAGATCTTAAGCTCTCTAACCTTATTAATAGATTAGTCTCTAAATGATTCATAATATAATCACATTATTGAGATGTGTGGAAAGCAGGAATACAGAAGCTAGTGGTAAGAGGTCACTGGGAGCATATTCTTGGATCTATATATCCTCATATTCCCCCCTTCCTGTATCCTTCTCTCTGATTCCTGTTTGCCAAAGAAGTATAAGACAGCCTCCATCACTCCTGTTTGAAGCCATGATGTCCTTATCCAAATACATGGGTCAGGCAGCACTATCTGAAACTGTGAGTCACAGGTGAACCCTTTCAGTGATGTATATGAAGTAGCCTATCACAGCAATGAGATGGATAACAGGACAGAAGGATTTCAGGAAACTTCATAAAGTTAAGTAAGTCCTTGTAGTATTTAAATATCTATATTGCTCTTTCACATCTATATTTTGTATTCAATTCTGTCACTAGTACTGTTTATAACCACTTTTAAATAACTATTATAACTCATATTGACTCCTAGCCCACTGCAGCTCATCAAATACTGGGGAATAGTCTAGGCTCATTAATTTCTTAGTGGGAAAACAACTAAATATGACTCTTAAATTTACTTGATAAATAGGCACAAAAAGATCAGTTAACTATTGAAAGTGTATCATATGACTTGCTAAAACTACACTAAGTGAAATAAAAGACAAAGGCACTACTTATTTCTGAAGGCATATCTTGAAGATTTCTATGCTCTGTAATGAATCTTAGATTCTTTATCTTTCTGCATTTTCATGATGATTTTCATCACCTTAAATTTTAAATATATAATTACTCTAGAAATCTGTTTTCTTGAATGCTTTTGCTTCTAGTAATTGAAGCATGAGAACTATTTCATGAGTTTCATTTTGTTCTCTTTAATTTGAAAGGCAATTTGAAGCATACATGGCTTTTCTTTACTCTTTCATTTTAGGATAAAAGCTAAGAAGTATACCACACAGGAGCCTACTTTAAGCACAAATATTTAAATATTTCTCACATAAAGAGACATGGTTGTAGTTTGGGAATTTTTTGTTGGTTGATTTTCATGACTGGGTTTCTTTGTGTTACATTGGCTATCTTGGAACTCACTCTGTAGACCAGAGTGGCCTTGAACTCAGACATCTGCCTGACTCTGCCTCACCAGTGCTGGGATTAAAGTCATGCACCATCACTGCCCAGTTTGCAATGATATTTTAACCTATTACCTACTTATTGTTTATCTATTACCTATTATGCATCTAACCTATCATTTGTAACTACCTAGTCATTAAACATAGAAACAAAAGATACAAAATTAGCCACTCTTTTTTGAGAATTCTTCATACTGATTCCCTTTGCAGTTATGGCAGTTCATAATCCCCCAATAGTAGAAGAGAGAAGAGAGTTCCCCTTTTCTTACTACCCTGTTAATATTTATTGTTAATTATTTTCTAGATCTTAGCCATTCTTGCTTGGGAAGTTGAAATATCAAAGTAGCTCTACTTTACATTTCTATAATTGTGAGAATTCTAAACAGTTTAAAAGATATTTCTTAGTCATTTTAAAGTCTTCTTTTGAAAACTCTCTTTTCAAATACATAGTCCATTTTTAATAGGAATATTTGTTTTCATGACTCTGTTTTTTGAGTTCTTTATATTATCTGGATATTAATCCTTTATTTAATTGATAGATGAATATATAGTAAAGCTTCTCTCTAACTCTATGGGCTTTCTCTTTATTAAATTGGTATACAGAGGCTTAGAAATATCATTAAGTACCATTTGTTAATTGTTGGTCTTAATTCATGAGCAAATGGAGTCCTATTCAGAGAGTACTTTCCTATGCCTATACTTCAGTGGTTCTCAACTTTCCTAATGCTGCAACCCTTTAATACAGTTCCTCATGTTGTGATGATCTTCAACCATGAAGTTACTTTTGTTGCTTCTTCATAGTTTTAATTTTTACTATTGTAAATCATAATATAAATATCATTTTTCTTAATCTTAGGCAACTCCTGTGAAAGGATCATTTGACCCTCAAGATTGTCGCAAACCACAGGTTGAAAACCATTGCATATCATTTAGAGTACTATCTATGTTTTCTGGTTGTCCCTTCAACATTTAGGGTTTTACATTGAAATTTTTGGTTCATTTATAGCTGATTTTTGTGGAGGATGATAGATATGATTTTAATTTTATTCCTCTTTTTGTGGACAGCATTTTTCTTAGCACCATTTGTTTAAGATGCTGTATTTCATCTAGTGTGTATTTCCTGGTATCTTTGTTAAATATCAGGCCTTAAGTACATGCAATCATGTTTGGATCTCCTATTTTGATCCTCTGATCTACATGTCTGTTTTAGTGACAGTACCATGCTGTTTATGTTAGTATAGCTAAGTAATTTAGCTCGAAATATCTTATGGTAGTCCCTCTAGCAGTGTTTTTTTTTTTTTTCTCAGATTACTTAGGCCATCTGAGTTCTTCTCTGCTTTGATACGATTTTTAGGATTTTTTTTTTTTAATTTCTGTGAAGAATTTTATAAGGTTTTGGGTTGGGATTGGATTGAACCTATAAATAGTTTTTGGTAGAATTGTCATTTTAACAAATTGTCAATCTGTAATCATGGGAAGTCTTTCTATCTTCAAGTGTTTTCCTCAGATTCTTTCTTCAGAGACTACAGTTTTATTATACAGGTATTTTTAACTTCCTTTGTTAGATTTAATTCTAGATTATTTTTTAGACTATTGTAGATAGAAATATTTCTGTCTTCTCAGCATGCTTATTATTGATATATTGAGAGACTACTGACTTTTAAAGTTGATTTTGTATTCTGTTACTTTGTTGGAAGTGTTAATCATTGTAAATTATGGAGTCTTTTCTGTATAATATTGTGCTAGTCCACTATAACACCTATCAATCAATCAATCAATCAATCACAACCAATCAATCATAATAATTATAACTAGCTTAGAACACTATCCTCCATGGTCTAATAGTGGCAATTTTATCGTGAGGATAAACAAGTGAATGTAAGCCCTAGTCTATAGGAGGTAATTCAGTTCAAGGACTATATAAATCTAGACAACTACCTATAGCTGGACAGGTCATAGATTCTAGAGGAGAACCTATTGCTGCCATTTCCAAATCAATATAATTTTAACTCTATTGTAAATAATTTTCCACCCACAGATACATGTAGTTCTTAACTGTTATAAAAAATGGAGACTACTGCAGAAAGCCCTAACTAGGCCACCTTGCTTGGCCTCAGAGGGAAAGGATACATCTAGTCTAGCCTTGCATTGACTTGATGTGCCTGGGGGATGGGGACTAGGGGGATAGTGAGAGGGATCTGCAAAAGAAGTTACTGGGAGAAGAAGGGGGCTGATATTGGGATGTAAAGTTATGGATAAAGAAATTAAAGAAATTCTTTTGGGACAGAGGCTAGAATTACCCAGACTGGCATAAAATTGCTATGTAGATAAGAATGGCATTGAACTACTGATTCTTCTCTTCCACCTCATGAGTACTGGGATAACAGATAGGCATCACCCTCTCGAACTATCTCTTACATTTTATAGTCTGTGTGGCGTGTCTCTCTCGCTAGGTTTGATTTTGTCTTGTAGAATCTCTTCATCTACTTTACTTATATAACACTGTATTTTTCTTCACTGATTTTTCTTTAGCCTTACTGTTGGTGACAAATGATGTCATTCTTTGGTCCAAATACTTCCAGTGATCTTTTTGGAGTGGCTGAAATCGTAGGAGTCAGGAATAAGGATAGACATGATTTATTTGGCATCTTGTTGAAACTGAGTGCCTGGATTTTCAGTCTGATATGGGGTGAGGTTTTGAGTTTTGAGTATTCAAAGCACTTAAGCAGTTATGATTCAGGCGGTAGATACTGATGTTCTGAGCTACTCTGCTTTATGGCTGACTGAGCTCCTGATTCTGAGACCTATTTTTGAATGGTATATGCTATTTATAACATGCTGTAGCATGCCTTTTCTTTTATCATCAATCTTATGAGAGATTTCTTGCCTATTCATAGTATCTATCTAATGGATGATATCAAAATTAGTAGCTATAAAGTAATCACAGGAACTTATTGTGCTTATGAATTTTTGATTTGGCAGACTGAAGTGTGTTATTTAGTCTCTGATTTCCTGTGTCAGAGCAGGTGGTGTCTTTTGACTGGATATTCATTTTTCTGGTATGGCTCATTCACATTGTGGGATGCTGCTTCTAGATGTTCCTTTCTCTATTAGATTCCCCACGGAGTGGCTTGGGCTTCCTTAATAAATGGCTTCCTAAATGTATTCTGTTTGCCAAGGTGTTAACCAGTGGGTTTTAACAAACATACTACATAGCAATCTGAAATTAAGTATGTATGTTCCTCGTATACATACAGCTATTTGAACAGCTATTTAAATGACTTGATAACTACATTAGAAATCATACAATCAAACTGAATGTGAGAGACAACTGGGGTCTACAAGGTTGTTCTTGTTTAATTTTTGCTGTTTTCTTTTTTTGCAGATGAGTAGGTAGACTCCTGGGAACTGGATGTCCCCAGAGTGCCTCATATGAAGAGAGATACTATTGGTTAATAGTGGTTGTTTCTTTTCTTTTCTTATTATTTTTTTTTTTGCTAATGTCAATAAATAAAAGAAAAAAATGGGTAATGATTTTAGTATAGTACAATATTCATGCAAAGGGATTGAATTTGTCAGAATGCAGTACATTATAAGTCACCCTTTAAAGTCATAGACTTAGTTTGGGCTGGCAAATTATTTATTTGTAATATATCACTATTAATCTATCATTTCCCTTTGTCAAAGAGAAATTCAAACAGTACGAGCAGTATAGCTTCTCTGAAACATGCCAGATGACAAAGTGATCTCTTATCCCACTCTTAGACCTTGATAGCTTATTCTAATACAGGGGAAAGACATAGAGGAGAGTGATCTAAAGCTGTTTCCAAACTAGCAAAAGAACCTGGCTTTAGAACAAATGACTATAGCTCATTACAATTCAGCCTGTCTCAGCTATTTAAGTTCTCCCAGGCATGCTCTGTATTCCTAGCTACAGTACAAGGAGAACATTGTATTTCTAATAAATAATGTATAATTAATTAGCATTTCCAAAAGTATAGTACCCTTCACATATAATTGTCTTCCCTTTACCCAAGCAGCAGGTACTAATGAGATCAGGTTTTTATCGTGGAGCAATCAGTGCCTGTTACTTGGTAATTATGAAGTGCTTAGGGAGTGGAACTCAATTTCTCCACTGATTTACAATCAACCTTGTTACTACAGAATGGAAAGATTTTTTTTTTTTTTTTGGTACAGGAAATCGTATTTAACAAAGTTAAAGAAAGGAATTGTAGCTCTAAGGAGATTTGAGTATGTACCACCTAAGAGAACTTAATCACCCTGAATTAAATAGGCAAAGAAGTCAGACATGTGTGCTGCATTTTAGAGTAGAGCTCGGTGTGTAGCTGTGAGAAACACTTAGCCTTACTCAAGGAAATTTGCATGAATACATATTTGTTTACATGCATTAAACAATAATGTCAATACTTGGATGTTCATCTTCTTGCATAGTCCTCTGAACCCATTTCACATCATTCATTGAATATCTTTAAGGAGAGGGATGAAGAGTGCTCTTAAACTGTCTCTGAGTCATTGTAACTCTCAATCAGGCTTAGAGATCAGTTTGTTTAACTGGTTTAAACGCAGCAGTGCATAAAGATAACAAAAAACCCATACCAAATGCACAAGTGTTGAAAATGAATTTGAGCCATTGCTTCATTTGATAAAGTGAATTTCATCTCATTATAACACAAGTCTCTCCTGGAGGCAGAGTACAGAGATTAGAGAGAGGAGAAGGGCTCAGTTGGATAAACATAACATATTATGGATTCTTCTCACTATCTGTCGTGTGTGTGTGTGTGTGTGTGTGTGTGTGTGTGTATCCCCTAAGTCACACTCATGCATAACCAGGTATGCACACTGTATTAATGAAGATTAATATGCTCTTGCCTCCTAGCTTATGGACAGGGTGCTGGTCTGCTTTGGTAGCTCTGCTAATCATAGAGATGCCTAGGTTTAAGAGGAAACATATAGGAACTGAACTGAACAACATATAGGAATTAAAACTTATACTTTGTTATTTTTGGAAAATAAATCCACTTCTTAATATGTGCATCAGTTTCCTTAAATTTGCTAAGTCTGATTCTCATAAACGATTCATTTTTGCAGGAGACAATGTAAGGCAGTTCACTTGTTCTTCAACTTAATTTTTTGCCTTGCGAGATGGAATACCACAGACTATGCATTATTCACTTCCTTGTATTCCACACTGGACAAACCTTCCATGCCCAATTTGGGATTCTAGGTCTAGATCCCCATAAGTGCTCTTTTAACTCCATTCTGTGATTCTTGAGTGCTATGTTTCTCTAGTTACTATTTAGTGAGACTGTCATGATGCCTGTGAAACTGCAAATGATATGCAGTATTGAGGAGTACTGGGGTAATGAGAACGTCAGGGTACAAGTTACCATGATTGCAGGTGGCTGGAGAATGGTGGGATACTAAGGGGGAAGTAGGTCAGAGATAAACATAGGCTCTAGATAAATGAGAAAGTGGAGAGGTCTTTCCCACTAAGTGAAGTGAAATGCTCGATCTTTTCTATTTCCAAAGCACGCAAACCTTCTATTGTCAAGGTACACGCTGCTTCTTAGTTGTTATTGCTGTTTGTTTGCTTGTTTTTCTTATATTGCAGAAACATTTTATGCTCACTTTTATATTGACAAGACTCAACAAATATTATATATACAGTAGGTTGAGCTAAAATAACTGTCCATTACATTAATGAACAGGGGGAAAGGTTTATAGTACACTTGTATAGTGAATTTTGTGACACGTTGCTCAGATTCTCTTTGTAGGATCAATCCATTCCTTCAGCTCTATGGAGGCCAATATCAAGTCATAAAATCTGTCTTCTCCTTCCACACAAAGCAGGTTGGAAGGGATATGGTTCTTCCTCAGATGTCATGCAGTTGGAGTCTTTGTTGAGACTGCACTGTAGCCCCACACCCTCTATTTAATGTGGCTTCCTTCCTTTCCTCCAGTGTTCATCGAAGGGCACACACCATTAAACACCTGATACAACAATTTCCTCCTTAGAGTTGTTTCTTACAGAATTAATTAAAGATAACTGATATGGTGGTTAAGTTTTGATAATGGAAAAGTTAAGTTTGGGCTGTGTGCAACCCAAAAGAGTCTTTCAGGAGAATTCAAAGTTGAAGTTATCTATCTGCTAGAAAATGAATGTCCTAAATATTTAAACCTAGAGTGAGTATGAAGCTGGCAGAAATGCCCTCAGCTGAGCTGCACAGCAGAAGGTGGCAAGGTAAACTGGCAGATCATGCATGCACGGCTTCACTACTCAGTCTGAGTACTTGGCCTGTCCAAAGCAGTGCTTTGGCTGTTTCTGAGGTCTGAGAGCCTTTGCATAGTGCTTGGGTTTAAAATAAACTCAAGTAAGGATTCACTTTATTGTTACAGTGGAAATTTGCTATTAGGCTTCAACTGTGTAACACATCTAAAACATGTAACAACTCTAAGACATACCCCTTTGTTTATTCTGTTCAATACCACATACAATTTATTTATTTTTGGTTTTTTTTGTCCCTCCGTTTCTACAAGAGTTGCTTCCAGGACCTGCAAAGGCAGCAAAACCTGAACAGGATGAAATATTTTCTATAGGTTATCTTAATATGTGAATATATCTTATACATACCTACCAGTATATTTGAATCAGTTCTAGATCACTTATAATATATCTAGTGTTACACAGTTGTTATGTAAATAGATGTTATAATGCATTACTTAGGAATAGAAGATTTGTAAATTTTCAGATGAAATTTTTATAGTATTTTTGATTGAATTTAAGTTGAATCCATTTGTCCACAACCCACAAGATACAAAAGACTTGCTGCATTTAGTATTACAATATCAAGGAGAAAATAATCTAAATTCTCTCTCTCTCTCTCTCTCTGTGTGTGTGTGTGTGTAATGAGAAATATCTTCAGCAAAGACAAGGCTTCTAGCAATAGTCTCTGGGACATCCTAGCTGCATATGTTTAATACAAACACCAGTGTAATTTAACACTAGCCAGCCCACCCCCCACATTAATGGGAAAAATGAGGCAGCTGGGAGTCATGGTTCAAACATAAGCCTTAGATTGTCCCTACTTATGCTCAAAACCATTAGTTGAAGTGTGTAGGCACTATGCCATAGTTCTTTAATCATACCAACCACACAATACCATGTACATGTTATTTGTATAGATGTCAGATGCTAAAGTAAAGTGCCTTAAAATCTCTTAATATATAATTTATATCACATTAATGTTTTTATTGAAGAACTCTTAATATACTAAAAACAACCTTTTTACCTCATTTCTATTTTGTATTTGTATTAATGTAATTTTCTACTGATGCCTTTACTTTGAATCCTTCAAACAGTTGCTCTCCCATCCCAGTGAGAGGAAAGAAATTACACCCTACCATCAAGAAGATAAAATCAGCAATAAAACAACTACTATAGATCAGCTGGTGCCTTTCCCTTTTGACAATATGCTTCATTTCGATAACAGAAGGATTTGGTCACCTTGCTCAACCCAATTTAAACTCCATAAAGGGTCATAAAGGAGTAATGGCATTCTGAAGGAGACCCAGTGTAGCTGTGGTTATCAACCTCCATGTAATGGATTTTCAAAGCAAGGGTATAGGAACACTGTCTCAAAAAGCACAGACTCTGTGGGCATTCTTTCCCAGTGTGCAGAAAATAGGAAGTTTACTAGATTTTCAAGGTTTCTCTTTTGATAACACACTGTTATTTTGTAAAACACGCATGGGAATATGTGCACAAGGACATGGAATGGTGGGCTTAATTAAAAATCTCACATTTGCCTGGCTCTCCAAATGATATGGGTATGGGAGCTCAGAAAGAATATCTTTAGCAAGTTCCCATATTGAGTTTTATAATGTCAACTGATATTTGATTACCTGAGCTAAAGATGTACCTCATGGCACATATCTGTTAGCATATGATGTAGAAATTTATAGACACTTAAAATGACAATTACAAATGAACTAAGAATGTTAGTTCCAAAATTCTATTTCTTTCAAAACGTCCTTATTGTTTCTTATGAGGGTAACTACTTCACTGATGCGAAACGCTGGTGAATAGTCCATGTCCTGTTCTCTTTCCAAGGTTGAGAACTTTCATGACAGAAAATTTTCCTAATGACAAGAAAGGCATTTTTCTTTTTTTGGTATTAAAGTTAACCTTTGGTGGGGAGATAAGATTTTGGACTTGATATAGTGAGTGAGAGAGAAATTGAAGTTCCCCGTTTCTCTTCTAATGAATGGCGAGGGTTAAGCTAGGCTTCAGATTATCATCTGTTTGACAGTGGATTATTTGTTAATGATTTGCCATGCACAAGATAAAAAGAATTGTTTATTATCAATAAAGAAGGAAAAGTGTTACAGAAGAAAATATTTAGTATCACTTTGAACTCTATTTTCATTTTATAGAAACCAAAAGCTCAAAGCTCATTCCCACAAAGATAATTTAGGCTTTGAATCTTGTAAGTATCTCAGAGTAAAACACAATAAGCATTATTTGAAGTACTTTTAGTTATAATTATGCCCGTTATAGGTTCAGGAGAATAGACACAAGCAGAAAATAAGACAAAACTAAAAGCTTTGTAAGATCAGATTGCTTCTCATTATTTAACTATGTATATTTGTGTTTGTATTTGCTAGTCCAGGCTTCTTCTTCATGGATCTAGAGCCATGTTATACACCATCCTCACGTTACTGATCACTCCCTGCGTTCTCCCGTTTCCTTAGGCTTTTATATGGCTCTTCCTTTGTCTCTGCTGGTTGTTCTTTAGCTAGTAACTTTTTGAATTTATACCTTAGTGAGTTGGTTCACTAGAGATTTACCTACGGTCTTGTCTTCTTGCTATTTCCAGTATGTCTAGGCATTGGGCATTGTGACACAACATTATTATGGGAAGACTTGAAAGTTGACACTTGAGAACTGTACAAATTACAAAAAAAAAAAATAGCAAACGTATCTCATATAGTTTTAACTAAGTTTAAAGTTTGATGTTCAGTCAAATTCCCATCACTCTGTGGTACTCAGGCTAGAAGTAATAGATTATCTTTCAGTTCTAAGTTGTTACTTATAGGTAATTTAAGATGTTTAAAGTAGAACATACCACACATTCATGCCAATTTTTTCTTAAACCTACTCTAAATTCTGTATTCTCAATCATGGTTCACGATGTTACTATCAGCTACCGTTATGTATTCATAATGGTGTTTTAGTCAAGAATAAACCACAGAGTTTGTAATGTAGTCCCATAATATTACAACAGAATTAAAAAGTTATCATCATCTAATAATTTTACTGGATCATTTTTATAGCCAGACATGTTTAAATGCACAATTATCATTATGTCACAATTGCTTATAATATTTATAATAATAATAATAATAATAATAATAATAATAATAATAACAACAACATGATATTCAGGTTTGTAGCATAGGGCCAGTAGAAAGTGACAGGTAGCTTGGCTTTTCAGGAAGTTCTTCCTCAGTATAAGTATGAAATCACCTGGCCATGCAACTCTCAGAATAGTCTCCCAAGGTGACACAGAACTGGAAGCTGCTCATCTTTATCCCATTTCAATGGAGCCTCCAAATCTTGTTTATCAGACAAGGCATTTCCTTGTTCCCCCCAACCCTTGCCCCATGTCAACTTATTGGCTCTTGTTTGGAGCCTTTAAAAAAAAGCTTTGTATTTCATTTCCCTCTTGTCTGGGTCTCATTATACAGTCCATATTCTACATAAGCTGTGTGAGATCTATGTGCAACAAATACAAGACTTTTGTCTTCCTATAGCAAACTTATCTTGGTTCTTCTACCCTGTAAGATTAAACATAAACACTTAAGGACAACTTTGCCAGAAAAAGTCCTTAGTCATGGGGTTCTAAATTACCCTCCAGTTTCATGCCTTTTCTAGTGCTTGGCTTTTAGTTAATTCATGGCTTCAGCCAATAATCCAATACTTTCCTAAAATAGAATGCTTTTATTTAAATAGCAATGTTCTTCTGTCTGCAATAGTGTCCTTTGATCCCCTTTTTCAGCAGCCAAACTTGTTTTATTTTATTTAAACTTTTAAAACATAAAACATGTATATAATCTTCAATTTAAAAAATCATTCAATTCTTTTGCTAGAAAATGTCAAAATCTTACTAGTATCAAAATTATTTAATAATTAATAATTTCATACCTGATAAAATCAGATACCACATGGCAAGTGAGGTAGCTTAGCAGTTAAGGACCCTAACTGCTAGACAACAAAAGGAGATCAAAGGGATACAAATTGGAAAGGAAGAAATTAAAATTTCAATATTTGCAGATGATATGATTGTATACTTAAGTGATCTGAAAAACTCCACCAGAGAACTGCTACAGCTGATAAACACTTTCAGCAAAGTGGCCGGATACAAAATTACCTCAAGCAAATCAGTAGCCTTCTGATACTCGAATGATAAACAGGCTGAGAAAGAAATTAGGGAAATGACACCCTTCACAATTGTCACAAACAATATAAAATATCTTGTTGTGACTCTAACCAAACAAGTGAAAGATCTGTATGCAATATCCATCAAAATTGCAACTCCATTCTTCATAGACTTAGAAAGAGCAATTCTCAAATTCATTTGGAATCACAAAAAAACCAGGATAGCAAAAACTATTCTCAACAATAAAAGAACTTCTGGGGGAATCAGCATTCCTGATCTCAAGCTGTACTACAGAGCAGTAGTGATAAAAACTGCATGGTATTGATACAGTGCCAGGCAAGTAGATCAATGGAAAGAATTGAAGAGCTAGAAATGAACCCACACACCTATGGTCATTTGATCTTTGACGAAGGAGCTAAAACCATCCAGTGGAAAAAAGACAGCATTTTCAACAGATGGTGCTCATTCAACTTGTGGTAAACATGTAGAAGAATGCAAATTGATCCATTCCTATCTCCCTATACAAAGCTCAAGTCCAAGTGGATCAAGGACCTCCACATAAAACCAGATACACTGAATCTAATAGAAGAGAAAGTGGGGAAAAGTTTTGAACCCAGGGGCACAGGGGGAAAGTTCCTGAACAGAACACCAATGGCTTATGCTCTAAGATCAAGAATCAATAAATGGGACCTTATGAAATTGCAAAGCTTCTGTAAGGCAAAGGACACAGTCAATAGGACAAAATGGCAACCAACAGATTGGGAAAATCCAGATCTTTACCAATCCTACATCCGAAAGAGGGCTAATATTCAATATATACAAAGAACTCAAGAAGTTAGACTCCAGGGAAGCAAATAACCCTATCAAAAAATGGGGAACAGAGCTAAACAGAGAATTTTCAACTGAGGAACCTCGAAGGGCTTTGCAGAACCTAAAGAAATGTTCAACATCTTTAGTCATCAGGGAAATGTAAAGCAAAACAACCCTGAGATTCCACCTTACACTGGTCAGAATGGCTAAGGTCAAAAATTCAGGTGACAGCAGATGCTGGCGAGGATGTGGAGAAAGAGGAACACTCTTCTGTTGCTGTTGGGAATGCAAGCTGATTCACCCTCTCTGGAAATCAGTTTGACAGACCCTCAGAAAAATGGACATAATACTACCTGAGGACCCAGCTATACCACTCCTGGGCATATACCCAGGAGATGCTCCAACATGTAATAAGATCACATGCTCCACTATGTTCATAGCAGCCATATTTATAATAGCCAGAAACTGGAAACAACCCAGATGTCCCTCCACAGAGGAATGGATACAGAAAATATGGTACATTTACGCAATAGAATACTACTCAGCTGTTAAAAACAATGACTTCATGAAATTCGCAGGCAAATGGATGGAACTTGACAATTTCAACCTGAGCGAGATAACTCAGTCACAAAAGAACAAACACAGTATGTAGTCACTGATAAGTGGTTATTAGCACAAAAGTTCGGAATATCCAAGGTTCACTTCACAGAAATCATTGGGCTGAACGTGAGGTCCCAGATGGAGGAATTGGAGAAGGGACTGAAGGAGTTAAGGGAGTTTGCAGTCTCATGGAGGGAGCAACAGTGTCAACTGATCTGACCCAATGGAGCTCCTGGAGACTGGATCACCAACCAAACAATACACATGGAGGGACCCATGGTGCTGGCCACATATGTGGCAGAGGAGGGTCTTGTTAGCCATCAGGCGGAGGAGAGGCCCTTGGGCCTAAGGATGTTAGATGTCCCAGTATAGTGGAATGCCAAGAAGGGAAGATGAGAGTGGGTGGGTGGGGGAACACCCCCATAGAGTCAGGAGGAGGGGAGAAGGGATGGGATTTCCAAAGGGGAGACTTAGAAAGGGGAAAACATTTGAAATGTAAATAAATATAAAAAACAAAACAAAACAAAACAAAAAAAGCAAAACCTGATTGCTCTGTCAGAACCTGGTTCAATTCCCAGCAGCCACATGGTATCTCAGAATTGTCTATACCTCCAGTTCTAGAGCATATGATACCATATTCTAGCCTCCATGGGCATCAAGGACACATGTAGCTCACATACTCATGTAGACTAAACACCCATACACATCAAATAAAAATATCAGTTATTAGACTAACAGTAATAACAATAGAGGCAAATTATCTTTTCTTTAATAATTTTTCATGAAAAACAAAGCAGGCCATTTTGTCCAATTTCTGAGGGAAATGCTAAGACTCATAACATATTATGTTTGTATGATACATACTTGAAACATTATAATACAAAGGATATGAGTCAGTGAAGCAAAAAGTACTAATGTGACTGAAAAAATTAACAACTGTACTGTCTGTAACTCAGAATACATTTAAATGAGAAATGGGTCTAAATAATCTGAAGCTGTAAATGGTGATTGAGAAGGATTTTACTATGGAAATCAGAAACATAAACATAACAGAGAACAGCCTGGATGAGTTCCTGCTCACCGGTTAACCAACTGCCAATGCTCATTAACTTTTTGTCAATCACCATTGTCTATTCCCTTCACTTTTATTTTTGCACCAAATGCCAATTTTGATGTCATTTGTGCATCCTTTAGTTTGTGTCCATGACAAAACTATTTAGCAAAACAATAATATAAATAATTAAAAAGTTAAAAATGACATAATTAATTCTTTAATGCACTGAGTACACTCCATCTTTATTTATTATTTATTTATTTTTATTACACTCCATCTTTATTTATTTTTATTATTAAATTATTATATAGTAATTCCTTAATTGCCTTTCCAATTTGTTTATATATATATTTTTTTGTATGTCCCATGAGTGTGTTTTTGTTTTGTGGTCATTCTGGAAGAAACAGGTGTTAATATGAATTCAGAATGTTGCTAGATATGTCATTCCTTTTTATTTTGAATTCAAAGCTTTCAACAAGATCAGAGGGAAATATTTTCAAACCAGAGCCTCAGAGATGAGCCTGGAATGGACATTAACAGGCTATGCTGGAGAAAAATTCTCCCTATCATGCTCAGGGTTTTAATATCATTTTTGTATATAAGGTTAAATACAACAGGATTCAAATATATTAGAAAACATTTATTTGAAAGCAGTACAGTATAATGTTCTGGAAAGAAAGTGATGATGATGTCATGAATGTACTTAGGATGCACCTTAGCTCATGTAAGCATCAGGTAGAGCACCCTCTTTTAGGTTCCAACCTACAAAGTATCACATCTCTTCTGAAATTTTCATTACTTTATTCTATGTCCCCGGACATATATTACTTTGTGAAGTTAAACAAACATGTTCTAAATATGAGTTGTTTTGTTTTGTTTTGTTTTGCTTTTGCAGTTTTGTTCTATTCAAGTGAGAACTGCAAAGTGCATCTTATTGATGTAGTTCTTAAATATGCTTCAACTGCAGCAATTCATCCAATTCCCCTTAACTTTTATTATGCATTTGTTAAACAAATTAGTCTGTTGGTCTCTTCTTTCTGGTGGGTACTTGGGGTTGTAATTATGCTTTCAGGCTTGTTGGAAGCACCTTTATCCACTCAACAGTCTTAACAATCCCCTACTTATAAACTGCCATGTTACCCTCATTTGCCATTATGGATCCCCACATAGTTCCTTGGCTCTACAGCGTGAGTCCACAGAGCTATCTGAAAATTTATGATAATTTATGGGTCTTTCTTTTTAGCAATAGATAAGAGTCTTGCTGACAGGAACTCTATCTTACTCAGTTTCTATCTGCCAGGGTCATAGGTGGTTTATGGCCCATAATTTGGTCTTTATGAACTTCTTCTAAGTAAATGAATATATGAATGTGTAAAACAGAAATCATGTCTTACTTTGAAGAAGCTGGCAAAGGAATCATTAGGAGAGGAAAGTAAAATTTAACATTTTCTATGTATCATTTAAGATCTACATGCATTAATAGCATGTGCCATGTATCTCTTTCCAAGAACTAGTTAGTTTTTATATAAAGATTCATGTATTTTTAAGTTTTATAGCTTTTCTTTTGTTTTCTTTCTTTCTTTCTTTCTTTTCTTCCTTCCTTTTTTCTTGTTTCTTTCCTCTTCTCTTTACCTTTCTCTCCCTCTTTCTCTCTCTCTCTTTCTCTCTCTCTCTCTCTTTCTCTCTCTCTAAGATGGAATAGCCCAGGGTGACCCAGAAATATAGCTCTGTAAATCTTGATGTCATTACATTAGTCTCTTGGTTGCTAGAATTACAGGTATGAAGAATGCTGATACTTTTTATTTTATAAATTTGATTTTATTTTTTATTTTATTCTTAAGGACCAAGGAGACAATAGCTCAGCATTTGAGAGCTCTGCATTGTTCTTGCCAAGGACCTATGTTTTGTTTCTAGCACCCACGTAGGTCAGTACACAAACACCTGTAACTCCAGCCCCAGGGAGATCTGATTTCTCCAGCTTCCGTGGATACATGTGGCATATATACAAACCAACAGACACACACAAATCATTTTTAAGTAAGTAAATATCTAAAATCTTCATTTAAATTATGTATGTATGTGTGTCTATGTGTATGTACATATGGCTACAGACTCCCTCTGAGGTTAGAAGAGTTCATTATATCCCCTAAAGTTGGAGTTATGGGCAGTTGTGAGCTGTAGAAAATGAAGAATGGGAGCTAGATGCAGGTCTTCTGGATGAGCAGCCAGTGCTCAAGCCTCTAAGCATTTTTTATTTAAATAACCACAGTCATATAGGAAATCATAAAAATAGTATATTGAATCCTGTATCCCCTTCACTGATAACAACCACAACTTGATGTAAATATCAAAACAAAGGGTTAACATTGTAGCAAGAGTTCTTTACAGACTATTTTAGTTTTCTTCATTTTTACATTAACACATTGCATTTGTACATGTGTAGATATAGATCTATACAACAAACTAAATGAGTTTGTATAAACATGAGCAATTTGTAGAACTCCCATTTTGACAGGCAGATATATCATCCAGTTAAAATTTTTCTGAGTTCTAACGTCAAATAGAAAAATGTTATTAATTCTAGGACAATTTTTTGCTTAAGCTGTACAATTTTAACGTGAAGACATTTCTTCTTCAAAAATCCAGCTACAAAATATGAGAAGAGGCCAAACAAAAGGTTGTTAGGCTTAAATGGTGAGAGGAATTAAACATGAACAGAAACCAGAAGGAAGCAGAAAATGATTCAGGAAAAGAGATTCAGATTGGCTGTACTACAGTGTGCCAGCAAGAAGCAACTATAAAGACTGTAATTGACAGAGACAAAAGCCACAAATAACACAGGCAGGTTTACTAAAGTCTGTTGTCTGCTTGGTAACTTCTGACCCAAGTCCAAGGCTTCTATGGACATTTCAAGTATCTGGGATCAGGGAGGATGTATATTCATTTTCACGACAGGAGTTGGATCAAGGTGAGTGGTGAGAATGTATGTGGTCTTTAACATCTCAGGACAGGGCTCTGACAACCACCTGGAGACCTGGTTGGCTACTGAAAGTCTGCAGTCTGTGAGAAGGAGTAGGAACACAAGAAGCCAGCAAAGCCAAACTGTGAAAGAGTGAAGCACCCAGATGAAAAGGGAGAAAAACCAAAGCCTCGTACAAAGTCATTATCAGTCAAAATTTAAAAATATGTGGAAGCCCTCTGCTTAGAAATCATCAACAAAATCAACAACTAGAACATGGATTTATTTCAGGTTATACATCAAGATAAGTCTAGCAATACATTTATATGTGTTCAAGATCCTAACTAAGAAGACTGAAGACATTTAATTGAAGATGGGCTTATGAAGAATAGAAGTAATGCTACAATAGCTAGGTATGAGGGAAAATGTTAAGACAGACAGACAGACAGACAAAGGCATGCACATGATGCACTAGAGCTGGGGAAATGGTTTATTTGGTAACGTATTTGCTATACAAGATGAGCATGAGAATTTGAGACTGGACACTAGAACTCATGTCAAAGACCAGGCATATAGATGCATGCCTGTAATCCCAGCTCTAGAGAAGCAGAGTCCAGCTGGCTTAGCTGAACTGGTAAACTCCATGTTCAATGAGAGATTTTGTTTCCAAAACTAAGGTAGAGTAGTGATTAAGGAAGACAGCTGATGAAACTTACAAACTTTTATACTGTCAAAGACCTAGCAAAGAGAACAGATTGCTCAGCTACAGACTGGGAAAAATCATACATCTAGAAAATATAGGGAAATGCCAAATCCCAACAATAAACAAACAAATAACCCAAATAAACATTGGTAAAAGACATTGTTTTAGTCAGATCTTTGTTACTGTAACAAACTATCTGTGCTAATTCACTCACAAGAGGACATGTTTATTCAGGTTCACAGTCTTGGAGGTTTTAATTAGGCTCAACTGAACCCATTGCTTTGAGGGCTTCACTGGTCTAAAATAGCACACCAGGACAGAGCAAAGATGTGCACCTCGTGACTAGGAATAAAAGGGAAAAACAGAGGAGACCATTGTTCTCACAAGACTCTTTGAGGGTACACCCTTAGAGATCCCTAACTTTCTCTTGAGTTTCATTTCTTTGGTGTTTAATTATCTCCCAGTAATGAGAGTGTGTGGTGACCAATGCTTTAATACATAGGCCTGAAGGTCTTTTCACATTTAACCTGTAGCAGAGAGGGAAGGCATTTCATTGAAGAGGCCTCACAAATAGCAAAAATAAGCATACAAAATATTGTTTATTATTCTTACATACTGGGAAAGTGACAACTAAAAGGGATGACTCCACACCTATAAAATGTCAAACAAAACAAGTTAAAAAATAAAAAAAAAAGCAAACCAACCAACGAACCAACCAAATAAAAAACAGTGTCAATACCAAAAGCTAGTGAGGATTTAGAAAAATCAGCTCCCTCATGAACTGCTTGCCAGGTTATGCAATGGCATAACCACCTGGGAAGATAGTTTGGTAGTTTCTCTTTTATTCATATATGCAAGTACCTTACTACTGAGCAAATAAAATCCCATGAGTTCCTCCAAAATAAAAGAATTGTGCCTTTTCATTCAAAACCTGGCACACAACTGTTCTTAATGGCTTCATTTATAATGGTCTCAAACCGTAAACAACCTAGATGTCCTTCCACAAGCAATTAGTGAGGCAAACTGTGGTGGTGTCTTACCAAGGGACACTCCAGTCTAGCAGTGAATAGGAAAATTTGCTTATTCAATCATGTGGATGATGCCATAGGGAGTTATGTTGAAGGATTTGCAAGATGTATTTGCTGCCTGGAAAACTGGAGGACAATGGCTGGATAATTTCTTAGAACTATAGCAAAGTCATATTTTCAAGTCTCCAAAAGGGTAATTTCAAAGTAATTTCAAGTTAAAAGCAATCTCTAATGAAGTATATATGCAGTTTCGAAGTGGTCAGTGAACACATACATATATGCGCGCGCGCGCACACACACACACACACACACACACACATACATATGTATATATACCCATTTGACCAAGAATACTAAAAACTTTATCAACTCAACAGAAGAAGTCAGTAAAAGAGAAAACAAAATAAAGAACCTGTCTATATATCATGTGTAGTAAGGAAAAATCAATATCAAGAACTGGTATCAAATAAGTAGAAACATGTTCATTTCATACATTAGAAGACAGGTGACATTTTATAAATGAGAAAGCTGAAGTCCATAGACCAGTGTGGCTCGTAACTACTCTTGGAGCACATTCAATGCAGAGCACAGACTGAAATGTGGCCCCTCTCTCATCCTCATGCTTTCATTCTATAAATATGCTATAGCCTAGAGATGACCTCCTCCTAAAAATATATCCCATTAAACTTGCTCGCACATCTTGATAAGTCTTCAAATTCTAAAGAAATTGGAATGTGCATGAAAACTGAATTACATTTTTCTCCAGAGTAAAAGTTCTTCTGTCTTTCAAAGGTCATTGACTTTTCTATTTTCCCATTTTTCAATTTCTCAACATGTGGTAGGGAAATCTACCTCAAATCTAAAATTCATGAGCATGACTGTTCAAGCAAGCAGCCGTGTCCAGAACTTTCAGCCATCTAGAATGTAGTGACTTCCCCAGAAAAGGGCTACTGTGCATTAGGGCTTCTGATATAAGTTTTCAGTCTAATTTTCCCCTTAGACCTGGTGAGGAAGACCCTAATAAATTATATGTCTATCAATTAAATGCCCAAAATGCCTATATACTAATATTACCTTTTCTTTTAGTCATAAAAATAAGCAAAGATTAAAAATAAATATCATTGACTCTATAGGCAATTAGACTAAATTTGGAATTAGAAGATCTAGTTTTGTGCTGTGAATGCAATTTCTTTTAAGCTGTGTGGTCAAGTCTACTTTATTTGTTACCCTGGTCTTCTCTCTCTCTCTTTATCTGTAAAATATATAGCATTAAAATAATTCCCTGAAGTGTAGGAATCATTGGATAAATCCATAAAAACTCCTGATTTGCAGTGAGAGTTGAATACCCTTGTCAAACAGCTTTGAATTAGGTTACAAAGTCTGGTTGTGGCAGACCTACTCTAATTACCTCTACTATTGTTTCCCCAGGAGATATCTAGTCAAATATTTTCTTTACATGTATGTGTTACTGTGAGTACCCTCTATATCAGTGTTATTAGTAACATGAAATGACAGCTAAAGAACCCACAAGACAGTGTGAGGAAGGAAGTTGCTGTGGACCTAGAATGCCCACGGAGACAGAATACTATGGAATTAAACAGAAATAAAGACATCCAGATCAATAAAGAACCACTAAATAGCTCACAAGGTTTTGGTGAAAGAATTCCCAAAATACAGGCTTCAGGATGGGATGCTGAACCCACAGACAAAGGAGCAAGTGTGTGTAAATCACAGGAACAAAGAGTTCAGAAGCCTGGATACACTACAGCACACACCTGCATGTTGGGGACAATGTATGCATATGAGTGTTGGTGCTGACAGAAACCAGAGGAGAGCATAGGTTTCCCTAGAGCTGGAGGTATAGGCATCCTGAGCTAACTGATCTTTCAGTGAGAATTGAACTCCAGTTCTTTGTAAGAGCGATAAGCACTCTTAAAGGACCCAGAGATCTCTCTAGCTCCTTAACCGATTATTGAAGGAAGAATTTTTTAAAGTAAATTTGGTGCATCATAAGCGTGCAGTGTTTTAACCTCTATAAGCACGGTTCAGCAAAGGTCCAGGGCTGTAGCTCCAACTCCCACTCACTCTCTGAAGCAACATTGCTGCTTCCAGGTCTGTCAGTGTCCTATATGGGCACATCATTAAAAGCAAATGCCAAACAAAACTTTTAACTTGACTTTTACATTTATTTACATTATTTACTAAACTATTACAGTGTGCAGGAAATCTAGGAATAGCAGACTGTGCTGTACAGACCAGTTAACCAGAAGCTGTCACATCTAGCTTGGTATGTGCCTATGATATTCATAAAAGAGAACATAATCTTTCTGAGATTCTGAGAATGGACTCTGGTTGTTGAGGATCATACACCTAGTGTTTCAGGGAAGGCTCTAGATGTGACAACTGCTTACAAAGGAAAATTTAGTTGTCTTCCAATGGAGTGTCATAGAGTATACACCCACATTAAAGGGAGACCCCATACCCAGTAGTAGATAGCCAACACAAAACAAACTCAATGGTACTTTTGGAGGGGTTTAGTTTCATAATGCTGCTTTGTTTTGTATTTTCAGGTTATCTATTAAGATTTATTTATCTATTGTGTTTTAATAGTGTGTGTGTGTGTGTGTGTGTGTGTGTATTCCTCTCATGGTTTTTCTTCTCCTTTTAAATCTGTTTTTCTGTTAGTTTTCCTTCTTTTTTATTTGCCTTTTTTTCTAGTGAGAGAAAGAAAGAGTGTGGATTTAGGTAACTGTGGACTTGGAGAGGAACTGGGAAGAGGCGATGAATGCAGAATATAGGGTATAAAATATTTTCAATAAAACAAACAATAAAACAAAAAGCATAAGAAATGAAGAGGGAAGAAAATAAAGTTTTCATTCAAAGTTTGGTGAAATCAAAATGATGGCATCTCCTGTTGGATTTTGAATTCTCTAAGTCTTTAGCTCAAGAGACATTTCACTAGGTGTATGATCAACTGTAGGTAGAGTTGTCAGGGGCGAGATTAGCTTCAGGATGAAGGACTATTGTGTTAGTACCAGGCTGGTATTAGTTTCAACTTTTGTATGGTGACCATTTATCAATAGCATTACTCAGAGTCAGCTGAATGGGGCTTTCTGGTTGTTACACACCACACTGGACATGGAAAACTACTTTTCTGTTTCATCCTGCACTTGCTATTTATTAGAACCTGACAAGAACCTACACATGTCAAAAATAATCACCTCATTATGAGGTCATTTCTTGCTAGACAAGACTCCTTACTTTTAAAGAGGGAAATGACATATGGTTTGCTCTGAGGCTCCAAACAATGGCAGAAAGCAAATGACGAGATGCTGCCAATGCTGGAACACACAGGCTCACTGAGGAGCCTTTGGCTTTGTGAGAATGTTTTTTGTCTTAACTGTCAAACAGCAGATATTAAAGCATATCTTTTTGAATGAGAAGAAAAGCAATGACTGTCAAGTATTGCTTATATTCTCAGAAGTACTTAATCAATAAAAGCAGGCAACATGCTGTTACATCTTAACCAGTTATTTCTCACCCCAGGCTTAGATTCCAGCACTGATATGAATTACTTATTGTAGAAATGTCATGTTTGATGAAGTTAGTGGTATTCTGGGTAATGATAATAGGAACACATTCTTTAGAATGTTCTTAAAGCTACAAACAAAATGTTATTGACTTGATCTTCTTATACATCTAGTGCTGTCAACTCGGGTGCTTGAATCAACCTTCCTGGGTTGGGTCGCAGGAGCAAGAGACTCAGTCATTTTGATTTCAACAAGCTTTGAATGAAAATTTCATTTTTTTTTCCCTCTTCATTTCTTGTTTGCCACACCATCATCTCAAAAATTGGCACCACACGCAGCCATTCTATTCCCACAGTTACAGTTGAGTTTTCTACTGGCCAATATGAAAGTCAGAGAGACGACCGGTGTTTAAACTGGCCACGATTTGCAGCTAGGTACTAAAAGATGAGCTGTCTGGATGTGATCCCTTCTACTAGAATTGTAATGCATGCCTGTAGTTCTCCATGGATCAAGAAACCTCGAGGCCGATGGAATAATTGGGAGATCTACTGGGGGTGTCATGTATATGGGAAAGACACTTGACATGGCAGCAATGCCATAGTGAGGGTGGAAAGTGGGAGTCATCTCCATTAAACACAAAATTCAACGAGTCCAACCCTTGTTCTGAGAAAGTTGTTTCAGTTTGCCCTCAAACACCGCTTTGTCTGAGAAGATATCCTTTTTCATAGGCAAGGGTATCCCCGTGACAAACTCATTCTAATATGTCAAAGTTGAAGGCAGTTTAAGCGTCCTGAAAGAAAATTTTAAGTATCTGAAATTGAATTTTTGAGTTTTTTGATCTGCAGAAATGGCAGTTTCATATTGCTAACCCTAACACAGCAATTGTTTCTTATTCTTGCAAGACACATTTCTGCTTTCTAGAAACCTTTAAAGTCTGTTTGCTATGCAACCCAGTACCTAGAAAGGCACCAGACACACAGCAGAGTTTAGGAGACAATGATTATATTCCTTTTAAAACTCTTGTTCTGAGAATCTCGGTCTTCAAACTCACAACTTCAAACTCAAACTCACAAAGAGGAACCTTTGAACTTCCTCTTTAAATATTAGTAGGAATAATTACGCACTTACCTACACACATATATAGACACATGCACACAGATACACATACATACAGATACCATAAACACACATACACAAACACACACACAACACCTGGACACAGATACATACAGAGAGACACAAATACATACAGCAGGCACCTATAAATAGATACACACACATACAGAGACACCTGCACACAAGTACACACACATGCAGACACTACACACACACACACACACAGAGCACTCACTGTTGTCTATTTGCACTCATCTTCATACAAGCATAGCAAGAAAAACAAATGCAATGCAGATGTCTACATCTGAAGATTACTAATAAAATTATAAAATTCTGAGTTAATCATATTCATTTGCTGAATTTTCCTTTGTTCTGGTTTTTCAAAGGACATTCATATTTATCATGTTTAATTAGATATTTCTCAGCCTGAAGCCTGAGATTTCTTTCTCTACTTTTTTCTTAATAACTATTTTCTTTATTTTATTAATAGGCGATTTTTTTTATTTATTTATTTATTTATTTATTGCACTTATTAGCTATCTAAATCTTTTGTGGAATAGATAATAATTTAAAATAACTTGCAGAGCCATACATGATATATTTTTAATATTTGTTCATGGACATACGTAGCATGCAGAATTGTAATATAATTACTGGGTGAGAGACACCATTCTATTCAAAGAAATAATTGGTTTAATATTATACAGTGTATATCGACACAAAATCACCTCAGGGAAATTGCTTCTTTTTCCTGCCTTCCTCTTTCTCTTGTGTTCATTCTTTCTCTGGGTTTGTTCTATTCAGCCATTCAAGGTTATGTCTGCTGATTGGGGGGTTCCACATTACCCTGCTTCAGGTCAGAGCAGAGAGCAGTTGTGGACACCATAGATCACAACTTGAAACCTATGCTTACTATTGCCCTCAGAGCATGCTTCATTCAGCTGCGTTCAGCCCCAGGTACATGTGCCAGCCCAGGCGACCCTTTGACAAATGAAGAAGCAACCAAATCACCCCATTTTCATACTTCACTGACACCATGCATGTTACAGACCTTCTTCAAAGGGTAAAAGCTTATGCTGCTTTCTTTCATTTGGCAATAAATATGTATGGGATTACCAGTCCATTGTAAATGGGCCAGCCAAATGCATTCTAATGCAAAATTGCTGCCTTCTTATCTAGCTGTTTGACAGAATGCAATTACAAACCATTTTTTTTCCCTGTGCCCTTTTGTAACTATTCTCTGGATCACTAGTGATGGGCTCTGTAGGTTTTTTTTCTTTCAGTTTTGCTAAGTAATTAGACATGTATCTTTCTCCAGTAATTCTGTAGTGAAGCAGAGCCCAGATAGTCTGGGAGCAGGTGGCAATCCCTGAGGAGCACTGGGATGGACAGGATGGGCAGAACCTGAAAGACCTCACCAGCTGCCTCTGTGGATAGTGACTTAAAATATCTCCAGTAGGATAAAAACAAATTTGCCTTACAGTGTGAAGTATAATTGGTCTCAACCTCTTATACATCTCATACAAGTGTTTATTCATGACTGAAAGTTTTAATTTTGATTTTCATATATTCAATAGGAAACTACCTAAACTGTTAGCAGGCATCTCTCTCCACTCTTTGTGTATCCATTTAGAAGGAGTAAAGTGTTTTTGCTGAGTTTGAAGGCTCCTTGAGTTCAGTGTCTTATCCTTTTAGGGGCTAGTAATGTGGAAAGAGGGAAGAGAGAGACAGCCTGCCTGCAAAGAGCATGGTTGCTTGTCTCTGTTCTCAGCACCTGGTCCCATTAGGGGTACTGTTTTGTCCTGGGTACTGGGGATGGAAGGCAGGGATCTGAAAGGCAATTGAGATGTCCATCCAAAGTCCTGCCTTTCCATTGGTTTTCTGAGGAATAGGTTTCATAATTTCTTTTCATTTCTTTGATGTCTGCATGTTTTTTATAGCCTGGTTCTTAAGTTAAAAAAGAATAGAGAGCTAAATTGTACTTTCTGAAAACTTTCTAAAAGGATGACAGTGCCTTTATGCACTGAAGTATTGTTATCAACAATAGCAAGAAAAGAGAAATGTAAGGGTATTACATTACAATTTTACAATCCGAGGACACAGCTGTTTGGTCATATTATATATTTTTTCATAAAGTGTTATTATGATACCATATACATAGTGTGTCTGTCATTTGTGCATTTAAACTTTGAGAGTATAGTTCATTATGGCATGGAAGACATGTTGGCAGGTCCATGTGGTAGCAGTCATGTTGTGACCAATTTGGAGGTGTGCCCAGCATCTATTTTACTTAATCCAGGACCCCAGCCCTAGGAATGCTGACAACTTCCTTTAGGTTGTGTCTTCCCAGCTCTATTAACAAAGTACAGAAGCTCCTTTACGACCATACCCAGACATTTGTTTCCATGGTTACATGAAACCGTATGTTTATAGGATTGACCAACACTACCACTCAGGTTTCACACATGCATGGATACTCCTATGTCAGTTGAGCTTTGCCTAATTGTAAATGCTTTCCTACATTCTGTAAATTCATGCCATTTTTCACACGTGAAAGACCAACAATGTAAAAGGTTTTCTACATTCTTCATATTCACTATCTCTGATGTTGAGTAAGGTCAGACTTATAGTGGAAAGATTTTACATATTCTTTACAAGCATCGGTTTCCTCATCTGCATTCATTCTATGATGGTGAGCAAGGACTGACAGTAGTAAATGTGCTTTCTTTACATTCACAGATTTTATCAATGAGCGATGTCATGTTGAGTGAGACAGCGCTTGTAGTAGAAAGGTTTCACCGTGCTAAGGCTTCTCACCGGTACAACTCTGTTAATGTTTAGGGCGGTGTGATTTGTACTATACTTTTTGCATGCATAAGACTTCTCATCTGTACAAATTCTCTGGTATACTCTGAGCTGAGATGATTTCTGGGACAAACTCTTCCTACATTTTTAACAGTGACAGGATTTCTTTTCTGTTGGAAGCAATGGGCATTGTATAAGGACTGACTTAGAATAGAAACATTTATCACATTATATACTTTCATAGTGTTTATCATAGGTGTGAGATCTGTGTCCTGATATGCTGTGACTTCTGGCAAAACATTTTCATACATGTTTTAAGTTCATAGGATTTTGTCTGTCAATATCTTTGTGTGTTAAACTTCAGGTTTTTTTGTTTTGTTTTGTTTTGTTTTGTTTTTCGAGACAGGGTTTCTCTGTGTAGCCCTGGCTGTCCTGGAACTCTTTCTGTAGACCAGGCTGGCCTCGAACTCAGAAATCTGCCTGACTTTACCTCCCAAGTGCTGTGATTAAAGGCGTGTGCCACTACTGCCCAGCTAAACTTTGGTTTTTAAGCATCTCTTTACCTGATATATTGCTGTTGGTGATTCACACTTACCAGTAATGTCTCTTGGTTTTTTGGGTTAGTCTTGATGGAGACAGTTTTTGAACATCTGAAAGGTGCCAAGTTAGGGCTTTTATTATACATCATACACCAAATGCATGATCACACTTCAAATCTCATGCAGACTCGGCAATGCTGTGTCAATTCCTGGGACTATGGACATTCAACATTGAATGTCAGGGCATCAAGACCAGAGACAGAATATGGCAAAAGAGCCAGTTTGGTGGTTCCACTACCCCAATTCTATTTCATTGATTTTGGCTTTAATCTTTTAATCTTTTTTTTTCTCTCATTTGTTTGGCTCTAGGGTAAGCTGCTCTTTTTTTATTTTATGTTTATCTTATTCTAAAATTACCTTTGTTTTTATTTATATATGTGTTTGTGTGCCTGATTGTCTATGAATGCTTGTGTATATAGTACCTCTAGAGAACAGAAGAGAGCTTTGGATCTCCTGGGACTGGAGTTATGGGCAGTTGTGAGCCACTCAGTGTGGGTGCTGGAGACTGTATCTACTCCTTCCAGAAGATCAAGTGCTTTTAATCACTGAGTCGTCTCTCCTGCTAGCCTCCTTTCCTAGTATCTCTTGGGTGGGGAATGTTCTGCATGCTCTTGGGCAGGATATGCATCCTGCTGTTGGGAAGAGGGCCATGTGCAAGAACTCATCACTGTAGCATTGGTATGGTGCATTTATTATCAGTGCCTCAGTCAATCTTGCTTGCTGTAATCAGATATCATAACTGGGTGACTTAACAAACAACAGAAATTTTTTCTCATACTTCTGGACTCTGGATTCCAGGAATATAGTATCTCGTTATGCTGCTAAGGGCCCTTGTCTGGTTTGCATACATACTGCTTACTTCCTGTGGCTTTTGCTAGCACACATTGAGAACTGATTCTCCGGCTGTAGCTTTCGTAGAGCACTGATCCCAATTACGGGCACAGAGTCAGGATTTAATTTGTCTCCTACAGATTTTCCCATTTAATGACTCTCTTTGTTTTAAGGAATTCAAATTTAAATGAAGATTGGGACCAAAATGTCTACAGTAGTCTGCTCATTTATTTGATCAATTATTTTGAGTGAATTATTAAAATATGCAAGTATATATTTTTATTTAAATGTTTATAAAATATTTTGACCATATCATTTCCCTTCCTCTAACTCTTTCCAGATTCTTCCATCTCTGTCCAATTTCACGTTTTCTCTCACTCTCAAAAACCAAGCAGTACCCAATGAAGAAAAAACAAACAGAAAAAACTAAGACAAAAAATACCAAAAGAAATTAAAAGAAGAGAAAAAAGACCAATAGAGTCCCTTTTGTATGAACCAACTAGTCCTTAGCATGAGGCATACTCTGGAGTGTGGTTGATATATCCAATGTCACACAACTGAAGAACATAGATTTCCTGTTTACATCAGGTACCAACCATAAATAGCTTCTTCATTATGAGTGGGAATTTGTGTTTGCTTTACTTTCTCAGTGCTGGTATTTTGTCAGTTTTGTCCCTGTACAGGTCTTAGGTGTGCTATCACAGTCCCTGGGTTCACAAGTGTGTAGCCCTGTCATGTCTAGAACGCACTATAGCCTTGGAATCACCCTCTATTCCTAGTTCTTATAATTGTTCTGCCTCCTCTTCTGCATAGATCTATGAATCTTGAGAGGAGGGGCTTGGTAAAGGCATCTCATTTATTGCTAAATGATCTAAAGTCTGTCACTGCCCAGTTGTGGTTGTCTTGCCATCTACTGCAAGAAGTTTCTCTGGTGAAGGCTAAGTAAGACCCTGAACTCACTCTGGATGATTATTTCTAGCTCCATCCATTTATCTGAAAATTGATAATTTTATTTTTCTTAAAAGCTCACTGATATTCCATTTTGTGAAATTACCACAGTTTCATTATCCATTTATTACCTGATCGAAATCTAGCCTATTTCTAATTTCTGGATATTATGAACACAGCAGCAATGAACACGGATATGCAAGTATGTCTATACAAAGTCCTTTGAGTCTATGCCCAAGACTGAGACAGCTGCATTCCATGGTAGATCAGTTTCCAGCTTTTTGAGAAACTTCCACACTGATTTCCAAGGTGGCTGTACCAGTTTGCACTCTGACCAGCAATAGTGCTCAACTTTTTCTACCTCCTGGCCAGCATCTACTGTCATTTTCTTTATTGATCTATGCCATTCTGACAGAGGTAAGATAAAATCTTTCAGGAGTTTTAATTTACATTTCCCTGATGGATTGGTATGTTGAACATTTTAAGAAGTGTTTCTTATTCATTTGTGTTTCATTGTTTGAGAACTCTGTTTACCCATTTTTAAAAACTGAGTTCTTTGTTTCTTTGCTGTCCACTTGTTTGACTTCTTCATATATTCTAGATACTATCTATCAGATGAAAAATTGGTAAATACCTTTTTCATTCTGTTAGGCAGCCACTTTACTGTAACAGTGGTATCCTTTTCTGTACGGAAGTTTTTAGCATCCCGAGGTCCCATCTATTAATCATTGGTCTTAATGCCTACCCTTGATCAGAAGTCTTGTTCAGAAAGGCCTTTCCTGTGCCAGGGAATTCAAGCACATTCTCTACTTTCTTTTCTATCAGATTCAGAGTATCTAGTCTAGGTTGAGGTTCTTGACTCATGTGGAGCTGAACTTTGTACATAGGGGCAAAAAAATTGATCTATCTTAATTATTCTACATGTAGCTATCCAGTTTGATAAGTGCTATTTATTAAAGATGCCATTTTTCTTCAGTGTGTCAGTTTAGCTTCTATGTTAAAAATAAGGTACTCATAAGTGTGTAAAATTGTGCATGCTAAATTCTATTCCACTGATCACCATGTTTGTTTGATGCTAATGCTGTGCTATTTCTGTTATTATAGCTCTGTAATATATCTTGAAATCTTGAATGTGATTCCTACAGCAGTTCTATTATTATTGTTTATGTAGCTCTTCTAGAATTTTTTTGAATTCATTGTCATGTGAAATTTTGATTTAAAAAATTATAGTGAAAATTTGTGACATCTAACTATATTTTAAATTTTGTTCTTACAAAATCTTTCAGTGTTTTTAACCACAGATTTTTCAAAGCTTAGCATATAAACTAACAGATCTTACAGTATTTCACATTTTCAATTTTATCCCCCTCTGTTATTGCCCTTCCCTGTTCCTGCCCCTGCTCCACTTTTGCTAGTTATCTTTCTTTTCTTCCATACTTCTCCTCATTCTACTTTAATATGTATCCTATTCCTACCCTATAGTATCTTCTCTCCTTTGAAAATGCTCTCTGTTCTGCTTTCATCACACACACACACAAACACACACACAAACACACATGCACAAGCATGTGTACACACACACACACAGAGGTAACACACACACAAAGAGATACACACAGAGAGGGACAGAGACTCAGACACGGAGAAATGAAGTATGTATACATGTATACGATCACACACATACACAAAGGCACACACACACACACACACACACACATACTCACAAACAATCACATACACAGTCACACTCACATATAGAAGGGTAGATCTTAGGCCTTGTGTATGAAAGAGAAAATTTGCAGTGTCTGTATTTTTAATTCTAGTTAATTTCATTTAACATGATTTGCAGTCCCATCCTTTTTCCTACCAAGGTCATAATTTGAATGTCATACTGTATATGTTTCTTAGTTTTTTTATCCACTCATTTGTTAATGGACATCTAGGTTGTCTCCACATTTAGCTATTGTGGATTATGTAACAATAACCATGAATGACCAAGAAATGTGTCAAATGTTGATTTAGGACTTCCAGTAGAAGTATATCTTTTTTTTTTTTTTATTTTCATATTTTATTTACATTTCAAATGTTTCCCCTTTTCAAGATCTCCTCTTTGGACCCTCCCCATTCCCTCTGCCCTCCCCCTGACACTATGGGGATATTCTCCAACCCACTCTCCCACCCACCCACCCACTCTCGTCTTCCCTCCTTGTCATTCTCCTGTACTGGGGGATTTAACACCCTCAGGCCCAAGGGCCTCTCCTCCCCCTGACAGGTAACAAGACCCTCCTCTGCAGTCATTGTGGCCAGAACTATGGGTCCCTCCATGTGTATTCTTTAGTTGGTGGATAAGTAGAAGTATCAGGGGGTGAGGCCAGTTGCCAGTGTTGCTAACTCCCTGGGGTTGCACACTCCCTCAGCTCCTTCAGTCCTTTCTCCAAGCCCTCCATCTGGGTCCTCGTACTCAGTACTCCTGTTGCTGTGAAGTGACTCTTGGGTATTTCAAATTTTTTGGCTAATAACCATTAAACAGTGAGTACATACCATGTTCATTCATTTGTGACTGCGTTACCTCGCTCAGAATGATGTTTTCAAGATCTATCCATTTGTCTACGAATTTCATGAAGTCATTGATTTAATAGCTGAGTAGTATTTCATTATGTAAATGAACCACATTTTCTGTATCCATTCCTCTGTGGAGGGACATCTGGGATGTTTCCAGCTTCTGGCTATTATAAATATGGCTGCTATGAACATAGTGGACCATGTGTCTTTATTATATGTTGGAGCATCTTCTGGGTATATGCCCAGGAGTGGAATAGCTGTATCCTCAGGTAGTACTATGCCCAATTTTCTGAGGGACTGCCAAACTGATTTCCAGAGAGGTTGTAACAAGTTGCATTCCTACCAGCAATGGAGGAGTGTTCCTCTTTCTCTACATCCTCGCCAACATCTGCTGTCACCTGAGTTTTTGATCTTAGCCATTCTGACTGGCGTGAGGTGAAATCGCAGGGTTGTTTTGATTTGCATTTCCCTGATGACTAAGGATGTTGAACATTTCTTTAGGTGCTTCTCAGCCATTCGAGTTTCCTCAGTTGAAAATTCTCTGTTTAGCTCACTTCCCCATTTATTGATAGGGTTATTTGGATCTCTGAAGTCTAGCCTCTTGAGTTCTTTTTATACATTGGATATTAGCCCTCTATCAGATGTAGGATTGGTAAAGGTCTTTTCACAATAGGTAGGTTGCCATTTTGCCCTGATTACAGTGTCCTTTGCCTTACAGAAGCTTTGTAATTTTATGAGGTCCCATCTGTCAATTCTTGATGTTAGAGCACAAGCCATTGGTGTTCTGTTCAAGAACATTTCCCCTGTGCCCAAGTGTTCGAGACTCTTCCCCACTTTCTCTTCTATTAGATTCAGTGTATCTGGTTTTATGTGAAGGTCCTCGATCCACTTGGACTTGAGCTTTTTGCAGGGAGATAGGAATGGATCAATTCACAATCCTCTACATGTAGACCACCAGTTGATCCAGCACCATTTGTTGAAGATGCTGTCTTTTTTCCACTGGATGGTTTTAGCTCCTTTGTTGAAGATCAAGTGACCATATGTGTGTGGGTTCATTTCTGGGTCTTCGATTCTATTCCATTGATCTACCTGCCTGTCACTGTACCAATACCATGCAGTTTTTTATCACTACTGCTCTGTAGTACAGCTTGAGGTCAGGGAGGCTGATTCACCAGAAGACCTTTTATAGTTGAGGATAGTTTTTGCTATCCTGGGTTTTTTGCTATTCCATATGAATTTCAGAATTGCTCTTTCTAAGTCTACGAAGAATTGAGTTGGGATTTTGATGGGGATTGCATTGAATCTGTATATTGCTTTCGGCAGGATGGCCATTTTCACTATGTTAATCCTGCCAATATATGAGCATAGGAGATCTTTCCATCTTCTGAGGTCCTCTTCAATCTCTCTCTTCAGAGACTTGAAGTTCTTGTCATACAGATCTTTCACTTGTTTGGTTAGAGTCACACCAAGATATTTTGTATTGTTTGTGACAATTATGAAGGGTGTCATTTCCCTAATTTCTTTCTCAGCCTGTTTATCCTTCGAGTATAAGAAGGCTACTGATTTGCTTGAGTTAATTTTGTATCCAGCCAATTTGCTGAAGTTGTTTATCAGCTGTAGCAGATCTCTGGTGGAGTTTTTCGGGTCACTTAAGCATACCATCATATCATCTGCAAATAGTGATATTTTGATTTCTTCCTTTCCAATTTGTATCCTTTTGATTTCCTTTTGTTGCCTGATTGCTCTAGCTAGAACTTCAAGTACTATATTGAATTGGTAGGGAGAGAGAGGACAGCCTTGTCTAGTCCCTGATTTTAGTGGGATTGCTTCGAGTTTCTCTCCATTTAGTTTGATGTTGGCCACTGGTTTGCTATATATTGCTTTTACTAAGTTTATGTATGCTCCTTGAATTCCTGATCTTACCAAGACTTTTATCATGAAGGGATGTTGAATTTTGTCTACAGCATCTAATGAGATGACCATGTGGTTTTTTTCTTTGAGTTTGTTTATATAGTGGATTACATTAATGGATTTCTGGATATTGAACCATCCCTGCATCCCTGGGATGAAGCCTACTTGATCATGGCGAATGATCGTTTTGATGTGTTTTTGGATTCGGTTTGCAAGAATTTTATTGAGTATTTTTGCATCGATATTCATAAGGGAAATTGGTTTGAAGTTTTCTTTTATTGTTGGGTCTTTGTGGGGCTTTGGTATCAGTGTAACTGTGGCCTCATAGAATGAATTGGGTAGTGTTTCTTCCGTTTCTATTTTATGGAATAGCTTGAAGAATATTGGTATTAGATCTTCTTTGAAGGTCTGATAGAATTCTGCACTGAACCCATCTGGTCCTGGGTTTTTTTTGGTTGGGAAACTTTTAATGACTACTTCTTTTCTTTAGGTGTTATGGGACTGTTTAGATGGTTTATCTGATCCTGATTTAACTTTGGTAATTGGTATCTTTCAAGAAACTTGTCCATATCCTCTAGATTTTCCAATTTTGTTGCTTATAGGCTTTTGTAGTAGGATCTGATGATTTTTTTTAATATCCTCAGAGTCTGTTGTTATATCTCCATTTTCATTTCTAATTTTGTTAATTTGGATACTGTCTCTGTGCCCTCTGGTTAGTCTGGCTAAGGGTTATCTATCTTGTTGATTTTCTCAAAGAACCAGCTCTTGGTTTGTTGATTCTTTGTATAGTTCTTTTAGTTTCCACTTGGTTGATTTCAGCCCTTAATTTGATTATTTCCTGCCTCCTACTTCTCTTGGGTGTATTAGTTTCTTTTTGTTCTAGAACTTTCAGATGTGCTGGTAAGCTGTTAGTGTATGCTCTCTCCAGTTTCTTTTTGGAGGCATTCAGAGTTATGAGTTTTCCTCTTAACACTGCTTTCATTGTGTCCCATAGGTTTGAGTAAGTTGTACTTTCATTTTCATTGAATTCTAGGAAGTCTTTAATTTCTTTCTTTATTTCTTCCTTGACCAACTTATCATTAAGCAGAGCATTGTTCAGCATCTTTGTGTATGTGTGCTTTCTGTTGTTGTTGTTGCCATTGAAGACCAACCTTAATCCATAGTTATCTGATAGGAAGCATGGGATTATTTCAATCTTGTTATATCTGTTGAGGTTTGTTTTGGGACCAATTATATGATCAATTTTGGAGAAGGTACCATGAGGTGCTGAGAAGAAGGTGTATTCTTTCGATGCAGGATGAAATGTTCTATAGATATCTGTTAAACCCATTTGGTTCATAGCATCTGTTAGTTTCACTGTGTCTCTGTTTAGTTTATGTTTCCAAGATCTGTTCATTGTTGATAGTGGGGTGTTGACGTCTCCCACTATTATTGTGTGAGGTGCAATGTGTGCTTTGAGCTTTAGTAGAGTTTTTTTTATGAAAGTGGGAGCTCTTGCATTCGGGGCATAGATGTTGAGAATTGAGAGTTCTTCTTGGTAGATTTTCCTTTGATGAGTAAGAAGTGTCCTTCCTCATTCTTTTTGATGAATTTTGGTTGAAAGTCAATTTTATCCGATATTAGAATGGCTACTCCAGCCTGTTTCTTGGGGCCTTTTGCTTGCAAAATTGTTTTCCAGCCCTTTACTCTGAGGTAGTGTTTGTCTTTAATATGGAGGTGCGTTTCCTGGATGGAGCAGAATGCTGGGTCCTGTTTATGGATCCAGTCTGTCAGTCTATTGTCTTTTTATTGGGGAGTTGAGACCATTGATGTTAAGAGATATTATAGAATAGTGATTGTTATTTCCTGTTATTTTTGATGTTGTTTATATTGTTTGTGTGGCTATCTTCTTTTGAGTTTGTTGAAAGATTACTTTCTTTCTTTTTCTTGAGTGTAGTTTCCCTCTTTGAATTGGCATTTCCCATGTATTATTCTTTGTAGGGCTGGGTTTGTGGAAACATACTGTGCAAATTTGGATTTTTCGTAGTATATTTTGTTTTCACCCTCTATGAATATTGAGAGTTTTGCTGGGTAGAGCAGCCTGAGCTGGCATTTGTGTTCTTTTAGAGTCTGTATGAGATCTGCCCAGGATATTCTAGCTTTCATAGTCTCTGGTGAGAAGTCTGGTGTAATTCTGATAGGTTTGCCTTTATGTGTTACTTGCCCCTTTTCCCTTACTGCTTTTAATATTCTTTTCTTGTTTTGTGTATTTGGTGTTTTGACTATAATGTGACGGGAGGAATTTCTTTTCTGGCCCGATCTATTTGGCGTTCTGTAGGCTTCTTGTATACTTATGTTCATCTCTTTCTTTAGGTTAGGGAAGTTTTCTTCTATAATTTTGTTGAAGTTGTTTACTGGACCTTTAAGTTGGGAGTCTTCACTCTCTTCTATACCTATTATCCTCAGGTTCTGTCTTCTCATTGCATCCCGGATATCTTGGATGTTTTGGGTTAGGAGCTTTTTGCTTTTTGTGTTTTCTTTGACTTTGTGTCCATGTTTTCCATGGTATCTTCTGTACCTGAGATTCTCTCTTCTATCTCTTGTATTCTGTTGCTGATTCTTGCATCTATGACTCCTGATTTCTTTCCTATGATCTCTAACTCCAGGGTTGTCTCCCTTTGTGATTTCTTTATTGTTTCTATTTCTGTTTTTAATTCCTGAATGGTTTTGTTCATTTGTTTGATTGTGTTTTCCTGTAATTCTTCAAGGGATTTTTGTGTGTCCTCTTTAAGGGTTTCCAGTTGTTTACCTGTGTTCTCTTGTATTTCTTTAAGGGAGTTATTTATTTCCTTCTTAAAGTCTTCTATCATCATCTTGAGAAGTGATTTTAAGTCTGAGTCTTCCTTTTCTGGTGTGTTGGGGTATCCAGGGCTGGCTGTGGTGGTAGAGCTGGGTTCAGACGAAGCCAAGTAGTCTTGGTTTCTGTTTCTTGTGTTCTTGCCCTTACCTTTCACCATCTGGTTATCTCTGGTGTTAGCTGGTCTTTCTCTCTCTGACTGTGGCTTGTCTTTCCTTCAAGCTCAGATGTCAATATTCCTGGGAGACCTGTTCTCTCTTCCAGCTGTTCTTCAGACCCTGAGTCTGGAGTCCTCCTGTTGCTGGCTCCTCAGCACAAGCAGGTGGGTAGCTTTCTTCCTGTGCTGCTTGTATATGGAAGCCTGTTGGCCCAGGCGGGGTTTCTGGCCACAGGTGGAAGCAAGCAGGCTCTTACCTCTTGGTTTTTCCTCAGTCCCTGCATCTGGAGCCTGCCTTCTGCTGGCTCCTCAGCACAAGTGGAAGTATATCTTTATATATATTCCTTTATTTTTAATTTATTCAGAAACTCTCATACTTTTTTCTATAGTATCTATGTCCTCACATCTCTATTTTTTATATTTAGTTTTGTGATGTTAATTTAATCATAAATATTTATTAATGTTGGGGGTTTTGTTTGCTACACTATAATTATACACATTTTTTATTAGCGTTTTTTTTTCTTTTGTTTTTTTTTACTGGATATTTTATTTATTTATATTTCAAATGTTATCCCTTTTTCCAGTTTCCCCTCTGGAAGCCCCTTATCCCACCCTCCCCTTGCTTCTATGGGGGTGCTTCCCCATTTACCCTCCTACTCCTACCTCTCCGCCCTGGCATTCTCCTACACTGGGGCATCGAGTCTTCTCAGGACCAAGGGCCTCTCCTCTCATTGATGTTCAGCATGGCCATCCTTTGCTACATAAGCGCTGGAGCCATGGGTCCCTCCATGTCTACTCTTTGTTTGATGGTTTAATCCCTGGGAGCTCTGGGGGATCTGGTTGGTTGATATTGTTGTTCTTCCTATGGATTGCAAACCCCTTCAGCTCCTTTAGTCCTTTCTCTAGGTCCTCCATTGGGGACCCCATGCTCAGTCCAATGGTTGGCTTGTGAGCATCCACCTCTGTACTTGTCAGGGTCTGGCAGAGCCTCTCGGGAGACAGCTATGATAGGCTCCTGTCAGCAAGCACTTCTTGGCATCCATAATAGTATCTGGGTTTGGTGGCTGTATGTGGGATGGATCCTCAGGTGGGGCAGTCTCTCGATGGCCTTTCCTTTAGTTTCTGCTCCATTCTTTTCACAGTTTCATAACCTTTTGTTGTTTTGTTCTTCTTTTAACCTTCTCCTATTGAACAAATATTTTAATTTTCCCTCTTTCTTCTCTAAACCCTCTTCTTGTTTTGAGACAGTTCCATGTAGTCCAGGCTGTTCCGTGTTTGCTATCTAGCTTGCGCTAGTTAGCTTCATCTGACTTAATTTTTATTTCTTTTGCTGATTTTAGGTGGCATTCAAAATTTGTTTCTTTTGATTGCTTTAAAGCTGCCAGTATGTATTTTAATTTAACACAGTCTAATAACTCTTCAAGTTGACATATACTGAATTCTGATAAGCTGCACAATCTTTGCTCTTTTCTCTTCCCACTCCTGTCTGATGTGATAACTATGAATGTACCACAAACCTAATAACACATTGGTATAATTATTGTTTGTTTTAAAATCTTATATTTTTATGTAAATTAAGAAGATAAATAATGCATCCATAGAGTCATTTATATTTACCCATGTATTTACTAATCCTGAGCTCTTAACTTTTTCTTTTAATTCAACTTATTATTTAGTATAATTTTCTTTAAGCTTGAAAATTTTCTATCAGTATTTCCTATATGACAGGTATAGTAGCAGCAACTGCTTTTGCAGACTTTGTTTATCTTGTCATTTCATTACTCCATCTTCAGTTTTTAAACTCTACTTTGTTAGACAAATAATATGTTTCTTAGTTTTCTTTAACCACTCATTTTTTTTTGATACTTGTTAATGCTATTCTTTGACTTTCACCCATTTGACTACAGCATAGTGTAGCTATGACTCTCCTTCACTCATCTTTCCCGGGGTATTACATGTTTCTTGGATCTAAGGTTCATAGGACATAATTGCTCTTAGTAAGCTGAGGGTCACACATTCTTTACAAATTCTTCGGTTATTCTTAGTCATCTTACACAATTGTGCTTTTTTGTTGTTGTATCTCACATGGTCCCTGTTCTATTTCATCACAATTTTTCCAATGAAGTGTTATATTGGATGATTTATTTATTTATTTATTTATTTGGTCTGCTTGATAATTCATTTGTCCATCATTACATCAATTATCAAGCCTGCTCAGTGCATTTTTTACTTAAGTCATTAAAATTTTTTTCTTCAGAAATATCCATTTGTTTGTGTATGTGATATCTAAAATTTGTTTGTGTACACACACAAACACACACACATACACACACACACACACGTACTATTGAGATTTCCTATCACTGAAACATTGTCAAATTTTCTTTTCATTGTCTAAATGTAATTTCCTTTAATTTTGAACATATTTATAGTTGTTGACCTGAATATTATCTGCTACATACAATAATTGAGCTTGCATAAAAATAATTGCATAACAGCGAGGAACTTAGTCTAGTATTCTGTGGATCCTAATTTCTGAAGATATACTTAGGATCAATAACTGTGCTCTCTGCAGATGGTTCTTGGTATGAGTTATGTAGTTATTAAAATGTAGGAAAATATCCCCTTGTTCTTTTGTCTGTGCTTTTAGGTCCTCCTTGTACAGGCATGTAGTCACCAGCTAGCAGTGATATTTGGAGAATTTGAGTTTTTTCAGACTGCCGTTGCAGATTTTCAACCTCCCAGTTTTATATAAACTGGGGCAATACAGCATTTTGCCATATAAATTAATATTTGATAGGATGGACATTCACTGTCTTTCTCACTTACAATTGGTTAAAACTAAGTTTCAGGTGCCTTCATTCTTAAGAGGAGGAGTTGGACTTTGCATGGACATTGATACTATAAATTATTGAAGGTTACGTTAAGTTCAGAAGACACATGATACACTCACAGATTGTAGGAAGCTTAACAAGAAGGAAGACTCAAGTGTGGATAACTTAAATACTCTTAGATAAGGAAACAAAATTATTATGGGAGACAGATAGAGGGAAGAACCTGGGTGGGAGAGGGGAGGAAGAGGAAGAGGGAGCAGGATCAGGTATGGGAGGAGAAAGGAGGAAAGCCCAGAGGGCCAGTAGAGTAAATCAAAATATGTAGGTGTGCGGGCGGAGGCTGTGGGGGGAGCCTCTAGAGAATCTCAGAAACTTGGGATGGGACAGACTACCAGGACTCAATGGTGAAGACTTTAGCCAAAATGCCCAACAGTGGGGAGTGAAACCTGATGAGATCACCTCCAGCAGATAGACATGGCCCCCAGTGGAGGGACGGGGCTACTCACTCATCTTCAAAATATTTTACCCAGAATTCTTGCAGTCTATAGGGAATGCAGCGACAAAAATGGAGCCAAGACTGGAAGAAAGGCCACCCAGTGACCCATACAACTTGGACTTCATGCTATGCATGTACACTAAACCCCGACACTATTAGTGATATCATATTGTGCTTGCAGACAGGAGACTGGCATAGCTATTCTCTGAGAGGCTCTACCATGAGCTTACTGAGACAAATGCAGATACTTACAGCCAACCATTGGATTGAGATTAGGCTCCCCTATGGAGGAGTTAGGGGAAGGACTGAAGGAGCTGAGGGGGATTACAACCCCATAGGAACCTCCCCCCTCCCAAGGACTCCCAGAGATTAAGTCACCACCAAGGAAGATACATGGACTAGTCTGTGCCTTTGGACACATGGGTAGAAGAGGACTGCCTTGTCTGGCCTCACTGGGAGAGGAAGCGCCCAGTCCTGTGGAAACTGGATGCCCCCAGGAAGAGAGATGCTGCCAGAAGTGAGGTGAGGTGGTTGCATGGGTGGGGAGCACCCTCTCAGGGGCAGGGGCCACCCTCTAGAGCTGGGGGGGGCAGGGAGATGGGATGATGAATTTGGGGAGTGGGGACCGAGAAGGTGGGCAACTTGTGGAATGTAAACAAATAATTAAAAATAAAAGAAAATAAAAAACTAATATGGAGAATTCATTGGGGACTGCAACTTAGCTAGTCTGTGGTTGATGACTTAAAGGTATACCTGTAAAAGTTTTCAGAGTATGGCTTAATCTGTAAGCTATTTACAGGAATTGCCCAAAATCTTCATTGGATAGTCTAGTGGCAACAGAATCTTAGTAGCTTCTGGTTTGATGATATGGAGAGGGCCCTGGAACTTGCAGAGAACGACACATTGGGATCAGAGAATTATTGTGTTTTAAAGGGAAGGAAGGAGAAAAATGGCTTACTGAACTAGTGCTGAGAAGGGATGGAAACCCTGGCTTTAGACAATTTCTTTAAAACACTAATTTCCAACCATCTGATCACTGTTTTAGAGAAAAAAATAACTCATCAATTAATTGGACTTTTTTTGTAGTTGAATTATATGCATTGAATAAACAGAATTAACTAAATAATTTGGCATTGTGTGGCTAGAACTTTTATCTGTGACTGCTGATTATAATTGAAATAAGATAGTTGGGTTTGAGGGGCTACGGAGTGTCATCGCATCTGTTAGTGCTTTTAAATGAACTCATCACTGTACAGTTTATTTCTTCTTAATTTGCATGTCTGAATAATTGGAGGCACAGATCCCATGTGTTCAAATTAGAACCTCGACTGAATATTAGAACTTCTTTTATTTGAGTTTTTCACTAAAGAAATTTGTTTGTGATAAGATGTTTTTCTAGATAGGAAAAATACTGTCTATGTACTAAAATGTAAATGTTAGTGATCATGTGCTTAGTGATCTTAATCAAGTGCTTGACATTGAAACAAAAAGAAATAAAAAAAAATAGTAGATTTTGGTCCAATGCATTTCTAGTTTCAGAACATGTTTTTAAACATTTCCTGGTATGAAAGTAGTTTAAATTAAAAGTCTTCATTTGTGTAGGTACCTACACATTGCAATGAGAATATCTTGAATATGTGAATTTGTCATATATCCAAATGTTAATATTTTAGTTTGTTTTTATTTCCTGCAAGTGGTTTGAATTTTACTTAATCATAAGAGAAAGTATCAAGAGGCAGAATCCTTAAATATTTATAACACAAAAAGTATTAATTTACTCTATTCTATTTCATTTGTATGAATTTGTAAATTAAAAAATAAATTAATGCTCTTGATCTTTTGTTAAGGATTCTCATAGTAAGGAAATAATCTCTAATCACTAACTATTGCTACCACAGTCTGTCTCCATCTTCAGGTAATGTTGGTATAGGCCTGTGTGTTCAAAATAGGCTCAGAACTGGCATAACCTTCTAACACCCATCTTTTACTCAACCGAAAGTCAATGCCAATTCCCATGAAATAACCTAAAACAAGACATGATATCTCTGCTCATGTCCTTAACGTGGCATTCTCTCAGGCCATATCTTTCTGGAGTAGAGAGAACTTCATCTCTCTCCAACAGAACTCTATGCCTTATCTTTGCAGTATTGAGTGCCTAACAAGTTAGAAGACCTGGATACAAATGAGGAGTAGGTTCTGTGTGATACCCAGGAGGCAGAACTAGTGCCAACATGGAACATTCCAAAGTGATTCATTGCAGATCAACAGATGAAAATTATTTTTATACTTATAGGAATCAGTAATAGATAGGTATGACTAAAGGGCAAATGAGTATGTGGTTAATCAGAGATTATATCAATATTTATCAGCAATATCCTAGACCAGCACTGCCTAAAAGAAATATGATGTGGGTTACATATATGACTGTAAATTATCTTATAACAAGATTAAGAGTTAAAATGAGTATTTGAAATTAATTTTAATAAAAGATTCTATTTAAACACAGCATATACAAATTACTTTTGTTCTTATATATAATTAATCAACATAGATAAATGATTGAGGAGATAGTTTACCTTTTCTTTTTGCACTGTTTCCAAAATGTGTTCCTTACATCCACAACATGAATTGATCCTGCCTCCTTCTATCTGCCCCAGAGTAATGTACAGCTGATGGAGTAGGTGGTACAGGTGGCTCTGATTGCATCCATTGGGAAAATTGGACTAGATTACTTCAAACTTCTTTAAGATAACAATCCTAAGGCAGAGTGCTTACCTGGCTTGTGTGAGGCCATGGGTTCAATCCTCAGAAACATTCAGGCATAACACACACACACACACACACACACACACACACCCCCCAAAGCAAGACAACCCCTCCTCCAAGAAGCCTTAGTGTCCTAAGTGAATATAAAATAAACACTCATAAATTAAGAGACTGTAGAGGAATTAAAATAATTAATGAGAAAGTAGTCTTAGATAAAGAAACTGTCCCTCAAACCAATGTAAACAAAAAAGAGGATTTATTGACTCTGACGGAGAAAAAGTCCATAGACAGAATTGTTTTGGGATGTCTGGGTATTCTCTGCCTGCCTGCCTCTGTCTCTGTGTGTCCTTCATTTTCACAGATCGATGTTCCTCTCAGATAGATGTTATCCACAGATAAGCAGCATCTACAATGACGTATCTTAGTAGTCTTGAAAGTCAAAGCAGACCTTTTACTTCCCAACAGAAGACCTTTCTTGGGTCCTGGTACTATATCCTAGATCCAGGAACTTAATATTCTAAGGAAGCTTTGAATAAAAGAAGGTTATGTTGGTTTGGGTGAACAAACTTGAGAAGAAGCATTACTAGAGTATTGATTAATTGTAACAATGAAAATAATTTTGCAAACTTTTTTTCTTTGAAATAATCTATGTGGGACTCATATGGGGATTTTGACTTATGTGAAGGTGCCAAATAGACAAAAAATTATGAATTGACCCTTTAAAACTTACTATCTTTTCAAAATATGCATTAATGTAAATACACTAATATAATGTAATGTAAATTAGTTTTTGTTGCATGTGTTAACAAAGATTCATCAATGGGTATAATCATAAAGATAGAATGAGGTAGGATGTCCCTTCCCAACTACTGCCACTTGCTACATATTGTCCTTGCTTTGTCATAAATACATGTGTTGGAGATAATAAAGCCTACTTTATGTGAGCTGAAGGGTGTGCCAGATAGCACATCAAAGGAAAATGCTAGACATAGAATATATTCAGTAAATGAAAATGATGATTTTTGTTATCACAATTACTGGCTTGAAAGCTCTCTGGAACAAATTTTATAACACATCTCCCTGTTTCTTTGGATTAGGTTAGTCCATTAATTAGAAACTGCTGGGTATTCCAATATTTTAATTTGTTCAGGTTTCATACTCTCTAGGATTTACTGTTTATCTTTGCAATTAAGAAATACTTTTGCATTGCAAACATTTTTTGAATTTTACATAATCAGTTTTAAATAAAGATTATTTATAAATAATCAGTTTCTTATTGGTGATTCTACTTTTTGTCAGGTGTGAGTGACTGATGCTGCACTAAATGCTTTACGTCCTTATGAAATGACAATTGATTTTCATCCATTGGAGTAGTGGGATTACACAACATGGGAAGATATGCTTTCTACTTCTAGAAGATACTCCTTTAAATTCAGGCTGAATATAGATATTTTCACATGTCTTGCAATGTTTCTCATTATCCAAAACTACTTTTAGAAACAACTTGAACTTTTTATTTTTTATTATGAAGAAAAGCTATATAAATAAACATTCCAGATCCTCTCATCTCAGTAGCTACCACCACCTTCTAGTCCACCACTCAAACCCAAACCTGAGTTAGTTCCTCATGTCTCTCTTTCCTTCATGCATCCTTTCCTCTCTTCCTACAAGGACTAGATTTTCCTATTTATACAACAACTTCCAAGTTAAAGCTATAATCTCTCTCTCTTTTGACCTATTTAGTTTTCTTCTAATTTTTTTCTTTTCAATCCATTCTCTGGGCATTTTAAAAAAAATTTTTTTCCTACTTTATTTACATTTAAAATGTTTCCCCCTTTCCAGATCTCCCCTTTGGAACCTCCCCACTTCCTCCCCCCTCCTCCTGCCACTATGGGGGTATTCTCCCACCCACCCAACCACCCACTCTCATCCTCCCTCCTTGGCATTCTCCTCTACTGGGGGATCTAACACTCTCAGGCCCAAGGGCCTCTCCTCCCCCTGATGGCTAACAAGACCCTCTGTCACATATGTGGCTAGCACCATGGGTCTCTCCATGTGTATTCTTTGGTTGGTGAATCAGTCTCCAGGAGAATCGGGGGGGGGGGAGATCAGGCCAGTTGACACTGTTGCTGCCTCCCTGGGCATGCAAACTCCCTCAGCTCCTTCAGTCCTTTCTTCAAGTCCTTTATCTGGGACCTCACTTTCCATCTCTGGGTATTTATTTTCTAAGTCACTTTCCTAAACACAGATGGTGCCACTTTCTTGAATACTCTTTTGTAGAGTCCGGGTCAAGTTTGTGCCCCATCTTCCTCCTCCTGCCACTCTCTCCTCCCCTTCCAACTCTTGTGATTTGGGCTTTCTGAATCAGGGTCACCATATACATCCGGGTCCTTCTCATGGAGCACACAGTCCCAGTTCAGACTCTTCAGTACTAAGGTGGCATGGTTGCATCACAATGTGCAGGCCCTGTAACTTCTTCATACCTGCTTCTTTGGTTTCATTTTTGATCATTCTTCTCATTTTTGTCCAAAACCTAGCCACAGTTGCAGATACTTGTTTATTCTGGAATATCCTTAACATCACTGATTAAAGGAGTACATTCATATCTCAACTTGAATGCCTAATAGTAAAAGAAGTTACCTTGAGGTACTCTGCTAGAAATTGATTAAACCACGTTAATAATCTGAGCAGTCTTTGTTTAGGCTAGTTGTTTGGAGGAAGTCGAGGAACAATGTTTGTCTTAACTACAACCTTATTAGTACAAATCAAACAAATTTCAGCAGAAACTCCCTCACACACACCAGTATTTGCTAACAAATAGCCTAGAGCTCATCATAACACCTGCTCTATGGGATTGATTAAATCCAAGCTATGTGCTCTTTTTTGACAGTCTGAAAAGCACACTTTTACAATAGTCTAGTAGCAAGATGGAGATATACATCAAGTTGGAGGGAGGCAAAAGAATCCTAAATTACCTTCGATGCTCAGACCCATGTAGAGAGCCTCATTACAGCATAACAAGAGCAGAGTTGGTAAAGTAAGGTGCTCTCTGCTCACCTTTCCACACTCACCAAGTCACCTTTTATAGTGCAGTTAATGTCCTTTACAGTTACCTATGCATCTCTGCAGGTAACATCTCAGTTTTGTATAGCTGCATTAGTAATTAGTGGAACATACACTGTTTTTTTGTTGTTGTTGTTGTTCATTTGTTTGTTTTGTTTTTTTGTTTTTTATTGTTGTTTTTTCAATGTCAGTAGCAAGGTGCTAAGGCATCTTTGAATTAAAAAGCACAGCAAACACAAATTAGTTGTAGTAGGTTTAAGATCTCTAGCAACATCTCACTTTATATGTGAGTCATCTACCCCTGTTCCCACATGGTTGCTTCATAGGTGTCATTGATTTCTAACACATGTTCAAGCCTCTGAACATTAGGACCTTTCCTTTCACTCTCCTCAAATTAAAATTAAACACATGCATTAGTTTTGTTATATGATTTTCCCCCTTTCTCTCCCCAGGCCCAGTTTCTCTGTTTCTACGTCTCTGTGTCTCTACGTACCCCCCTTCTCTTTTTCTTTCCTTCTTTTTTTTCCTGTTCAGAGAGAGGGTCTCAGTATATAGCACTGACTGGCTTGGAACTTACTATATATACTTAGCTGGTCTTGAACTCACAGGGATCTACTTTACTCTGCTGCCAGTACATCATCATGACTTTCTTCTTTCTTTCTTTCTTTTTCTTTTCTTTTTCCTTTGAGTTTCATTCATTGTTTGCAGGTATTATGTATACTTTTGGGGGATATTTTCTTTATTTACATTTCAAAAGTTATCCTCTTTCCTGCTTTCTCCCTCCTGGAAACCCCCTATACCATCCCCCCTTCCTCTGCTTCTATGAGGGTATTCCAACACCGACCACCCACGTCTGCCTTCCCGCCTTCGAATTCCCCTATACTGGGACATCATAGGACCAGTCTTCATAGGACTAAGGACCTCTCCTTCCATTGATGGAGAGGCCATCCTCTGTAACATATGCACCTGGAGCCTTTCTTTACCAATCCTACATCCAACAGAGGGCTAGTATCCAATATATACAAAGAAATCAAGAAGTTAGACTCCATACAATCAAAACACCCTATTGAAAAATGGGGTACAGAGCTAAACAATGAATTTTCAACTGAGGAATATCGAATGGCCGAGAAGCACCTAAGGAAATGTTCAACATCTTTAGTCATCAGGGAAATGCAAATTAAAACAACCCTGAGATTCCACCTCACACCAGTCAGAATGGCTAAGATCAAAAACTCAGGTGACAGCAGATGCTGGCGAGGATGTGGAGAAAGAGGAACACTCCTCCATTGCTGGTGGGATTGCAAGCTGGTACAACTACTTATACAATCAGTCTGGTGGTTCTTCAGAAAATTGGACATAGTATTACCTGAGGACCCAGCTATACCACTCCAGGGCATATACGCAAAAGGTTCTCCAACATATAACAAGGACATATGCTCCACTATGTTCATAGCAGCCTTATTTATAATAGCCAGAAGCTGGAAAGAAACCAGATGTCCTTTATCAGAGGAATGGATACAGAAAATGTGGTACCTTTACACAATGGAGTACTACTCAGCTATTAAACACAATGACTTCATGAAGTTCTTAGGCAAATGGATGGAATTAGAAAATATCATCTTGAGTGAGGTAATCCAATCATAAAAGAACACACATGCTATGCACTCACTGATAAGTGGATATTAGCCCAAAAGCTCAGAATACCCAAGATACAATTCACAGAGCAGATGAAGCTCAAGAAGGAGACCAAAGTGTGAGTGCTTTGGTTCTTCTTAGAAAGTGGAACAAAGTACTCATGGGAGCAAATATGGAGACAAAGTGTAGAGCAGAGACTGAAGAAAAGGCCATCAAGAGACTGCCCCACCTGGGGATCCATCCCGTATACAGTCACCAAACTCAAAACACTATTGTGGATGCCAAGATGTTCTTGGTGAAAGGAGCCTGATATAGCTGTCTCCTGAGAGTCCAGGGTCTTACAAATACAGAGTTAGATTCTAAGCCAACCATTGGACTGAGAGCAGGGTCCCCAATGGAGGAGTTAGAGAAAGAACTTTCTCTAAATGAGTTGTGTTTAACGTTAAGTGATATATATTCATTATTTTCCTCTATCTGTAAAGATACAATTGTACTTGTCCATTGAATTTAGGTCTTATTATATTTGAGATTATTTTTTTATTTTTATTTATTTTTTCTACTTTATTTACATTTCAAATGTTTTCCCCTTTCCAGATCTCCCGTTTGGACATTCCCTATTTCCTCCCCCCTCCCATGCCTCTATAGGGGTATTCCCCCACCCACCCACTCTCGTCTTCCCTCCTTGGCATTCTCCTATTCTGGGGGATCTAATACCCTCAGGCCCAAGGGCCTCTACTCCCCCTGATGTCTAACAAGACCCTCCTCTGCCACATATGTGGCCAGCACCATGGGTCACTCCATGTGTATTCTTTGGTTAGTGGATCAGTCTCTAGGAGTATTGGGGGGTTAGGCCAGTTACCACTGTTGCTGCCTTTCTGGGGATGCAAACTCACTCACCTCCTTCAGTCCCTTCTCCATCTCCTCCATCTGGGACCTCCCACTCCGTCCTACTGTTGCTGTGAAGTGACTCTTGGGTATTTCGAACTTTTGGGCTAATAACCACTTAACAGTGAGTACATACCATGTTCATTCTTTTGTGACTGCGTTACCTCACTTAGGATGATATTTTCAAGATCCATCCATTTGTCTGTGAATTTCATGAAGTCATTGTTTTTAATTACTGAGTAGTATTCCATTGTGTAAATGTACCACATTTTCTGTATCCATTCCTCTGTGGAGGGACATCTGGGTTGTTTCCAGCTTCTGGCTATTATAAATATGGCTGCTATGAACATAGTAGACCATGTGTCTTTATTACATGTTGGAGCATCTTCTGGGTATATGCCCAGGAGTGGAATAGCTGGGTCCTCAGGTAGTATTATGTTCATTTTTCTGAGGGTTTGCCAAACTGATTTCTAGAGAGGTTGTATCAGCTTGCATTCCCACCAGCAATGGAGGAGTGTTCCTCTTTCTCCACATCCTTGCCAACATCTGCTGTCACCTGAGTTTTTGCTCTTATTCATTCTGACTGGTGTAAGGTGGAATCTCAGGGTTGTTTTGATTTGCATTTCCCTGATGACCAAGGATATTGAAAATTTCCTTAGGTGTTTCTCGGCCATTCGAGTTTCCTCAGTTGAGAATTCTCTGTGTAGCTCTGTTTCTCATTTTTTGATAGGGTTATTTGAATCTCTGGAGTCTAGCTTCTTGAGTTTTTTGTATATATTGGATATTAGCCCTCTATTGGACATAGGATTGGTAAAGACCTTTTCCCAATCTGTAGGTTGCCATTTAGTCCTATTTACAGTATCCTTTGCCTTACAGAAGCTTTGTAGTTTCCTGAGATCCCATTTGTCGATTCTTGATCTTAGAGCATAAGCCATTGGTGTTCTGTTCAGGAACTTTTCCCCTGTGCCCATGTGTTCGACACCTTCCCCCACTCTCTCTTCTATTAGATTCAGTGTATCTGGTTTTATGTGGAGGTCCTTGATCCACTTGGGCTTGAGCTTTGTACAGGAAGATAGGAATGGATCAATTTGCAATCTTCTACATGTAGACCACCAGTTGAACCAGCAGCATTTGTTGAAAATGCTGTCTTTTTGCCACTGGATGGTTTTAGCTCCTTTGTCCAAGAACAAGTGACCATAAGTGTGTGGATTCATTTCTGAGTCTTCAATTCTATTCCATTGATCTACCTGCCTGTCACTGTACCAATACCATGCAGTTTTTATCACTACTGCTCTGTAGTACAGCTTGAAGTCAGGGAGGCTGATTCACCAGAAGACCTTTTATAGTTGAGGATAGTTTTTGCTATCCTGGTTTTTTGCTATTCCATATGAATTTGAGAATTGCTCTTTCTAAGTCTATGAAGAATTGAGTTGGGATTTTGGTAAGGATTGTATTGAATCTGTAGATTGCTTTTGGCACGATGGCCATTTCAACTATATTAATCCTGACAATCCATGAGCATGGGAGATCTTTCCATCTTCGATTTCTTTCTTCAGAGACTTGAAGTTCTTGTCATACAGATCTTTTACTTGTTTGGTTAGACTCGCACCAAGATATTTTATATCATTTGTGACAATTGTGAAGGGTGTTATTTCCCTAATTTCTTTCTCAGCCTGTTTATCCTTCGAGTATGGGAAGGCTACTGATTTGCTTGAGTAAATTTTGTATCCAGCCACTTTGCTGAAGTTGTTTATCAGCTGTAGCAGACCTCTGGTGGAGTTTTTCGGGTCACTTAATTATACCATCATATCATTTGCAAATGGTGATTTGTTCCTTTTCAATTTGTATCCCTTTGACTTCCTTTTGTTGTCTGATTGCTTTAGCTAGAACTTCAAGTACTATATTGAATAGATAGGGAGAGGGCAGCCTTGTCTAGTCCCTGATTTTAGTGGGATTGCTTTGAGTTTCTCTCCATTTAGTTTGATGTTGGCCACTGGTTTGCTTTATATTGCTTTTACTATATTTAGGTATGCTCCTTGAATTCCTGATCTTTCCAAGACTTATATCATGAAGGGATGTTGAACTTTGTCAAATGCTTTTTCAGCATCTTATGAAATGACCATGTGGTTTTTTTCTTTGAGTTTGTTTATGTAATGGATTACATTGATGGATTTTCGGGTATAGAACCATCCCTGCATCCCTGGCATGAATCTTACTTGATGGTGAATGATCATTGTGATGTGTTCTTGGATTTGGTTTGCAAGAATTTTATTGAGTATTTTTGCATCGATATTCATAAGGGAAATTGGTCAGAAGTTTTCTTTTATTGTTGAATCTTTGTGGGGTTTTGGAATCAGTTTAACTGTGGTCTCCTAGAATGAATTGGGTAGTATTTCTTCCCTTTCTATTTTGTGGGATAGCTTGAAGAGTATTGGTATTAGGTCTTCTTTGAAGGTCTGATAGAATTCTGCACTGAACCCATTTGGTCCTGGGCTTTTTTTGGTTGGGAGACTTTTAATGATTGCTTCTATTTCTTTAGGGGTTATGGGACTGTTTAGATGGTTTATCTGATCCTTATTTAACTTTGGTAATTGGTAACTTTCTAGAAACTTGTCCATTTCCTCCAGATTTTCCAATTTTGTTGTGTATAGGCCTTAGTAGTAGGATCTGATGATATTTTTAATTTCCATAGAGCCTGTTGTTATATCTCCATTTTCATATTTAATTTTACCAATTTGCACACTGTCTCTGTGTCCTCTGGTTAGTCTGGCTAAGGGTTTATCTATCTTGTTGATTTTCTCAAAGAAACAGCTCCTGGTTTTGTTGATTCTTTGTATAGTTCTTTTAGTTTCCACTTGGTTGATTTCAGCCCTTAATTTGATTATTTCCTGCCTTCTACTTCTCTTGGGTCCATTAGTTTCTTTTTGTTCTAGAACTTTCAGATGTGCTGTTAAGTTTTTAGTATATGCTCTCTTCAGTTTCTTTTTGGAGGCATTCAGAGCTATGAGTTTTTCTCTTAACACTGCTTTCATTGTGTCCCATAGGTTTGAGTATGTTGTACTTTCCTTTTCATTAAATTCTAGGAAGTCTTTAATTTCTTTCTTTATTTCATCCTTGACCATGTTATCATTGAGCAGAGCATTGTTCAGCTTCCATGTGTATGTGGGCTTTCTGTTGTTCTTGTTGTTGTTGCCTTTGAAGACCAACCTTAATCTATAGTGATCTGATTGGAGGCATGTGATTATTTCTATCTTCTTATATCTGTTGAGGTTTGTTTTGTGACCATTTATATGTTCAATTTTGGAAAAGATACCATGAGGTGCTGAGAAGAAGGTATATTCTTTTGATATAGGATGAAATGTTCAATAGATATAGGTTAAACCCATTTGCTTTGTAGCATCTGTTAGTTTCACTGTGTCTCTGTTTAGTTTATGTTTCCAAGATTTGTCCATCTAATTAGTGACCAAGTTCTCCTGATTTGGCCTCTGTTCAAAATGTTTCTCGAGGTATATTTAGCACACACGATTAAGGGCTCTGTCCTATCTATAAAGCTGTCCTCTCAATTCCAAATTGTCTTTTAAACTCAATTCTACAAGGCAATTATTTCAACTTTCTTAACAATTTCTGACTGTCCCAGGAGGAAGATTAACAGTTGGTCTCTTTCTATGTTAAGTAAAAATATAGAATACATTTTAATACTTCTATACATAATACTTTTTGTGTTTAGATCTCTACAGAACTCATTCCTCAATAACTCTATATAATTCATGTAGTAAACTTTTATATTAAATATGGTTTCACAAAAATAAACACTGACAGAAAAATTAAAATTTCAGAAAAAAATCATGCTGTTCTGACTGGCTATAAGCTTGCCAGTTTATTTTTTATCTGGTATTTATTCTAAGGATGTGTATGACCATTGTGTAAAGAGAATACAATTTTGAAAAATATTTATATTAACTCTTCACTGTTTCACAGGCTGTAGAAAAATTAATATAACTAACAATGTCTTTACCAATAATAGAAAGGTATCAGAATTTTACAACTTCTAAATGTCTCCAGGAGCCACTTTTAAGTGGAGAATTTTAACTACTTTAATACGGAAAATGCTAATTTTAGAATTATGTGAAAGAAGAAATTAGATTTGTGTTCTCAGAAATTCACATTTTTAATCTTGTAAATTCTTTTAGGTAATTTTGCCTACTTCTCTTTTCTGAGTTAGACCTATGAAAAGGCAGAAATGGGAATCAGGAAGAAGATATTAGCTAATGAATAGCTTTATGTTACATACACATTAATGATGCCAAGTACAAGAATGGAATGCATCCAGAAAATTGCCATTTGCTTTGTCACCCCAGTTCTTTGCCAATACCTATGATGTCACCTCCTCTACCCTTTTTGGCATTCAAGATAAACACTGTTTTGTTTTTCACTTTTTGAATATTCATTTTCAAACCTTGGCAATGGTTAGGCTCTTCTTTTGGATTTCTATTTCCATTGATATTTTCTAATATTTCTTTTAAAACTTTTATTCTTTGTCAAAGGATTTCTTTGAGAATTTGTTTAGAAAGTTATATCTTTAATTATTTTTTTAAAAATCTCAGGGATAAAAAGGTTGCTCCATGGTTATGAACTCTGGCTGTTTTTGCAGAGAATCTAAATTTGTTGCCCAAATCCCATGACAGCTGACAACCTTTAGATACTCAAGCTCTAGTGGATTCAACACAGGCTTCTACCTTCCATGGGTACTGCATGCATATGTTATACTTACATGCCATATATATATATGATAAAATAAATACAAATTTATCAACATTCTCATATTTTCATTTTGCAACTCATTCAGGGTTACAAAAATTTAGAAAATATGGTATAAAGATTCCCTACATATTCATGAACCTGATTCTTTAGACAACTACAGTATAATAAAATGAACCAGAAAATTAACATTGGCATAATTCTGTCTTCCAGTCCACAGATATATTAAAATTTTCTGTTTAATTTTATTTAATCTGTTTTTAAATTTGTATACATTTTAATTAAATAGAATCGTATTATTGTCCTATTTTCTGTTCTTTATTTCAGCTCCTTCCATGGCTTCTCCCTGTTCTCAGACTATGGTCCCTTTTTCTTCCATTACTGTGACATACGTACGTATTTATGTATATGTATGCACAAATATATAAATATAATCTGCTGAGTACATCCTTTTTTGTTTGGCTGTGTAAGGTTTCTAGGCTGAGCATTTTGTATTGGATAACCAATGCGAGGGCTCATCCCTGGGAGAGGAGAGGTTAATTCTGCCTCTCCCAGCAGTCATTGGTTGCCTGAAGTTCTTTGTCTTGGGGGGGGCATCATAAACTTTTTCCCTTCCATGTACACATTTCCGTTTATAGTGCCATTGTTCTAGTCTTGCTTATGCACCCATTCCTAGGAAAGACAGTTTCACAGTCAACGTACTGGTTCTAATATAAATTTAAATAAAGGTCTTATTGTGGTCTGTCTTCAGTCTAGGATCACAGTTTCATTTGGCTGTCTTGTGGTTTCTGTCTCCTCGAATCTGGAAGAGTTCCTCACTCTGATTTAGTTTTAGGTGACTACTTTATTTCAATAGCAGTATTTATTAGAAGCTTTAATACTCTTTCTTGAGAGTGAATCTCCTCCATATGTACAGTATGTGACATGAAGGACACAACCAATTATTAGCTTGGTATTCAAACTTCCCATATGGTAGTCACCCTTTCTTTTCAGCTTTCAGGCACCATTCAAACTAAGATTGCTCACTTTTCTCCTAATTTCTTGTTTTTATATATTTTCCTCTGGTGTTTTTTCTATGTGGAATTTTTTTTATATTTATTCTTGTCTAAAATCCATTTTAGACAAAAGATCACAGCTTTTCTTAATGCTTCTTTCTCCTATACTTTCTAATGGCATGGAGAAATTAATTTTCTAACTAATTAAGTAATGAACTCTATTAATGTTGTGTTCTTAGAAATTAATATACATTTCATGTCTGCACTCAGGCATTTTTACTGCTTTAATGATCTACAATAGATCAAAACATACTTTAGCACGGACAAAGCAAATTCAAGTTAATTTATTTCCAACTTCTTAAACTAAGCTCTCATCATAAAAATTTGTAGAAAGCAGAGAACTACTACTGTTTTTGATGAATGAAACGACTCATTAAGAATGAAGACAAATGTGAAATGGCAAGTTTTTCTGTATTAAATTTATATAAAATTTTGTTTGAAAGTAAATGTTTTGGAAATAATTTCATTATTATGAATATCTATTTTCAAGCTAATAGTTATTCTCATGAAGAGCTATACACAAAGTCTGCCAACATCTGAATAACATAAGATTACCTTAAGTAAAATGTCAATAAAATTAAATTTGTTGCCTCTAATACCACTAAAAGCCCATAGCCACAATGTTTGTCTTGATTAATTATTAAGAAGATTTTAGATTTTCTACATTAATGGATTCTTTGCCAGATATGTTTTCTAATTAATCTTTGAATTTCTCTGATGAAACTGTATTTAAGCTCACTGAATGTCATAACTCAGTTTTGCATTTAGTCATGTCTAGAAAATTATTTTAAAATAGTTGGGCAGTAATAATTTATAAAAACTCACAAACATGTCTAGAATAGTCATGGATGTCAAAGCTTAGAAAAATGAATTTCATTGTTTGGAAATGAAATGATAGCTTTGTTGGCTTTGCTAGCTGATTAGCTTGCAGAAAAAAATATCCTATCTTACATCTTATGAATACGATAAAAATGAATCTGATCTTTAGTATTCACATGCTTTAAATTATTAAAACCATAGATGTTGTATACAATGCTGGACAATATCAACGATATGTTTACACAAAACTGTGTGGCTCTATAAGAGTGAAAATTTGCTACATATAAATCAGATGTTTCTAGAAAATGATACATGATGGTATCATAGACAGGCACAAGAACAATTGCTGAAATTACCCTGGGAGTTTTATTGGTGGGAAGGTAAATGCCATACAAATGTTAATTATGGTTCTGAAAATTTGACCCAATATTGTGTATGTCTATAGGAGACATATGAATTAAAACCAAGCATATGATAGAATATTATTTAGTTATAAAAGTGAATGAGATCATGAACTTTGAAAATGCTTTTAATTGAAAGGAGGCAAGTTCAAGACAATTAGCTGTGATTTCAAATTATAAGAAATGTCCATTGTAAGTAGTTCAGTGAAGGAAAAAGTAGGTGATTACCTAGAGATAGAAAGTGTGATTGTTAATCCTCATTGTCAACGTGACAGGATTCAGAACTATTGAGGGATCATTCCATAAGATGCTTACATGAGGAAACTTCCAGGGAGGTTTAACTCAAGATGAAAATCCCATTCTTAATATGGATGGCTTAGTTCTGTGGGCAGGGGTCCTGGACTGAATAGAAAGAGAAAGCAAACTGAGCGCTTGCATTTTTTCTATCTATTCTGGCTGCACACATACCTTGACCAGCTAGCTGCCTTAGGCTCTTTAAGTCATGCATGTCTTGCCATTATCATAGACTGTATACCTTTGCAAAACGTTAAGTTGTTTTGCCCAGGCCTATTGTTACAGCAACCAGAGAAGCATGCAATGCATTGGGGAAGCAGCACAGGTTGTGATAACTGAGTGGAGGGGCTCCTTTATGAGCTGATGAGTGTGAAGCTAATTGACTAGTGATAGTTACACATATTGGTCAGTTTTCTAAACGCAGTTGAAATTCATACTTCAGTGATATAGAAATTAAATGTCAATAAAAGCACAGTGTAGTTACTGCCCACACAAAAATCCAGATAGATGGATGACTGAAGCCAAGGTCACTATTTAGACAACAAACATAAACAGCTTTACTGATCAACTATAGTTTTCTTCCTAAACATCCACATCTCCCAGTTGTTTGCTATAGTAATACGTGATTCATTCAATGAGTGAAATTTAACTGCTTTAAGTGTTTGGACAAAGATGAATTACAGTGTACGGAGATGGTGTGTAAGGAATGAATAATAACTTATGTATGTATGATATCCACGTAGCATTCAGAAATGGCTAAATATGTGGTGTAGACAAAAATCATGCATTCCACATAAATAACATTTTTGGCAGAAAAGAACAATTCTAAGAAGGGTAAGAGGTGGCCATCATGTTCCTCAACATGATATGTAGGAAGCCCCAGTTAGAGGGGGAAGATAAAAACCCTTAAACTAAAACTACAACAATGTTTGTTAGGTTTGGCATTTATGACTTCGAGACCTTCGACTTTGAAAAACAACATGTGATGAAAAATGACTGGGAGATGTTCTGGGTCCTAGAGGGTCAAAGAAAATATTTTAAAGCATTCACTGCAAAACTGCAAAAATCATTCTGTACATGTACATATGTTTAATGCCTATGTATACTGTATGTATATACATATGTGGCAACTGGTTGTTCATGCATTTGTGGACATGTGTAATATCTGTGCATGTAGTGTATATGTGCATGTGTACACTAGCTATACATATACACGTGTGTATAATATCTGTTTGTGTGGTTTGTATATGTATTTGGACATGCAAATGGGTATGGATGCACTTGTACAAGTGTGTAATGTCTATGAATGGGGTATGGACATGTCTACACATGTGAAAGGGTGTTGGGAGGTCAGTGGTTAAAGTTATTTGTCCTCCTTAATTGCTTTTCAACTTGTTTGTTGAGAATGGTGTCTCACTAAGCCATCTCCTCAGCCCCTCCCTATAAATCTCAGACACAGAGATATATGTTCTCTTACTGTTATTTTCATACCATAGAGCTGCCAAATAAACTCACGAACCCAGTAGGAGATACACAACCTTACTACCCTGTACACTTAAAATTCAACTCAACAGTGGGCTTCTGGGAAAGTGAGTGCTGTTCTTAGCCATGGCATAAAGATGCTCAGTGATGTGGGTAAAAGCATAAAGTCTGGAGTCTGTCTATCTGGGTTTTAGGTTTACATTAAATCACAAGATATGCATCCCAGGTGAATTCCTGAAGCTTTGCCTCATTCTTTTGTATGTAAAATGACTATAATAATATGTATCTAATAGGCATTTGGGGGATTGAGTTCATACTTGTAAACCATTGCGAACCACTTAGTGCAGTGTCAAGCAAATGCAAGGGGAAGGAGAGGGAAGAAGGGCAACTTTTAACTGTACTTACCACCTTTATGGTCGTATACAACCAGTAAAAATTAATTAAAAAATGAGGACTGTACTTATGTTTGTCCTTCCTTTGTACTCTATCAGTATATAGTACCAGATTAGCTTTAGAGCTATCTGTGACTATTGCTATGAAATTGATTCTGAGACAGGAAAGGCCCAGCAGCCTTTCCTCTATGCAGTTTAATATAAATTTAGGCTGAGTTCTTATGATATATGTGGTGGAGAACAGTGACAGATGAAGATTTTGCAAGAGAAACGTAGGTCAAAGGAAACAGGGATAATGTAAAACTGATTCTCAGAGCTTTCTGACCCCAGATCCAACCATGAAAACCACTTCTAAAATGGGAAATCACAAGACTCAGCATCAGTGAGACCTAAGAGAAAATATTTGGACCTTGAGTACTGAAGACAAGACAATACTTGTAGAATTAGTTCCAAAGAGAGATGGATATGGTAAGTTTAGAGTTCTTTGCCTTTTTCCAGAGAAAAGGAGCAGAGGGATTAGATAGATAAGTGCTTTGTAACTATCTTCCTAGCAGAGGGTGCTGGGTCACAGATGGAGCATTACCAGCTCTATAGGGCTATTTGGTGACCATCTTCCAGTTGAGAAATGAACATGTGGATCAGAACTGGACAGCCAGGCCTGTGAGGAGAACAGATCATCCCACAGCAAGACCACAGCCACAGATTTCAGTTTCTCATCTTGATCATCCACATAGCTGGCAATTTAATATAGCCATGCAAGATGAACTTTTGCTCAGCCTTGCACCCTTGCACTCTTTCACTCCTACTTCAAAGAAAGAAGTACATGCAAACTGGTGTGTGTGCATGTGTATGTATGTGTTTGTTTATTTAAAACCTGGTCTATGATCACCTTTGCTAGCTGTTACTTTGTTGCTTTAATCAAACATTTGTAATTTGAGTGAAAGGTCTGACTAGAGACTCCTTTTTTTCTACCTCTCAGAAATATCTTAAATGCAGAATTGTTCAATTCATCAGCAAAATTGTACCCTTGGGCAGATCATTCAAACACTTCCCTGTAATTTAGTAGAGAAGAGCCACCTTGAGATCCTTAGAGTGCCTCTTCCAACCATCTAGGAAGTCTATGACAGTGTTCCTTTCTTTAAGTTCTTTTAGGTTTCTATATTTATTGAGTAGTTCGAGACAAAGCACTTGGTGAAGCTAAGCCTGTAGGATCCTATCAAGTCAAAAGGTTTTCTCTTGTCTCTTAACTGTTGCCTGCCTCACCCTTGACAGAATGTTAAATATTGTTACAATCATGGTAGCCAATCAGCACACAGGAGTCAATGAATATAGGATACAGAAATAATTTTGTATGATCCAGATTTTAGGACATAAAAATTATAATAGTGCCCATATGCAACTATGAAAAAGAAATGTAAAAATCAACCACAACAATAATATATATATGTACAAAAGAGGTCTCATTTTACCAATAGTTTTGCTTACCTACAGCCAATTTCTGTCTACAATTATTAAGTGGCCTACTCAGGAAACTAACCATTTGTTTACTTTAAACTGAATATAATTTTGAGTACTGTTGTGATGAAATCTGTTGTTGTTCCCCTTCATTCTGTCTGGACATGAGTTATCCTTCTGATCAATGTATCCATACTCTATTGATTACTGCTTCTCTGAGGTATGGGGATTGTCATACTATGGCTATGCCTGTGTTCTCATTACTTTACTTTCACTAATAACCCTTTGATGCACAAGTAGAGTGGTTTTTAAAACCCAGAGAAACTAGAAAAGACATAAATGCTTCCTATAAGTGAAAATATGCACTTTCTTGACTTAAGGGTAGAAAAAAGAAAGAAAGAAAGAAAGAAAGAAAGAAAGATGCTGAGGTTTCTAATATCTAATGTAAATTTTATTGTTAATCTTTTACTGTACCTAATTAAATCTTATCCATAAATAGACACGAGTAGGAAGAAAATTATAAGGATCCAGGAATACCTGTAGGTGACAGATTATTAGTGTGCTATATGAATTAAGAATTTACTAGAGGTCTTCAAGTAGTCCCTGTTGATTTGGATGGCCTACTATAATCCTATAGTTGTGAAACAAATCAGAGAGCATTATATTTCAATGTAAAAAATATTAAATATATCCCCTTTCAAGTGTATTATATCAAAATTTCAGAGAGTGATGGCTAATCTGTTTATTTCCTAAGGACTTCATAATACAGTCAGAGCTATGAATTCATACTGGCAGCTTTGACTAGTCACTAAAATAAATTAAGAAATTCATTTACAAGTGACAAGTACATTTAGGTGGCAACCTATATGATTTACTTAGACTTTCCTTTGGGCATACTTTTATGAGACAGCTCAACATTTATGAAATATTCTCACCTTGCTCTGCATTTAGGTTCAAGTTACTTTATTTGCCAATTTCTTGGAAGATGGCTTTTTGGTTTCTACATTCTGTTGCACTGTAAAGCTTTGGAGAACATACTATCATTTTCACAAAATATGGTTAAGTAATTTATTGTGAACATTTTTATGTGAGGCTTATTTTTCTACATAGATTTAGAAAAATGTTATGGATTTAAAATTAGTAAGTAACAGATTAATTCTATCTATCTATCCATCTATCTATCTATCTATCTATCTATCTATCTATCTATCTACTCATCCATCTCCCTGACCGCCTGTCCATCCATCCATCCATCCATCCATCCATCCATCTATGTATCTATTTATTGGCATTTCATGACAGGGTTTCCTTTGTATAACAGAGCCCTGGCTGTCCTGGAACTAATTTTGTAGACTAGGCTGACCTACAAATGACAAAGCTTCTCCTGTCTCTACCTTTTGAGTGCTTGGATTAAAGGCATGTACCACTATGCTCCACAGTTCTTTTATATTTTAAACCAGATTGGGAAAAAAAGATTAAAGAAGGGCCAGAAGGAAAAAAGTAAAGATTGATAAAACCACGTGGAAATGATGATATATGGTACTTAGTGGGTCTCAAAGACAGACTGTTATTTAGCTGGGCATGGTGACACACCCCTTAATCCTAGCACTTGGGAAGCAGAGATGGCAGGTCTTTGAGTTCAGAACAGCCTGACTTAACCTCCAAAGTTTCAGGCCAACCAGAGAAATATATTAAGACTCTTTCTCAAACAATAATATAAGCCACTCTATGTTGTTCTTGATATTACACATTTTAAATAATTCCACTCCACACAATGGTCAGAATATAAGTAGGAGTCTCATGGAAGCAAATTACCTTAATTCATAATACACAACACGTTTTGTGGTATAATCAATCCATTTCCTCTGTTTCTTTATAGAACTGTGACCTGACACCAAATGTTAAAATAATTCGGGGAAGACTTATTTTTTTTTTTTAAGGAATGATTATTTGCAGAATTAAGTGCATTATGGTTATCTAGCCAAAGTAAGAGTTTCCATGCTTACTCTAGAACTGAAGGACATTACATGAAGACTACATTAGCCTCACACCTTAGAGTGTCCATTGGATAATGGACCACTTCAGGTGGGGATAATGTATTTCACTGTGTAGTGCAGGTTGGATATCAAGTTGGAAACTATAGCAACTACTTGAATCTTAACGAATGTCCCTATGTGAAGAAAAATGAAGTAATCAGCTACTATGTATCATTAATGACTCCACAGTTGCTGCTGTTTCTGCTGTTAATGTTTTCTCTGTGCTTATTTGAGCATTCACTACCTACCAGATAGAAGATACAAGATGCCAGCAAAGAAGACTATCAGATAATGATACAAAAGTGTGACTTACAGATAGCAGTATTTGTACAGCACTGTGAATGACCTCTAGGTACTGGAAATCCACGACACAGCCTGTGACTGAGACATATGTGTAGTCATCCATCATGTCATGGGCTGATGGTGGTAGCACTCTCCGGACACAGCCAGGTCCATGTTCCCTCCACCATGACCGATGTACAGAGATGTTGAAGGTCATCAGATCTGTGTCCTATACGGCAGTAGATAAGAGAACAAAAGGAACAATCTCATAACATCATACTTTTGGCTTTGGCATTGGAAAGAGTTCAGGATAGGCGGAAGTGCAGAGATGATTTTAGTTTCAAATGAAGAAAAGAAAAACAATAGAAAGTGAAAAATGTCATGCACAGGACATGTTTGCACTACTGGGTTATAATCATTCAACACAGAGACATAGTCCTGTGAATAGTAACATTGGTCTTGTAAAGATTACACATAAAGGGTCCAGGTGGCTTGTATTTTGCTTACATACAAACAATCTTTTCTACATTTTGTATTGTGATACTATCATTGATATTATCATCCTACATATTTGCTGAGTACTTCATTGCACACTAGATGATGTTGTATAAGAGTTCCACACACTATAGCTGTTTCTGGGGATTTCATAGGGAATTTGTTCAGAATCTTGAGATGAAACCTATTGTTTCAAACTAAGTTGCACTGGGGGTCTGAGAAGAGTTGCAAACCTGGGAGTTCAAACTTGAGTAGTATAAACCACAGAGTGAAAGCTGTAGTGAGTAGGCAGTGAAGACAATAGCAAACCAGGAAAACACACACACACACACACACACACACACACTCAAAAATATGAGCAGGCAGCTGGGATTTCAGCTCAGAAAGTTAAGTGTATATGGAAGGGCAGCACCATCACTGGTGATCTGAAGCAGACTTCATCAACTAAGAATAATCTTAGAGTTTGAGAGATCTGTGCCTGCTGTTAGCAAGTGGCACAGCCTCTAAATCCACCTATCTAGCATTCACTGTGATAGAATCTGAAAATGATGAAGCTATAGTAGTAATTTGATAACCACATGTATGTCCCTTCAACAAGGTGATTAATACATGGGAGATCTTCAAAGTGTGATGACTCCTCTACCTTATAGTATTGCTGCATTCCGTAGCACATTTAAGAGAAAATCCTTAGCTGGAATATCAATCACTTCAGGGGATCCAATACGGGGAATATTGGCAAAGTAGGAGAATTTGTAAAGAGACTGCAAAGAGAAGATTGCCTAGCCAAAGCCCTGGTGCACAGAGAAGGGACTCTACTAAAGTGAAGACAGCACTGGTGGACACCAAATGCTTTTCCAATGTGGGTTTATCCCCAGCATAAGTCACAAGACAAATAAATCTCCAAGTACAACCAACTTCCATCCTTGGTTGTTGGCCTGCTGAGATTGTGTATTTCATACTAGTTGGATAAAATATTCTGAAGATGTTGGTTTATTATACTTGACCAAGTCATGGTTTACTATAAATTTTTAAAGAAAGAGCTTGTTTGATCTCTCTAAAATGAGAACGGGGTTGAGGTAGCTCAGAAATCAAATGTGTTTGCCACATGAACCTGAAAAATTGAGTTTGATCAATAGAATCCAGGTAAAAGGTAGAAGAACTGACTACTCAAGTGGTCAATGAACTCTGCATATACCATGGCACATTCCTACCCCTACCCATCATGCACACATATACACAGTAATAATAATGAGTATATTTTAAAAGAAATATAAGCAGAGAGTATTAAAACTACCCACTAGTATTATGTTAGGATCCATGCGAATTTTCATGTCCATTGTGTTTGCTTTATAAAATTAGGAAGTATAATTATTGGTGTAATATGTTTATGATCCTTGCACAATAATGATAAAATGTTCAATTTGTTAATACTGTGATGTCTTTCTTATCTCCTATGACCATTTTTATTGTATGTTTATTTTCATCAGATATTGCAATAGCTACTTCTTTTGCCTTTTGTTTGCTTACTAGATTGACTTGCACTCTGTGGCAGTCATTGTCAGACAAGTGTCATATTTTTTTGTGGAAAAAAATAATTTAACTTTGATTTATAGTTTAGATAGCTTCTCTGCATCTGTATTCATGAATTAAGTTTATTTATGTTTAACGTTATTATGGATAGATGGTCATCAGTGTTATAATTTTGTTGGCTGTGTTTTGTATGTATGTATTTTTTGGTTTTTTTTTTTGATACTTTATTTACATTTCAAATATTTTCCCCTTTCAGGTCTCTCCTTTTGAAACCCCTATCCCATCCCCCCTCCCCCTGACTCTATGAGAGTATTCCTCCACCACCCCACCCACTCCTGTCTTTCCTCCCTGGCATTCCCCTATACTGGGGCATCTAACACTCTCAGACCCAAGGGCCTCTCCTCCCACAGATGGCCATCAAGGCCTGCCTCTGCCACATAAGTGGCCAGCACCATTGGTCCCTCCATATGCATACTTTGGTTGATGGTCCAGTCTCTGGGAGCACTGGGGGAGCCTGACCAGTTGACACTGTTTCTCCCTCCCCATGGGGCTGCAAACTCCCTCAGCTCCTTCAGTCTCTTCTCCAACTTCTCCATCTGGGACCCCACACTCAGTCCAACAGTTGCTGTGAATTGAATCATGGGTATTCTGAACCTTTGGGCTAACATCCACTCATTAGTGAGTACATATCATGTTTGTTTTTTGTGACCAAGTTACTTCACTCAGGATGATATTTTCAAGTTACACCCATTTGCCTGCGAATTTCATGAAGTCATTGTTTTTAATAGCTGAGTAGTATTCCATTGTATAAATGTACCACATTTTCTGTATCCATTCCTTTGTTAAGGGACATCTGGGTTGTTTCCAGCTTCTGGCTATTATAAATATGGCAGCTATGAACATAATGGAACATATGTTGGAGCATCTTCTGGGTATATGCCCAGGAATGGTATAGCTGGGACCTCAAGTAGTATTATGTCCAATTTTCTGAGGGTCCACCAAACTGATAAACCCTTAGACAGACTAACCAGAGGGCACAGAGACAGTATCCAAATCAACAAAATCAGAAATAAAAGGGAGATATAACAAGAGAATCTGAGGAAATTTAAAAAAAATCATCAGATCCTACTACAAAACCTATACTCAACAAAATTGGAAAATCTGGAAGAAATGGACAGTTTTCTAGACAGATACCAATTCCTAAAGTTAAATCAGATCATATAAACCATCTAACCCATCCCATAATGCCTAAAGAGATAGGAGCAGTCATTAAAAGTTTCCCAACCAAAAAAAGCCCAGGACCAGATGGATGTAGTACAGAATTCTACCAGACCTTCAAAGAAGATCTAATACCAATAGTCTTCAAACTATTCCACAAAATAGAAACAGAAGGAACACTACCCAATTCATTCTATGAGGCCATAGTTACACTGATATCAAAACCTCACAAAGACACAATAAAGAAAGAAAACTTCAGACCAATTTTCATTATGAATATAGATGCAAAAATACTCAATAAAATTCTCGCAAACTAATCTAAGAACACATTGAAACAATCATTTGTTACGATCAAGTAGGCTTCACCCCAGGGATGGTTCAATACCTGGGAATTCATCAATGTATTCCACTACATAAACAAACTCAAAGAAAAAAACCACATGGTCATTTCATTAGATGCTGAAAAATCATTTGACAAAACTCAACATCCCTTCATGATAAAAGTCTTGGAAATATCCGGAATTCAAGACCCATACCTAAACATAGTAAAAGTAATATACAGCAAACCAGTAGCCAGCATCAAACTAAATGGAGAGAACTTTGAAGCATTCCCACTAAAATCAGGGACTAGACAAGGCTGTACACTCTCTCCCAATCTGTTCAATATAGTACTTGAAGTTCTAGCTAGAGCAATTAGACAACAAAAGGAGATCAAAGGAATACAAATTGGAAAGAAAGAAATCAAAATATCGGTATTAACAGATGATATGATCATATACTTAAATGACTCAAAAAACTCCACCAGAAAACTGCTACAGCTGATGAACAACTTCAGCAAAGTGGATGGGTATAAAATTATCTCAGAAAAATCAGTAACCTTCCTATACTTGAAGGAAAATAGGCTGAGAAAGAAATTAGGGAAATAACACCCTTCACAATTGTCACAAACAATATAAAGTATCTTGGTGTGACTCTAACCATACAAGTGAAAGATCTGTATGACAAGAACTTCAAGACTCTGAAGAAAGAAATCAAAGAAGACCTTAGAAGATGGAAAGATCTCCCATGCTCACGTATTGGCAGGATTAATATAGTGAAAATGGCCAACTTGCCAAAAGCCATCTACAGATTCAATGCAATCCCCATCAAAATTCCAACTCAATTCTTCATAGACGTAGAAAGAACAATTCTCAAATTCATTTGGAATAACAAAAGACCCAGAACAGCAAAAACTATTCTCAACAATAACAGAACTTCTGGGGGAATCAGCCTCCCTGACCTCAAGCTGTACTACAGAGCAGTAGTGATAAAAACTGTGTGGTATTGGTACAGTGACTGGCAGGTAGATCAATGGAATAGAATTGAAGAGCCAGAAATGAACTCACACACTTATGGTCACTTGATGTTTGACAAAGGAGCTAAAAACCATACAGTGGAAAAAGGACAGCATCTTCAACAAATGGTGCTGGTTCAACTGGCAGTCTACATGTAGAAGATTGCAAATTGATCCATTCCTACCTCCCTGCACAAAGCTCAAGTCCATGCGGATCAAGGACCTCCACATAAAACCAGATACACTGAATCTAATAGAAGAGAAAGTGTGGAAAATTCTCGAACACATGGGCACAGGGGAAAAGTTCCTGAACAGAACACCAATGTCTTGTGCTCTAAGATCAAGAATCAACAAATTGGACCTCATGAAATTACAAAACTTCTGTAAGACAAAGGGCACTGTAAATAGGACAAAACAGCAACCTACAGATTGGGAAAAGATCTTTACCAATCCTACATTCGATAGAGGGCTAATATCCAATATATACAAAGAACTCAAGAAGTTAGACTTTAGAAAACCAAATAACTCCGTCAAAAAATGGGGTGCAGAGCTAAACAGAGAATTCTCAACTGAGGAAACTGAAAGAGCTGAGAAGCAGCTAAAGAAATGTTCAACATCCTTAGTCATCAGGGAAACACAAATCAAAACAACCCTGAGATTCCACCTCACACCAGTCAGAATGGCTAAGATCAAACCTCAGGTGACAGCAGATGTTGGCGAGGATGTAGAGAAAGAGGAACACTCCTTCATTGTTGGTGGGATTGCAAGCTAGTACAACCACTCTGGAAATCAGACTGGTTGGATATTTTTCCTAATTGTTTTGGCTAGGTTTGGGTCTTTGTTTTGTTTCTGTTGGTTTATGTGTTTGTTTGTTTGTTTTTGTCAACTTGAGACAAGCTAGAGTTATCTGGGGAAAACAACCTCAATTTTGAAAAATGACTCTATCAGATTAGTCTTTGGGGGCATTCTTTGATTACTGATTGACATGAGAGGGCCCAACCACTGTGGCTGTTACTGTTCTGGATAGTTCTGATGATATATTAAAGCAGAGTGAGCCAAACTGGTCAAGGAAAAGCCCATGAAGCTTCAACCCTAAACAAAGAAATGTAGGTAACTGAGGAAAACTGGGAGTGGGAGAACATACCAATTGGATGTTCACTGCCAAATAATCAACTCTGAAAACAGGCATATAAGTAACAATATATGGACACAGCAGGTTAATGTTGGGGAATCCATGCTAATTATTAACAACGTTAGTCCAGGACTCTAGGGTGTGGCTATATCACAGCAAAATGGTAAACACTGGGACCTTCAGGGCAGATCTTAAGGCTATGGGAAAGAGGTCTAAATACACGAGTTTGAAAATACATAATTTCTCAACTAGGAACAAATAAGGATGAAGTATGAATTATAAGGGGGGGCTTCACAAATCTAAAGGAACAAAAGAAGCTGTGCTGTGAGCTGAGTCATCAGAAAATCACAAAGAAAGTTGATGAAGAGATTTAGGGTATGGTGATCACTAAAGTTCCCACACAGCTAAGTTTTTTTGTTTATGCTTACAAAGGCAGATAGATTCTTGAATTCAGGGTCAGCCTAGGGCAGAGAGACGTTAGGCTCAAGTATGGTGCAAATGGTAACTTCAGAGCCCGGTCCTTAGCATTTAGTCTAGGCTCCACCCCACAATTACCTGGCAACAGTCAGGTGTGCCTGACTCACTATAAAAGGGCCTGCTTGCCCCCTCCTGTCTCTTGCTCCTCTTGCTCTTGCTCCTGCTCCTTACACTCTCTTTCCCCATTCCCTTTCAGCTCTCTCTCCAAGTGCTCATGGCCCTCTGTCCTCTACTCCTCTACTCTTTCTCTCTGTCTGCCTTTCTCTCAACACCACCCCCCTGCCCCCATGCCGTGAATAAACTCTATTCTATACAGTCATATGGTTGGTCCCTCAGGGGTAAGGGATGCCTCAACATGGGCCCACAGAGGCACCCCCTTCCCCCTCATCATACCTTGCCTCCACCAAACATATCTCTGGTCTCTTTATTTTTTATAAAACACAACAGGGGTCCCACCCAAGTAGTTTATCATCTGTTCTTAACAAAGGCAGATAGATCTCTTAAGTCTTTTGCAATGCTGAGAAAAACTATATGCTTGTTGTCTCCTCAGAATCAAAGGGCTGAAGTCACAGGATGCTAATTCATAAGACAATCCAAAGGAAACCTAAATAAAGGGATTAATATGTGAAATATAAGATTGGACCTGTGTTCTGAAGGAGATGAGCTTTCCAGAGAAAGTTTCAGGATAAAAAAAAAAAAAAAAAAAGAACATCTTGGAGAACTGAAACAAGCAAACAGAACATGGACAAAGAGATCTCTTAGAATAGCAAGCAGGAGAATATAGACAGAGAAACCTCCAGAGAGAAAACAACATAGAGAGACGCCCACTGCAAAAACTACCAAGCAGAGCATAAGTCCTCAGCTTGGACCCATAATTTGACTTTGAGTGATTCTTTTTGCCACCTTCAGACACCCCTTTCCCAGAACCCCTCTCCAAGCTGAGGCAGGTCCTTGGCAGTGCTTCTCCATGGTATGATTCAGTTCCTGTCTCCAGTTTTCTGCCTTGATTTCCTGCCCTAACTATTTGCTTTACAAATTGTAAACAAAATAAATCCATTCTCCCTAAGTTCCATTTTGGTTATAGTCTAATGTCACCATTCTGAACAAATGCAGAAAAACAAGTATATCCTATATATTTTTCAGCATAGGGTGAGGCAGGAGATCACAAAGATACCCAGAGCATATTCCTAATAAAATAGCTATTCTGTGTAGTTATGTCCTTTTCCTCAACTTAAGGAATTGAAGGGAACTTTATGGGCATGCCTGAAATTATACCAATAATAAAACGTTTTACATTTTTTTTTCTTGTTGGTTTGCTATTCAATTACCTTTACAGCAGTAGTGCTTTATTGACAATAAAACATTTTACTTCATTTTTAGGGTCTGTTGATTTGCTGCATGAATCATTTCCAGCTCTCAGAGGGTAAAATATTACAGAAAAATAATTGCTTCCATTGGTGAATTTAGTTTAATGCAAAGCAATTTACCTGCAGGCAAACTTCAGGGATGCACACTGACTGCTCCACTTCCTGATCATCAGATTAAATCTCTTACAGCTATTTACAGTTAGTCCTGATTAATACAGAAGAGCTATGTGTTTTTCCCATCTTAATAGAATTCATTAGGTTCTCGATGAATTAACATGATCTCAAAATTCAGAGGATTTTTTTTCTTTTAAGCATTCATATCTAGTGATCTTTGTTAGTGTGGAACATAAGTTTCTTCCAATGTGACTTTGACTAAAATGTATACAAATAAAACACAAATTATGCATATTTGTTAAACCCATAAAACATCTCAGCATAGTTCTTACTTATCTCTAGAGATACAGTCATTTATTAACCATACTATGATTCTACCGACTGTATTAATATTTGACAAATGAACATCAATAGCATAAAATTATTATTTAAGGTTCATACTTCATAGATTTGCTCTGGAGCTTTAAGTTTGTATTCATTTTCTATGCCCTTCACTACTAGATTTCAACACAAAAAAAATTACTAAACACATGACAGCTTGATTTTCTCTCTACAAGACAAACCAGACAAAAGGAAATGCATAAAACTTCAAGGATATATATATATATATATATATATATTCATTCCACTTATTTTGTTGAAACTCTGTTACTACATCACGTCCTAGAGTTTTGAAATACACAGATTATGCTGAAACTATAGATAAACAATATTAAAATAATTTTTAATATTTCAAATGTCATTTCTCCTTCTCATTTGTAACTAGAATGCTATACGATGATTTAAGTTGACCATAATCTAAACAATAGTGTTTGGAATCGTGAAAATATAAGTGAAGGGTAACAGAGTTTGGCATCTCTAAATGTGACATTTTGGTACCAAAATGACTTAAGATTAAAATCTTTAAATTAATAAGGATCTTTGCTTAAATAAGGATCTTAATTCACAAAGTTCCCCTCTTTCCTTGCCTGCAAGGAAAGGCTATCCTTGATTATCTAACATGGTTTTACTTGCTTCCAGTTGGAAATAGCATAGAGGAACCACCACACAATTTTCTAGGATTTCTCCCGCACTGAACACACACTGCTTCCTTGTGTATTTAAGGCTGGTATTTGAGCCATTTCTTTGATAATAACCCAACTCTTGGGTGTCTCCCGCACATATATGAAATACATATGCCAAAGCTCTATCTTGTTTCCCTGTTCTCTGTTCCCCCACCAATTGCTATTCAGCCAAGCATGGGTTGGGGAGAGAACAGCTGTGTAAAGTACAAAGCTGCAGGTATCTTTCTTGTGAAGTCAGGCGTAAGTGGAGGAGCTGACAACGAAAATCTGGTACTCTAATTGTTTCTTGATTATGTCAATAAAGATAGTAGAAGCCAATTGCTAGGCGAAGATATGTATAGAGGTGGAATTTCCAGGCCCGACAGGAAGAGAAGGGGACCTAGAGAAGATTGGGGATTCGGCTGAGGCTGTGGAGTGGATAGGAAGCAGCAGACATGTAGGTCTCTTGCAGCACCTATAGTATGTAGCCTCTGCCACAGGTGGAGTCCAAGGAGGATGGAAAAGGCTGTTAGATTAGGATAGGAAATTCTTTGCCCAGCAGTTGTGTTATCTGGCTGATTTTAAAATATTAAATCTGTCTCGTGTTTTTCATCCACAGCAGTAAATCAGGTGGCAGGAGAAAGGTCACAGCTCCAGCGGTCATTAGGTTTGGCAGAGCTAGCCATGGGAGCTGGGTGAGAAAGCAGTTGTGGGCATTGGGCAAGGAGCAAGCGTGCATTTTAAAATTACATGTAACAGTCGGGCGTGAGGGCAATATGGGAGTAAGACGGTGGTTTTGACAGTGGACAAGAAGAGTAGTTGTTGATTTGAGGTCTGTCAGGAGGAGTTTTCCCCATACATAGCACTGTGATTTGTAAAACTTCCTGAGTATCTGCCTTTATCCTGGTTTTGTTAAGTTCTTTTGTTTCATTAATCTACATTACAGGTTTCAGTTCATGTTCTTCAAATATTTGAAATACAGAAAAAAGTTTTCATGAATCTTTTGAAATATTGCTCATTAGCTCCAAAGGCAGACATGCCTGCCTTCATGTTACTCACTGGGTTTCCAAGGTATTAGTTCATGTGCAAAAATACCATTATTCATTTCTTTTCAGCATGATACTGTACAATTTTTATTAGCCAAAGAGTTAGAATTGTTTTCATTGGCATTTAAATTACCCACTCCTTTTGCTATATGATCAGTTTGGCTTTAGATAATCCTATCTATTTTTTAGGGTTTTGCTTTGTTTTGTTTTTTTTTGTTTTGTTTTGTTTTGTTTTGTTTTTTTGAGACAGGGTTTCTCTGTGTTGCTCTGGCTGTCCTGGAACTCACTCTATAGACCAGGCTGGCTTCGAACTCAGAAATCCACCTGCCTCTGCCTCCCAAGTGAATCCTCTCTATTTCTAACTACAGAATCAACTAAACAATAATATTTATAATTTTCTTTCATTCTAGTTGCAGATCAAAGGGTTGCTGGATTCGTTTTTATATATATATCTATATTTTTTGTCTTTTAACTTTGTTTCATTAGTTGCCAGCCCAACTGGCAGTAAAAAAAATGTAATGTACGGGGAAGTTCATATGTGCTTCAAAAGCAGGAATTTACTTGGTTTTCAAGAGTTGCTAGAATTTGTATTTATACAATAAAATCATATCAGTAAAATACTTCTACATTTCAAAATGTGAACAATTTGAGTTGAGGTAATTTTCAACAGATCTACTGCTTCTCTACACTAAGAATATTAGGGAGAAATGTGGATTTCTAATATATACAGATAACAGTGTTTCACAGAGCTGTTTAAGTATTTAAAGTCTATAATACAAAGACTTCTCATAGTGATCTGCAAATTTTAAGGATTGAGCTAACTGGGACAACAGAGGAGGAGATAGGTTATTTATTCTTAGTAGGGAGTCTCTGTAGGGCAGCAGGCTAGGGTTACAGTCACCAGGGAAGGAGATGATGTTGTTGATAGCTTCTGTATACAATAGTTTTAGCTAGAGGGTAATCATCAGTAATATTTGTACTTGGAACAGAGGAAGACTTTGCCACTTCTCTGAGCGTCAGCCATGAAAGGCTTTGCCATTTTCATGAGTATGAGGAACTATGGTCCTGGACATGGCCATGCCCATGTCAATAATATACAATTTATTTAGAATTTCATCACTTCCTCCAACTTCTCATTGATTCAAATATAACAGTGATTGTGTACTCTTTTTCTGCAGTAAGAACAGATGCTACATAAAGGCCTACAGAATATTCAAGCTTCCACAGGGAAAAATCTGTCATGTATTGATGTCTTCTCAAGTGGTCATAGTGATATGTTGTGTACTACTAATGATGAATAAAAATAAGAGTTTGAAAACTCAAGTGTGAAGATATGTCTCTGTAATCCTAGCACTTGAAAAACAGAGGCAGGAGAATTGAGACAGTTTAAGGATATCCTGGACCCATAGTGAGACTATGTACACACACACACACACACACACACACACACACATATACACATATACACATGCATACATACATACATACTTAAAAGCCAGTCTCCAAAGTGAGGACTGGCTATTGAGCATTTACATACTCAAGTTCTCCTCTTGATAGTTGTGCATTGCGGGAGTTTTTCAGTTCAATTGTCCATAGACCAGATATAGCCTTTTATTTTTAAGATGGGGTTTGATGCCATAGTTTGAACCACTTCATGAAACAATGAAAGCCCACCCACACATTATACTGCTTTCATCTGAGCTATGCATTGGGATTCAGAGAGAACAAGAGTTCTTATCTCTTCTTACATGGAATGTGTATTATAGAGGGAAAGATGGGTAACAAGGAAAACAAGTACACACACAAAACAGTTATACAATGTAAAAATCATATAAAGAAGTAATTTGTTATTAGTGCCTTGTATGGCTCCATATGAATTCCCTAGAAATGACTTCTCAGAGTTGAATAGATATTTAACGTAAGATATACACAAAGGGGCTAGAGAGATGGCTTAGTCTTTAAGGGCACTTGCTCTTGCAGAAGATTAGTATTTAGTTCCCAGCATTCATACAGTGGTTCCCAACTGCCTGGAACTACAGTTCCAGGGAATCTGATGCCCTCTTCTGATCTCCATGGGCAAAAGGCACACGTTTATGGGGGAATTGACATCCCTGACCTCAAACTATATTACAGAGCAATAGTGAAAAAACACACATGGTATTGGTACAGAGACAGGCAGTTTGATCAGTGGAATAGAATTGAAGACCCAGAAATAAACCTATAACTATTGTCGTTTGATCTTTGAGGAAGAAGCCACAACCATCTAGTGAAAAAAAGACAGCATATTCAACAAATGGTGATGGTTTAACTGGTGGTCTGCATGTAGAAGAATGGAAATTGATCCATTTTTATCTCTTTGTATGAAGCTCAAGTCCAAGTGGATCAAGGACCTCCACATGTAACCAGATAAGCTGAATCTAATAGAAGAGAAATTGGGAAGAAGCCTTAAACACATGGGCACAGGGGAAAAGTTCCTGAACAGAACACCAATGGCTCATGTTCGAAGATCAACAATTCACAGTGGGACCTCATAAAATTGCAAAGCTTCTGTAAGGCAAAGGACACTGTCAAAAGGACAAAACAGCAACCTAAATAGTGTTTTAGAATACTTAAATGACTGAGAAGGTGTCTCTGATTATTCCCTTCCAAAGTCTTCTGTCTCAGTTAAGGTTTTAGTGTTGTGAACAGATGCCGTGGCCAAGGCAAGTCTCATAATGGACAACATTTAATTGGGGCTGCCTTATAGGTTCAGAGATTCAGTCCATTATCATCAAGGTGTTAGCATGTCAACATCTAGGCAAGGACAGTGCAGGCAGAGCTGAGAGTTCTACATCTTTATCTGAAGGTTGCTAGTGGAAGACTGGTTTCCAGGCAGCTAGGACTAGTGTATTAAAGACCACAACCACAGTGACATACCTACTCCAACAAGGCCACACCTTTAAATAGTGCCAATCCCTGGGCCAAGCATATACAAACCATCACATTCCACTCCTCTGCCTCCCAAAAGCTTGTTCAAAGACATGAGTCTATGGGGGGGCATACCAAGCCATAACATAATAAAAAAGTTCATTTAATCCAAATTCCAAAGTCCCAATAATCTATAGCAGTTTCAACAATATTAAAAGTATAAAGTTCAAAGTCTCTTTTGAGATTCATCCAATCACACTTAAGTGTAATCCCCAAAGCAAGACAGGAAACCTGCTGGGCAGACTCTAAGTTCTGCATCTCAATGTCTGATGTCAAAGCAGTATTCAGATCTCCACTTTTTTTTCATCTTTCTTTCTCCTGGGTTGGTCCCACTCCTTGTTAGTAGCTTTCCTCAGCAGATATTCCAAAGCTCTGGCATATTTAATGTCTTGGGGTTTCCAAGGCAACTGCAATGCTATAGCTTCTTGTTTCAATGTCTGGAATCTACACATGATTTTCTGGGCTCCTCCAAAGGCCTGGCATCACTTCCCCAGCTCTGCCTTCTGTAGCATTCTAAGCTCAGTTTGATACACTTCACTGCTGCACACTCCAATGCTGCTGCTTTTCTTGGTGATCATCCCATGATATTGGCATCTACTATACACTGGAGTCTTCTGATCCAACTGGGCTTCCCCAATAGCCTCTCTCAGGCTCTCTTCATGGTGACAAGCCTCAACTACTTTGCATGACCCCTTCAGTCCTGGGTCACCAACCACAACTGAGGCTGCACCTTCACCAATGTCCTTCTATGGTCTCTCACAGTGCCAAGCCTCGGCTGCTCTTCATGAGCCCTTCATGCCTTCAAAACCAGCACCAATTGGGTGACTCTTATACATTACAGCTATAGCATAAGGTCAACATTGGCTAGCTCTGGAACACAGCTTCTTTGTGTTCTCACAAAACTCTTCCCAGAAGATTTTGCCTCAGTGATGCTGGTCTCTTCATAATCACCACTAATCTATTAGTTCTAGCTAACTAGCATCAATTGTCTCAGTAGTTCCTTCTTTTCTTGACTCTAAAGCCAGACCCACATGGCCGAAGCTGCTTGCAGGAGCTGGAACATGGCCTCTTATTCTATTACATTATCACTAGCATTCTATTTTCCAACTCCTTCACTGTCTATGCTCGGCTGTCCTGGATCTTGCTCTGTAGATTGACCTTGAACACTGATATCTGCATGCCTATCTCCTGGGATTAAAGGTATGTAGCACCATGCCTGGATCTAACTTTAGCTAGGTAGGATCTTGCCCCAAAGCCTCACTCCCTTAATGTGTTATCTCCTAGATTACAGGATTCGGCTCCATTTCACTTTCTGGTGTCCCTTTAATACACAAACCATATATTTTACATTTTTCCTTTCTAAGCTTACTATGTTTGTTCAAAATGCTCTTCATAAGGTTTAACCAGGGCTTTTTTGAGACTTCTTTTGTCAGTACAACTAATCTGAGTCTCTTCATCTTAACCTCAGGCCCACTCTTCAGACAATACCCAAAAGTAGCCACAATCTTCGCCAGAATACCACAAAACAGTCTCTAGGCTACATATTGAAATTCTTCTCCTCTGAAACCTCTTGGGCCAGGTCTGCACAGTTCAAATCACTCATACCAACAAAGTCTTCCATATTCCTACTTGGATGGCACTTGGAGCCCCACTTAAAACATTCTATGGCATTCCAAATCCAAATCCCATTCTTCCAAACAAATTCATATTATTCCAAACAAAAACATGGTCAGGCCTATCACAGCACTACCCCACTCTCAAAACCAACGCCTGTCTTAAGATTTTACCATACAAACCATCACATCTTCCAACACAAAATTACATAAGTGATGTCCTAAGCATTATTATTAAGCTGGTATAATACATGTCCATAATTATCTACACTTATAATATGCTAATTTTTATATGTCTATGTTAAGATGTGTTTACATGTGAGTTTAATTGGAATAATGCACATTTCATTTGTAATCTATGAATTTTTAACATCTGTAGTTTACTTAGGTAATTACCATCTGATTCAACACATCTGGCTTCTTTATCTTTGTCTTAACCAATAATTATTTGATTACAATTGTTTGTCTTTTATGCTAATTAGACTTTTGAGACCATAAAATTGTTCTACCTTTGTGCTTCATGTTGGCACTAATGTGTTATATTTATAGTTTAGTGTATTCATATATCATGAACACATTTGCCAGCCTACACACATTCTACCTAATTTGCACAAAGGAAAAATTTCTATTCACATTTGGTTCTGTTCCATTTACCAGCTGGAAAGAATATCCTTGTTTATTATTTGGTTTACAATAAAAAACCAAAAACACATGTTAGAGAAAAAATGTTTTAATGTGATATAATTTTAAAAGAGCAAATGCCATATAATATTTCAATTGCTTTCTTTTTAAAAGGTAAGTGGGTAAATAGAATAATACTGCCCCTTTTGTATTATGGATGCTGTTAACATCTTGTGCTAAGAAAAATAATATTTTTATTTTCTTAATTGCTTTTTTTTGATAAAATAATTATGAAGTCTGGAAAGAAATCTGATTAATTATAAAGTTCGCTGTGTTTAAAACCTTTTCCACAGACTTTTATCTGTTAGCATCTGTCTCCAGCTGCTGTGTGGTCATCTTCGTCATGTGCAGCAAGCATCCTATAGGATCCTATAGAAGCTTCAGAGACAATAAGTTATATACAGTTCCTCAGGTTGAGGAACCTTTGTTGAGTGATATATGTGTGTTATGGTCTTCCTGATGTCTTTTGTTCCTACATGGATATTTGGAAATCCAATCATACTGGGTACTTGTATATATTAGTTGCTTTTTACATTATTATTAACAAACATAAAGCAAAAGCTTAACAAAAGAAGGACTTATTTAGTCTCATGGTTTAAGAGGGTAGAGCCACTTATGGCAGTAAAGATATGCTGGATGGACGAGCTCTTACCCACAGTAGGTGAAGTATTATGTTGGTTGCTCATATCCCAATGGATTAGGAAGCACAGATGGACTGGAAGCAAAACCAGGAAATCCTTCCATCACAGTGACACCCTTACTCTACTAGAGTTCCACCTCCTAAATGTATTTCTACTACCTAGATACCAACTCTTGAAATACATGAATCTGTGAGGAATACTTTATTTTCAAACAGTAATGGTGTACACTGAGAGGAGAGAGCATTATTTTGCTTGAGAGTAAGTAGGTAAGATGATGTTTAAATTCTAAATCTATGATCAACAGCTAAATTCACTTTGAGAATATATCTCAGTTATTTGCAAATTTTTGCCAACATTAGGTGGATCCTTCACCTAGAAAAGAGGAAGTAATTACTGCCTCCATAGCCTTCAAGTATTCAAAGTATAATGAGCAGCCAAAGAGCTAACACTGCTTTATTAATTTTTTGGTAAGTGAATGGTAGTATAGGATATTTTCTTTAAAACTATGTTTGTATCAGTAGCAAAAACTCAGTTCAGAAGAAACTGTGAGGCTCTGCATATCTGCTTGGGTCTGTGGAAGTAGCAAGAAGCAGCTGGAATACCACCAGAGTTTCTTTGGTGCATTTCTCTCTACCAAGTCATGACAAGCAAAGATCAGTGAAGAAAGCAAGGCAAGAATGCAAGAGTGTCATCAGCAAAGAGCAGTGTCAACAAAGCCTATCAAAGACCACCAAAGAGTTGCAAGGCAAACCAATGCAAGAGTATCATCCACTGACTGCTGGGTTCTACTTATACTCTTTCCAAGCATCACATGCCCTCCCAAGCATCTGCTCCAGCAAAACATCGCATATGTCCTGTCACCAGGCAGCTTCCAGAAGAACACCACATTTCTGTTCTCAGCAAAACCCCCTTTCATGTATCTGCTTCATCAAAATATCCTCCCATAAGACAGCTTCCAGTAAAATAGCACATGACATAACTGAGTAATGAATCATATTTGGTATTTTCCAATTAGACTAGACTGCAGCTGCTGATATGTGTTTGATGTTTTGCTAGTGGACTAGACTCCTGATAACAAAGATTGGAATTGCCCCCAAAACTATTTCTAAACAGGTTCACAATCCCTATTTCCTATTAACCTTTCTTTTCCCCTGCCTCTAGTAGAGGGTGGCTAGAAGGGAGGTTGAAGGGTTAAAGAGCCATAATTAAACTAGGTTTTGAAAAACCTAAGCTTACACCTACAACGTAATATGTCTTAAGAAAAGGATTTTAAAAATAAGTAGATGAATTCATAAGAAAGTTTAAAGATGAACATTTTCTACCAAATGGGGAAGTAAGTAACTCTTTCTATGTGAACCACTGTCATTTTCCCCTGGAAAAAATGCCCTTTACTCTTTTTGCTTCCTCCATTTCCCATGTGCCAATTCTAAGATGATCCAATCAAATAAGACACTAAGGTCAGACCTCAGCCAATGTAGAACAGATAAAGTCACTGCATAAGTTAGAATAAAACTCAAGCACTTCTTGTCTCTGTTCCCTTTTCCCAGTATATGCCTTAATGTCAATGTAAAGTTTTGTCTCCTTCTGACACTTAAAAAAACGTGTCTGTATACTTACTTTCATCCAAAACTCAAATTATGTTATCTAGACACTATTCTCTCTCTCTCTCTCTCTCTCTCTCTCTCTCTCTCTCTCTCTCTGTCTGGATTGATTTGTTCATAATTCTATAAAAGTCTTATTTAGTGCATTCTATGATGGTCAGCAATTACTGGAGATTAAAATGTGGGACAAGCAGTCATTCTCCATCTGTTCAAAACCCAAACCAAGTGTATGCTGCTGACTGAATGAATAGAGGTATATGAAATCTGATACACCTATCTGGAAAAAAATGTAAAAAAATATTTTTGTAGAGATCAGAGTCATGGGGATATTTTTTTTTGTTTGTTTGTTTGAAAAAATGAGTGCTTCCAAGCCATTCATCCAAGCCATTAAGTCATTCACACTAGAGAGGGAATGGACTCATTCTTGCTAGCTGTGTTAATCCAGTTAGCTTTAATTTTCCTAATTAAATAAAACCACTTTTAGCTTGTCTTTTAAAAAATGTTGGACCTGAAGCTCTCTGAACAATGTATGGAACTCTATCACTCAGAGTGCCATGGGACCAGTGGTATTGCCCTTACACAAAGTGACTACTCTTAAAGCATCTGTGCTTTCTCCGTTGCATTCATATCTATCTTTTTAAAAATGCCCACATGAATGCAAATCTTATTATTCAAAGTAGATGACTCTTCCCTTTCACAGGTTTGCCTCTATCCACAAAGCTTTTCTTTATTCTGATGCTGGTTTCAAGAATGTCCTTCTAAATGGGATCTGAATGTGATGGTGACTGTATCAAATGACTGCTGAATGAGTTTATCACAAATTAAGGCCAACTTAAGAAAAGGTATAGCAAGTGATGGAACAACAACAAAAATTACAGATTGAAAAGAGGAGAAAAATACATAAAAATGTCTGCATTACAGGTTTTTGATAACCTCTTGTGCTTCCTCTGAACCCCTAAGGGTCCCTGAAGTGCAGATCTCAATGGTTAGGACTTGGGAACACTGTCTTAACTATTGGGCTGTGCTTCTGATGGCGTGTGGCTGAAGGAGGCCTCTCAGCACTCTAAGGTAGCCATTGCACAGCAGACCTGGTGAGTGAGACTTATGCAACACTTCCTTGCAGTTCTTACTCTTGTGTTACCATTGGGAACACAGTAACAAAAAGCCTCTGCAAGCTGAAGGTTTTACTTTAAATCAAGGGAAAATTAAAGCAGTTAAACTCTCCTCTGTATTTCCTGGAGCGGTTTCGTTTTCACTGACCTGTTTAGCATTCTCCAGTTTCAGGCCAATGCCATGTGTCAGCACAGCAAGGCTCATTGTCTAAGATTTCAATTTCAATTCCAGGGACTTTTGTTATATTTTAGAACAGAGGGACGTCTTCTTCAAAGTATAATGGTATCTAATATACTATTCTCTATCTAGGGACAGATTGAGGATAAATTAGTAGTGTTCTTAAATGAGTAGGTTTTAAATTTGTGTGTGTGTATGTGTGTGTGTGTGTGTCTGTGTGTGTGTTTCTGTGTCTGTGTAATATGTGAGTGTGGACTCATGTGCCATGGAATACCTGTGGCGATCAAGGAATGACTTTTGGAGTCAGTTTTGTCCCTCCTGCTTTATGTTGGTTCATGGTATTGAAACTCAGGTCACCAGGATTGTACAGCCAGTACTTTTACCCTCTGAGCCATTTTTCTGGTTCCTCCAAATCATCAATTTTCATGCACATTTTTGAAGGCAGCACTGTATATTAGTACAAAGTAATATTTGAGGAAATTGGTGGAGAATATGTCCTCTTTAAGTTATATAAAAATGGAATCATTTCTAACTCTCTTCTCCCATGATTCTATAGTATCTCAATTTATGGCACAGGCGGTATTATACAGTTAGCAGTGAAGGCCCCGGAATTAAGGAAAGAGGCACACACATAACACACACCAAAGTATTTCACGTAAGGCTAGATAGACATCACAGCACCAAAGACATACAGTTAAATGGAAAAAAAGATGAAAATTGGATAGTTACTTTCTATCTTGGTCAAAAACAAAACAAAACCCTAAAGAACAAAAAGTCTCTTCCTTTCAACTCCTTTCACTAGTTTCTTAAGGATTGAACTAACATTCACTGGAATAACGCAACCAGCTGGACCAATTTGTAGCAAGACAGCAGCCAGATTACCTTGTGACCTCTGCTATCATTGACTTTGGGAAGTGGCACGTGAGCAAAAAAGGATAGGAGGAAATGAAAGCTGCCATTGTCAGGGAAAGATTGATTTTGTGGACCCAGAGAATAGAGATTTTCATGGAGGAAATCAGTAAATATGCAGTCCATTGGTCAAGTTTGGGTATTATTTGCAATTAATAAAGGATGAATTTATTGGTAATTTTAGTAGTTAATTAGTAATTTCTGTATTCTGTGGTCATTTGTTTTATAATGGCCCAAATTGTTCTAATATTCAAATAGCTTTTAATAAAATACATAGCATACAATGCATACTTATTTATTAAAATAGAAATAAAGCTGTTCTTGTAATTTAATGGAAACACATAAATGTGTTAAGGCTATCATCTCATCATAAAATACCAGGAATTATTATGAAAAGCATTCTGAATCTTCTATATAATCATTCTCACTGTTATAATAGATTTTACATCAGGATGTATAAATTCTTAGCTTGGTTACTCAATTTGGTTATAATTCCACATAAATTGGGTCTTCTAGATAGTATCTGTGTCTGAAATGTTGTAACTATTATTAGGAGGTGGTACAATTCTTTTCTTTTAGAGTGATTTCATTTTATTCTATGGGTGAACATTCTGGCTGCATTCATATCTGTGTACCACATGTATGCCTGGTACTCGTACAAACAAACAAACAAACAAACCAGAAGAAAACATCTAATCCTCTGGAACATGAGTTATATACACTATGTGGGTGCTTAGAAATGAACCTGGTTTCCTGTAAGAGCAACAAGTGTTTTGAACCACTAAACTATCTCTATAACCACAGTTCAGTTCTTACATGTGGTAAGAGAAGAGACGAGAGAAGGCTCAGAGAAGCACAGAGATGAGAGAAGGCACCTAACACATTAGTGTCAGTGAAGGCAGAGACTTATCTGTCAGACAAAGCATAAGGCAAATGGATTATTTACTGTTATTTGTTCTGAAAGTCAGTTTAGATCACAGTCAAGTGAATACTACATGAAAAACAATCCACAATCTCGGCTGATCACTGAACAGTGACTCACAGGGCCCATTCATCCCAGAAATTTCCAATGCTCCTCTGATAGATTACAAACTTTAAAGCTGGCTCTCAAGAGATACTAACCAAACTCCTGCGTAACACAGGGAGGTGGCAGAAGGCATAGGGAAAGAGCACCAGTGGAAAAAGACTGTATCTGATTTTAACAGTAGGGTTGCTTGTTGTGGTTCCTAGGTTTGTGATGAAGTGTCAGAGATTTTTTTTTTTTATTCCAAAGGCCACCCTATGCTGAATATCTATCTATGAAGCAGTAAGGATTCTCTAGTCTTTTTGCAGTGATGAGGTAAGAGTCATTATATCTAGACAGTGTGTCCCTTATTGCTCATATATATTGTTCCTGATCTGGCCTGTCCATCAACATTGAGCCACTACTATTATGCTTGCCTTTTGTTTGCTACTGTGAGTTCTGCTTTGTTAAAAGATTCACTATGAATTCATCAGAATTCTATAATAGGAAAAAGCATGGAACCAGGTCCGTGGGGAAACTACTATCCTCAGCATAGTAGTGGGTTCTTTTGACTCCTAGAACTTCCTGTGCCAAACAGTTGCTTATCTCTTTCCAGCCTTTCTTGCTCAGTGTTGTTATGTTCCAATAGCTGGCCTGAGTCTGTCTATGTTTGTTTGTCTGTCTGGGAGGTATATAATGAGTTTTCAGTGGATGCATTTAAACATCCACACTTAAAAACCAAGTACTCTAAAAGATACATACCAAAGACTTAAGCATAAGCTATAAACTAAAATTAAACAACAGAAGACAGACATGAACATTTAAAGGTAACACTTTATAATAAAACAAACAAAGAAAAAGAAAAGAAAGTGACTGAATATAGGTCTAAGCTTGATTCAGCTGATGTTCAAATAAAGTAGAATTGGCATCAGAAGATAAAGTCATCTGTTCTAGATTGTCCCATTAAGCTACTTTGAAAAATGGCTTTATCATATTAAATATTTTCAAATACATGTTAAATGAAATATGCATGCTAATAACAAATTTACACAGACAAATTGGCTTAATATATTAATGTAAAATGTTACATGGATTAAGGAAAATACATTAAAATGTCTAAAACTCAACAAATTGATTTAAATATACTTCATGGAATTTACTCAATAAAGCCAGCATATTTTAAGGGTCATGCCAGAGCTAAAATCATGGGGAGCTACTTAGCACTAACTTCAGAGAGTTTTACAGCTCCAGGAGGGCATGACAAGGAAAGGACCTGTAATTACCACAGCCTCCTTACTGAGACTGCATTACAAGGAATATGTGGTGCTCACTGAGAAAAATATATGACCATGGATGAAGAAAACAAAGAAGCAATCAGGAGAAGACTGGCTCTGTGAAGTCAGGCCCTGTAGTCATTCATACATAATTTTTCATCTGATTTACTGTCACGAAAGTTGCTTGTATGAGCATGCATGAAATATGGGAAATTTATCAGTATACATATCTAACACAAGTCTCTCTTCTTTCCCCAGGATGCATTACCGTCTAAAGTCTTTCTGGTATTCCACAGCAGTTTGTGGGTGCAAACAGCCTGGCCTTGATGTATCTTGAAGACACTGGTTCTCAGCACTCTAGCAACACCCTTTTGCCCTTAGATTTTTGTGCTGCCCTCTCTTCTGCAATGTTCCATGTAACTTAGGGTTATATACATGAGCTGTTTAGTGGCTATGTTCCTCTGGCTGCATGGAAATTATTATGTAGCTCTGAAGTCATGGCAGGCAGTCATGCTCAGTACCCCAAAGTTAGGTTTATAGGTAAAAGTCACCATGTACAATTTTCTTTACAGTAATTCTTAAATTAGAATTGAAAGCAAGATAATTATCTTAGCTTTTTTTTTTTTTTTCCACAAGAACAGGAAGATCTTTGACAGGATGGTATTTTTGGTTGGTCTCTTTGAGAAATGATTTCAAACAGCTCTTTTTCTCTGAATCCCAGTTTCCAGGTCAAAGGGAGACAGTTTCCACGTGTCTATAAACATTCTGACACTGGCTCTTTAAAACAATAATAATCTCTAAACTAGAGACTCATGTACTTTTTAATCTACTTCATGAACAAAAAAGATAAAATGGCCCATTAGGAAACATTAAATCCCGATCATTTTGTTAATGTTCTTGCTATTATGTGTTCCATAAAGTTGTCCACTTTTATAACTATGATGCTGGTATCATGGGTTAATGTTCCACACAGCTTCTCATGCTGCACATCTGCCATCAATCCATTACCAGGAAAAGGCTAATATACTAGCCCTGCAGATGGATCCAAGTCAAGTAGGGGTAAATTATCCCCATTCTGTGTTGCTGTGTAGTGTCTGGTGAATCCCAGAGCATTTTCACATATATTATCAGATGTGGTTTTTAAAACTATCCGCTAATAAAAGGATGCATGTATTGTGACTCATCCTTGTTTATGGATCCTTACAGGGAAGCATAATATCTGTGTGTCCTTGAGCAAAGAAAATTGACAGAGGGTTCTTTTACTAGGAAGGCCACTGGATGAGTGAGCAATTTTGATAGAAACGCACTGCAAATAGAGATATGGAAAGAGGATATCATTCAGTAAATTTGAGAAAACATCTCTGTGTGACACTATACCTATTTTGGGGTGAAGAAACAGTATTTCAACTAAATGGCAGTTTTACAGTGGAGAGTGTTCACAACCTTAGGGTGTTGATTGCTCCTTGCTTTTTCCATTAAGCTTATGATAGTAGCTTCTATGTTATGCATATACAAGAGAGGTTGTGAAAGTCTGCCCTTTGAATGGCCCTGTGTGGCCCTAGGTTTAGCTCAGAGAATATGATGCTGCCTTCAGGTCCCAATGGTCAATTCATTGACATAAATCCAATGCTGTAATATTACCTTGTGATTATATTAGGAGAGGACTTAAAACTCCCCTCCTCCTAACCAGAGAAGAGGAAATTTTGAAATGAAGAAACAGGGTTCTTTGTGTAATTTATTTATTTATTTATTTTTGTTTTTGCTGTAGTAGAGATTGAACCTAGGGCTTCAATCATCTTAGGCAATCACCTCATCACTGAGATGTATCTTCAGTCATTTAGTTTTTCTTTCTTCTTTTAATTTTGTACCAATGTCTCACTAAGTTTCACAGGATGGCCTTCAATTTGCAATTCTTTAGTCTCAGTCTCTTAAGTAGTTGAAATTACAGGACTGTCCAACCACACCTGGCTAAGTAATCTTTTTCATATCTATTCGATATGACATTTTTGTATGATATGTTACAGTAGCATATCAACAAAGATGAGGAAGACAAATGTAGCAATTCCAATGTGTTAGCTTCAGTTCTTAGCTCTCTAGAGATTTTTAACTGAATTCATCTTCTCAACAGCCCAAGATGATGCTTACCTCATGAAGTAGGATACTGAGTGTCTTCATCATGGCTTGATTGCTGTGAAGAGACACTAAGACCAAGTCAACTCTTATACAAGGAAGAACAAGGGCAAGAGCTAGACCAAAATACACATCACAAACAGAAGGAGAGAGAGAGAGAGAGAGAGAGAGAGAGAGAGAGAGAGAGAGAGAG